>OY998246.1:47614108-48073028 GCA_963922005.1 Cornus suecica | reverse complement strand
GTTGGCGTGTTTTGCTCCCATACATTTTTTTTTTCCTTCAGTCCAACCTTGCTTTTTTAGGAAAAGAGATATCTTATAGTGTTTGGCAAACCTAACAGTCAATTTGAAAGGAGAGCCAACAACCATCCACGTTTGTCTGTAGTTCAAAACTATATTTCTTAACTAACAACAATATTTCATTGGTGAAATAAGCATAGATATGAAGGCATGCAAACAAGAAATGATGACAGTAGAAAAAAGTAAAAGGGAGGGGGTGTTATCCACACCGTGGTGCGTAAATAGTGATAGGAGCCGAATGTTAGATATTATAGGCCCTTAACTCAGTATTGTAGTCTCGTCTTTCCATTACTTGGTGTTTTTATGCGGTTTGCGTGTTTATGTACGTTTTAGGAGCTTAATGAAGGAAATGAGTTAATTTCGGTGAACTAACCGAAGTTGTGTTCGTCGCCTATTCAAAAGAGAGAGAAACAAGGAAAAATGGAATCTTGAACGAAAAGATGCATTCCGAAGGGCAAAACGGGTATGAAATATGTCTTATATATCAATGTATGAGCCACAAGATCGAATGACGTCCAAAAACATGAAGAAATGTAAAATATCAAAAATTCAAGTTTTAGACCAAAAACAGACCTGGAAATTGAATTTTAGCAATTAAGGGCGCTTGACACGGTGATTAAGCGCCTTCATCAGCACCAGTGCCAGCGCCTTGTAGATTTTTTGCAGAATTTCGGCTTGAATTGGACTTTAACTCTTTAGACTTGTTCTCAAATCCAATACTTCCAAGCACGTGTATAAGATGTATTTACATCAGATTAAAGGGGTTTGGCTCATAGAAGAAGAATCCTAGTCAAAGTGGGACAAGTCTAACGCAAGTGGGACTCTTCTCAACTAATTATATAACTACCTAGGTCTGGACCAGATCTAGGGGAACTTCTAAATACCTAATTTTCAAAATACTATCTCTGGATATTTACATCTTTTGAAGAAGGAATCCATTCAAGACCTAGAGATCTGGAGCAGAAGACCATATCGTTTCTACATCAACGATACTGATCTCACCCACTATGAGCAACTAAACCGGTGTCTAAGGTTTTCTAACAAAACCCTAGCCAAGTAATGTAGTTCAGTTATTTGTTTCAATTGTAACGAGAAGAAACTGAAGACCACACATGTGATGAGACTGTAGTTATTTAATATAAGAGATTCTATATTTATTCCACTCTTGTCTTAGAACAAATAAATGTTTTATCTCAATCAATCGTATTTATTCAATATGGGCTGGAACTTGAATGCTTAAATTATAATTTTCTACACAATGGTTCTTAAAACTCGAAACCCTAGGTTTACACAGTCCATGCCTCGGTGAGGTGATATAGACATGCTTTAGTTTAATTTCATGTTGTAGGAGTAGATTTGAGTAAAGTAGTTTGCATGTACTAATCACACTCTGTCCAGAGATGGATTGTAGCGAATCCGGTTGACGGTATCTCTTTAGGGATTAAGGTTTGACTATTTGCAACACTAATCTGATTCGTTTATGATGGATCACCCTCTTATGAGCGAACAAGGAAATGGCTACATTATGTTGTTAGTGGTGGAGTACGAAAATCCTAGTTTTTCACTACTCTGAATCATAAACTCATTTAAATATTGTTTTTAGTTAATTTCATTAGTTAATAGATCTCAAATCAATCAAAACCTTTTCAAAACCATAATTCAGTACTTTTAGAATACTAAAGTGAATAATTCCATGTCTCCGTGGATTCGACATTCCCGTTCTCAAGCCGTGCTATACTATAAAATGATTTGTGTGCTTGCGATCGGTAAAACTAGGTCACTACAATGGTTAATTCTTAATCACTATTTTTAACCTAGTTGTGCCGCATCTAGGTTTTTTGCGCCGTTGCTGAGGACTTGGCAATATTCTTAACTTTAGTAGTTTAGTAGAATTGAGTTATTGTAGTATACCTAAAGTTGGAATTTTTGTGTGATTGACAAATACACTGAAAAGCGCAAAAGAAACCAGTGAGAGAGTGAAGATTGTGTTGCTGGACCACTTGTGAGTTCTAGTGTAGCTTAATTTTATGCGTAATTTTAGCTTTATTTTCTGTCCATAGTTAGAATAGTTTAGAAGTAGTAAGTTTTTATTTTAAAATAAAAAAAAGTTGGCCTTGTGCATGAGCGATTGACAATCCCCTTTTGATCCCGGCACTGAACTAGCTCCCTTTGATCATGAAATCGAAAGGAATTTTTGTAAGACTCTTAGGGCTAAGAAATTAAAAAAAGCTTAGGAAAAAGTTGGTATTCAATAAGATGGCCGATAACAATGCAGAAGTGCGATGAGCCCTAGCTTCGTCCTTGAAAGGTTACTTTGCACCATCAAATCATGAATCATATACTGAATTTCCTGAAGAAGATGGAATTAGACATTATGAGATCAAAGCTAGTATTATCAATATGTTGCCAAAAATTTATGGACTTAAGAATGAGGATCCATATCAACATGTTGATGAATTCATAGAGATACGCTCTACAACCAAAATTGAGAATCTGAACACCAGTTCATTGCGTGTGCGATTATTCCCTTATTCCTTGAAAGAGAAAGCTAAACGATGGTACATCAATTTGGATAGGGAGATAAAGACTAATTGGGATACCCTAAAATCTGAGATTTTGCAAAAATATTACCCGATAAGAAGAACCCATAAGGCACAACATGCAATCACCCATTTTAAAGAGTTACGTGGTGAGCAATTCCATGATGCATGAGGATTATGGAATTGCTCACCAGGTAACTCAATATGTTACCCAAATTTTATGGACTTAAGAATGAGGATCCATATCAACATGTTAACGAATTCATAGAGATAAGCTCTACAACCAAAGTTGAGAATCTGAATATCAGTTCGTTGCGTGTGCGATTATTCCCTTATTCCTTGAAAGAGAAAGCTAAACGATGGTACATCAATTTGGATAGGGGGAAAAAGACTAATTGGGATACCCTAAAATCTGAGTTTTTGCTAAAATATTACACCGTAGGAAGAACCCATGAGGCACAACATGCAATCACCCACTTTAAAGAGTTACGTGGTGAGCAATTCCATAATCCTCATGCATCATGGAATTACTCACCAGGTAACTCAATATGTTGCCCAAATTTTATTGAGGATCCATATCAACATGTTGATAAATTCATAGAGATAAGCTCTATAACCAAAATTAAGAATCTGAACACCAGTTTATTGTGTGTGAGAGTATTCCCTTATTCCTTAAAAGAGAAAGCTAAACGATGGTACATCAATTTGTATAGGGGGATAAAGACTAATTGGAATACCCTAAAATTTGAGTTTTTGCTAAAATATTACCAGATAGGAAGAACCCATGAGGTGCAACATGCAATCATCCACTTTAATGAGTTATCATGGATCATGGAATTGCTCACTCGGTAACTCAATATGTTGCCCAAATTTTATGGACTTAAGAATGAGGATCCATATCAACATGTTGATGAATTCATAGAGATAAGCTCTACAACCAAAATTTGGAATCTGAACACAAATTCGTTGCGTGTGCGATTATTGCCTTATTCCTTGAAAGAGAAAGCTAAACGATGGTACATCAATTTGGATAGGGGGATAAAGACTAATTGGGATACCCTAAAATATGAGTTTTTGCTAAAATATTACCCGATAGGAAGAACCCATGAGGCGCAACATGCAATTACCCACTTTAAAGAGTTACCTGGTGAGCAATTCCATGATGTATGGGAGAGATTCAATGAGATTTTGAGAAAGTGTCCACATCACAAGTTCGTAGATCAAGACTTGGTATGTAACTTCTATCTTGGACTAAATGAGACTCATAAAAATCTGATAGATGCAGTAGTGTGAGGTCAGTTTACACTTAAACCAGTATAAGAGATTTTGAGACTGTTTGATTCGGTGAGTGATAATCCGCTTTAGCGTAGAGGGCCAAGTGTAGGAAAGCCGACAAAGTTGAGTCCTGATCCGAATTGAACTCTTTTGACATATCTTCAACTTCAACACCTCTAAGCACGTGTATATGACATATTATACATCAGATTGAAAGGTTTGACTTAGATTTGACGAGAAACACATCAAAGAGGAATCCTACTCAAGTGGGACAAGTTGAATACAAGAAGAACTCTTCTCAACCTCTTTTATAAATACTAAGGTCTGCTACAGATTTTTGGGGCTTCATATTTATATAATTTCCAGAGCACTTTCTTTGAAGATTCATATCATTCAAATGAGGGAGTCATTCAAGACCTAGAGATCCAGAGATTAAGATCATGGGGGACATTTCTACACTAACGATGCAGTCTCTTTCCACCATGGGCAACTAAACTGGTATCTAGGGTTTTCTAGCGAAACCCTAGCCAAGTAATGTAGTTTATTTATTTGTTCCAATTATAACGAGGGAAAAATGTGACCACACTATGATGATTGTGTAGATCTGTGATCATAGTTATTCGTGACACGTGATTTTATATTTATTCTAAATTCTTGTCTTAGATTGAATGAATACATTATCTCAACAAATCATGTTATATTAAACATAACGTGATTTTATACACAATGGTGCTTAAATACTTGAAACCCAAGGTTTACACAGGCCATGCCTCGGCGAGGTGATATAGACATGCTTTAGTTTAATTTCATGCTGCAGGAGTAGATTAGAGTAAAGTAGATGACATGTACTAGTCACAAGTCGATCTGTACTACAATACGATTCGTGCGCTTGCGATAGGTAAAACCTTATCATCGTAAGGGGCCGTTCTTAATCATTATTTTTAACCCTCTTGACTTGCATCAAATTTTTGGTGTCGTTGCCGGGAACTTGACATTATTCTTAACTTTAGTAGTTTAGTAGTATTGCGTTATTGTAGTATTGTTTTTAAAAAGTTGAAATTTTTGTCTGATTGATAGGTACACTGAAAAGCATAAAAGGATTTGGCGGAACAGTTAAAGTTGCGTCATTGAACCTTTTATGAGTTTTAGTTTAGCTTAATTTCGTACATAATTTTAGCTATATTTTTTGTTAATATTTAGAATAGTTTAGAAGTAGTAGTTTTATTTTCATAATTTTGTTTTTTTTAAAAAAATATTTTTTTTCACCTAGTGCATGAGCTATCGATAATCACTTTTCGATCCCAATGTTGAATTAGTACCTTTTGATCCAGAAATTGAGAGAACGTTTTGAAGGAATCATCGAGCTAGATTAGAAGAACTTCAAAGGAAGTTGGATTGTGAAGAGATGGCGAACCGCAATGCAGCTGGGCGATGAGCCCCATCTATGTCCTTGAAAGGGTACTATGCACCTTCTGCTCATGAATCATATGTTGAATTTCTAGAAGATGAAGGGGTCAAGGACTATGAGATCAAATCTAGTGTTATCAACATGTTGCCCAAATTTTATGGACTCGGGAATAAGGATCCATATCAACATGTTAATGAGTTCATAGAGATGGCTTCGACTGTGAAAATTGAGAATCTTAGCACTCATGCGTTGTGTGCACGATTATTTCCCTTTTCCTTGAAAGAAAAAGCTAAATGATGGTATATCAATTTGGATAGGGATATAAAAATCAATTGGGAAACCCTAAAAGCTGAATTTTTAGAAAAATATTTTCCAATAGAACACATGAGGGGCAACACGTAATTACCCACTTTAGAGAGTTGCCTGGTGAGCAATTCCACAATGCATGGGATATATTCAATGAGATTTTGCGGAAGTGCCCCCATCATATATTTTTTGAGAAAGATATTGTGCGTAACTTCTATCTTGGACTTAATGAGACTCACAAAAATTTGACAGATGCAGCAATGGGAGGTCAGTTTACATTGACTCTAGTAGATGAAGTCTTGAAGTTGTTTGATAATGTGAGCAACAACTTTCTCCAACATGAGTCTGAAATACATGCTAGGGATGGAGATAGTAGAAAATCTGATAAGCTCTTTAGTGTTAAAAGAAATGATGATGTTAGAGACCAAGTAGCCGTATTAGGACAGAAATTCGATAAGTTCATTAATCTGAGTCAATTAGCTCCAAGAGAAGTCTTAGCTATAGGGCCTGATCATTCCCAAAGTGAGTACCAGGGTAATAAAATAGTTGTCGTTGATGTGAATGCAACATGGACCAACTCGAACAATAATCCCTATTCTAATTCGTATAATTCGAGTTGGCATAATCATCAAAATTTATCATATCGATCTCAGAATGTGGAAAATCCTCAACTAAGGTTCAAGCAAAACCAACAGTTGTTCAATTCCCAACCATCATACAATAATCGTAATTTTTAGCCTAATTCTCAAGCAACCCATCCTACCAATTACCAAATGTAAAGAATTTAAACCCCACCACCTAGACCACCTGGCTTCTATGACAGTGATCTGGTAGAGACCTTAAGAGGCTTGTAGAACATGATAGGCTCTCACTCCCAAACCATTTCGAAGTTCGAAACCTAAATGGGGAAACTAGCTAACACATTGAATAGACGAGAGGAGGGGAGATTGCCTAGTCAGCCGGTGACGAATCCAAAGAGTAGAAAAATGATGGAACTTGGATCATTTACTGAAAATACTCATGAGACAGTTCAAGCCATCACGACTTTAAGAAATGGAAAGGAGGAGGAGAATAAGGTTGAATAACAGTATGAAGAAAGGACGGGCAAATGTAAGACGGCTGAAGAGGTACAAAAAGATCAACCTCAGGAGGAGGATGATATAGACCAAACATACCAGAAGAGCCGGTTAGGACTAGTAATGAGGAGGTAACACCTTTTCCAAAATGTTTTCAAGAGTCAATCAGATATGGTAAGCATAAAGAGACGGACATGTTGGACACATTCCAACAAGTCAAAATCAATTTTCCTCTCTTAGACATCATAGCCCAAATACCCGCCTATGCTAAGTTTTTGAATGACCTTTGTACTTAAAAGAGAAAAAGTAGATCAAAGGTTCCGAAGAAAATTCTGTTGACTAAACAAGAAAGTTCATTGCTATTAAGTAACACACCACCTAAGAGGGAAGATCCCGGTGCTCCCACTATTCCGTGTGTCATTGGTGACCAGGAAATTGGTAGAGCTCTTCTTGATCTAGGTGCGAGTGTCAACTTACTTCCATATTCAGTCTATCAGCAGCTAGGGTTGGGAGAGTTTAGTCCTACCTCGGTTGTGCTTCAATTAACAGATAGATCAATTAAGCAAACGAGAGGAGTTCTGGAAGATGTCATCATTCAGGTGGACAAGTTCTACTTTCTGGTAGATTTCATAATTCTTGATACAGAACCTATCCAGGATTCAAAGAAACACATCCCTTTAATATTAGGAAGGCCGTTTTTAGATATGACTAATGCGTGTATTAATTGCAGAATAAATGCTATGGATTTATCTTTGGGTAAACTTCATTTACACCCCCTGAGGTTTGCTTTTACTTCAATCACACCCCCTTAGGTATGCAAATCTTTAATCACACCCCCTCATGATATAAAATGTCTAAAATACCCCTTTAACCAAACACCCCTAAATCAATTTAATCCTAGAATAGAAATAACCTTATATCCAAACACATATTAACCCTATATCCAAACACCCCACCCCCACCCCACCATCACCACCACCTGCCTCTACCACCCCACCACCGCCACCACTATGAGCCACCACCCACACCGCGAGCCACCACTCCCCGCTGCGAGCCGCCACACCCCACCGCAAGACCCACATTTGTTCACACACACACACATACATATATACATATATATATGGGTTTGTATATATACGTATATTGGTTCAATTTGCCCTAAAATCAACAAACCCATATTTAGATACATAAATATTCATATATATAATATATGTATATGGGTTTGTATATAGAAATTAAACTGAGATTGGGCTATGGGTTTGGGAAAACTGAGATTTAGATACATTTATATATATATGTATATGGGTTTGTATATATATATATATATACATAGAGAGAGAGAGAGAGGTTGGGGTTGGGGTTGGGGTTGGAGGAAGTAGCGCCGACGGAAGTGGTGGCGGCAGCGGCCGTGGGGGGTGGTGGCGGCGGCGGCGGGAGGGGTTGGGGTTGGGGTTTGGGTTGTTGGATATAATTAAAAAAAAATAGTTTTCAAAACAATTAAATGTGTTTGTAAAAATTAAATATTTGGGGTTGTGGTTGGGGTTTTTGGATTTAATTTTTATTCACAAATTCAAAAATTTAGTTTCCAAAAAATTTAAATATTTGTTTGTAAAAATTAGTTTTTTTAAAAAAATATGTGTTTGTAAAAATTGAAAGAATTTTATATTTATTTTCAAATTTTATAATTTGTTTGAAATTTAATATATATTTTTTCGAATTTTATATGTTTTTTTAATTTTATATATTTGTTTCGAATTTTTTAGGTTGTTTTTTAAATTTTATATTTAATTTTGAAATTTAATATATATATATTTTTGAATTTTATATGTTTTGTTTTAATTTTATATATTTGTTTCGAATTTTATATGTTTTTTTTAAATTTATATATATATATTTTTAATTTTTTACTTATTTTCGAATTTTATAATGTTTTTCAAATTTGAATATATATATTTTTGAATTATGTATATATTTAAAATTTAATACAAATTAAATGATTAAATTATTGGAGGGGGTCAAATTGATAAAATTATATATCCTTGTTTCCAAACAGCTCTAGGTTATCCCATTGAGGGTAATTTATGTATTTACAAAAAATGTTAGGATGATGTCATCGTTAAGGGGGTGTAAGTGATGAGAATATCAAACTTGTGGGGGTGTAATTGAAGATATTCAAACCTGAGGGGTGTGATTGAAGTTAAAGCAAACCTCAGGGGGTGTAAATGAAGTTAACCCTTTATCTTTTGGAAATCTGAAGGTGCGAATGAATGTGTTCGATGCCAATCATCAACTCCCAGAGTCAGTTGAATGTTTTTATATTGACGAGATTGATGATATAGTATAGGAGTTTGCACCAAAGATGCTAGAGAAAGATGAGTTAAAGTCGTTGATGACTGAAGTAAGGTTGGAGACTAAACCAGACAACTAGGATAAGAAAATAAGACATAATAAGGAGGATATTACTACAATTGAGACTGCATTATACGGCCAATCATGGAAAGTGTCGATTGAGCCACTTCCCACGCTCTCGACTACACCACCAATACCATCTCTAATAACTCCTCCTACTTTGGAACTCATGGAATTGCCTGAGAAACTGAAATATGTCTTTTTAGGACCAGATGAGACTCTTCCAGTAATTATTTCATCAAAGCTGACAAAAGAACAAGAATTGAGTCTAGTTAAGGTCTTATGTGAGAATAAAGAAGCGATAGGATGGAGTGTTGCTGATGTTAGAGGAATAGATCCCTCAGTTTTCATGCATCGTATACATTTAGAGGAGACTATAAAACCATCACGGGAAGTACAATGGAGATTGAAACCAAACATGAAAGAGGTGGTGATGAAGGAGGTTGTGAAGTTGTTAGATCCGGGTATCATATACCCCATATATGTTAGTACATGGGTGAGCCCTACACAGGTGGTACCAAAGAAATCAGGTATCACGATTGTGCCTAACTCTAAAGGTGAGTTGATCCCATAACGCACCACCATTGGGTGGCGTGTTTGCATTGACTATAGAAAACTCAACTCACACACTAGGAATGATGATTTTCCATTGTTGTTTATTGATCAAATCCTAGAAAGGTTGGCCAGACAGAGCTATTATTGCTTTTTGGATGGATATTCCGGTTACAACCAAGTGGCAATTGATCCTGCTGATCAGGAAAAAACCACTGTCACATGCCCGTATCGTACGTTTGCGTACAGAAGAATGCTTTTTGATTTGTGTAATGCGCCAGATACATTCCAAAGGTGTATGATTTAAATATTCTATGATATGGTAGATAAATTCTTAGAAGTGTTCATGGATGATTTCTCAATCTTTGGGGTAACCTTTAAGGATTGTTTAAAACATCTAACACTCATGCTCAAGAGATGTAGAGAGATTAACTTGATTTTGAGTTGGGAAAAGAGCCATTTTATGGTTCAAGAGGGTATAGTACTTGGCCATATAGTATCAAAAAGGGGGATTGAGGTAGATAAGGTGAAAGTTGAGCTTATTTCAAAATTGTCTCCTCCAACGTTTGTTAAGCAGATAAGATCATTTTGGGCCATGCCGGTTTTTATAGACGATTTATTAAAGATTTTAGTAAGATCTACCGGCCACTATGTAACTTATTAGTTAAAGATGCGGACTTTGTCTTTGATGAAGAGTGTCTTTGTGCTTTTAAGGAATCATGCGACCACTGGATTGGTCTCTGCCTTTTGAGCTGATGTGTGACACTTCAGATTATGCCGTAGGAGCAGTATTGGGATAGAGAAAGGAGAAGTTGCCATACACGGAATATTATGCTAGTAAGACTCTGAATGATGCATATATAAATTACACAACAACAGAGAAGGAGTTGCTAGTAGTTGTGTTTGCCTTAGATAAATTCAGATCATATCTATTAGGAACCAAAGTGGTAGTATATTCGGATAATGCAGTATTGAGACATTTGTTGACAAAGAAATACTCTAAACCTAGGCTTATTCGATGGATTTTATTGTTACAAGAATTTGATTTGGAGATAAAAGACAAAAAGGATTCGGAGAATGAAGTAGCAGACCATTTATCAAGGATCGTTGCGGATACTACAAAGGAAAGTGTTCCTCTTAAGGATACATTCCCGGATGAACATCTGTTCTGTGTGGCTGTGGTTGTTGTGGAAGAGATACCGTGATATGCTGATATTGTCAATTATAAAGCCACGGGTCAAATTCCTAAAGGTTGGTCTAAGAGTGATAGAGACCGATTCTTCAGCCAAGTTAAATTCTATATCTGGGATAATCCGTGAATGTACAAGTATTGCTTTGATAAGATTATCAGAAAGTGTTTTCTCAAAAGTGAAGTAGAGAGTATCTTAAGATATTACCATACGCTAGAATGTGGGGGGCATTTTGGAGCTTAAAAGACAGGCCATAAGGTGCTGCAAAGTGGGTTCTATTGGCATACCATATTCAAATATGCATTTGAATATTGTAAAGCGTGTGTACGATTTCAGAAGTTGGGATCTATATCTCGGCATGATATGATGCCTTTGACCCCAATTTTGATCGTTGAATTATTTAATGTATGGGGTATAGACTTCATGAGACCATTTCCAAAAGCGGGCAAGAAAGAGTATATACTCGTAGGGGTTGACTATGTGTCTAAATGGGTAGAAGTTGTAGCTACTTCACATGCCGACCATAGGGCAGTTGTGGAGTTTATGCAGTCAAAATATTTTGTCAAGATTTGGTATACCATGTGTGATAATTAGTGGTCTATATCGGAAGTACTGTGTCACTCTTAAAATTGGTACACCATATCACCCCTAAACAAGTGTACAAGTGGAGATTTCTAAAAGGGAAGTGAAGAATATTTTGGAGAAAACAGTGCGTGTGGATTTAAAGGATTGGCCTCAGAGGCTGAATGACACACTGTGGGCTTATAGGACCACTTACAAGACTCTGATAGGTATGACACCGTATCGACTTGTTTATGGTAAAGCATGTCACCTCCCTGTTGAGCTAAAGTACCGAGCATAATGGGCACTTCGAAGGTTGAACTTCAATATGAAAAGATAAGGCGCTCAACAAAAACTTCAACTTGCAGAGCTTGAAGAGCTACGTAATAATGCGTATGAGAATTCTTGGATTTATAAAGCTTGAACGAAGGTGTTTCATGATAGACATATTCAAAAGAAGTCCTTTGAGCCCCTACAGAGGATGTGGCTGTTTAATTCGAGACTTAAGTTGTTTCTTAGTAAGCTTTAATCAAGATGGGATGGACCGTATGAAATTATGAAGGTTTACCCCCATAGAGCAGTAGAACTCGATGATCCGAAGAAAGGAAAAATATTTACGGTGAATGGCCACAGGCTTAAGCATTATTTTGATGTCCAACCAGTGGAGTGTGTTGTCGAGTGATGGATTTGATTGATCCGATACACGAGCATGATCTTGGATGGTGAGAAATGGCAACGTCGCGCCAACGACGCTAAACATTGGTACTAGGGGATAAAAATTAGTTTTTGAACCTAGTTTGTAATTTGTATTTTAGTTCGCTAATCGTAAGATCGAGTCATAGTATCATTGTTGTCACGGTAGGTGTGGTGAAGTATTCAATGAGATGTTTTAGGGTTGCGGAAAGTAAATGCGTTTAACGAGGCATGTAAAGAGACAAGGAGTGGAAGCTGAAAAATCAACCTAGGCTAGGGAGCTATGCTTAAGCGTAGCTTTACCTACGCTTAAACATAGGCTGGAGTTTCAGACTCCAGCCTACGCGACTCTGTATTTAAATGGGAAGCTTAAAACATCTCCCTCTTATTATCTTCTCCACCAAACTCTCTCAAACCACTCCCAATCGAAACCTAATGTGATTTCGAACCAACCCACTCAAATCTTATGTTAGATCTGTTCCTTAATTGTCCAAATTCACATGAAGACCTTGAAGAGTCTCGGAAGCCAAATTTTGGAGAAATCATCAAATCTTTTGTGCAAATAAGAAGAACTCTTCTCAACCTCTTCTGTAAATACTTTCTCATGAGTATGATTATGAACCATGAGGAGATGGTTTAATTTAAGTTTGGGGGGAAGGTATAGTTAGCATAAGGAATGATTGAAAAAAAATTAGAAAAATGTTATAAGAATTTTTTTGTTTTTACGCATGAGTGTTTTGCATTACAAGTTGATTAAGTTTATGTTTATGATGTATGAGTAGAATGTGATTCGATATTCCCGGAGCTTTAAAAGATAAAAAGGGAAAGTTTGATCAATGAAGTACAAGAAGAAAGATTGGTCTATCATAGTAGAATGTTCACAAAGACACGGAAGATTGTCCGGATTAGGAGTAGAGAGTGACGAAGTTATTTACTTTAATGGGGACCATTCTCAACATTAGCTTGAAATAGTTGTTATTTGGTAGTGAGTGGGAATGTTTGCATTCATGTTATCTTATACATTGTAGCATGACTTGGTTAATAAATGTGTAAATACATGAATGGTTGAGAATAAAGGATGGAGAAGTTGTGGATAGTATAACTAACCCTCACGAGACTTAACTCATCCACTCGGCGTTGTCGATGGGTTTAAAAGACTTGTTACATGTTATAAGTGTAATCGTCGACCCTCATGAAAACAAGGGATTAATGTAGAGTAGTTAGCTTAGAGAATCATCATAAGGTGCTTTTAAAGTTCTCCTTTGTTCATTGCTAAGAGACTAGCAATATGTAAGTTTGGGGGTGTGCTAAGTGCCAAATATTGTCCATTTTAGGCACCTAACTCACTATTCTTACGTCTTATCATTTCATTATTTGGTATTTTTATGTAGTTTGTGTGTTAAAGCGTGTTTCAGGAGCTTAACGAAGAAATGAACTAACTTTGGTGAATTAACTAAAGACATGCTTGTATCTATCCACAAAGAGAGCAAAAGAGGAGTTTTCAAGCAAAAAGTGTCTCCCAGAGGGCAAAAATGACATTTTTCGGAGCCGTAACTTCGGGAAACATACCAAAGGAGTCGAGGGGGTTCTAACGGCATAATTATCAAGAAACGTGGTTTCCAAGTATTTTGTTACGCTTACAGTAGCTAAAAGTGGCTAGAAAGTGCTAAAACTACGCTTGACATTTTTGGCCCAGAGCAAGCTACAGTTAAGCGTAGCTGGGACCTACACTTAAGCGTAGGGGGCCAAGGGTAGGAAAGCTGGGAAAGTTGAGTCCCAATCCGAATTGAACTCTTTTGACATATGTTCGACTCCAACACCTCTAAGTACGTGTAAATGACATATTATACATCAGATTGAAGTGTTTGGCTCAGATTTGAGAAGAAACACATCAAAGAAGAATCCTACTCAAGTGGGAAAAGTTGAATACAAGAAGAACTCTTCTCAACCTCTTCTGTAAATACTAAGGTTTGCTACATATTTTAGGGGCTTGATCGGCCCAAAACCTTGATCGGTTTTAGTAACTAGGCTAATACAATGATTAATAATAGTTTGTGCAAATAAGTCTTTATAATTGATATAGTTTTACCTATCGCAAGTACATGAATTATATTGTAGTAAGGTATGCTTATGATAGGAATATCGTATCCATAGGGACTAAGTTGTACTCTAAATTCTAGCAAAGTAAATTTGGGTTTTGATTATAAACTAATAACAACTAAATTAAATAAAGCAAATAAAGATATATTTGAGATAGAAACAATAGAGATAGATTCTAGAGTATTTCTAATGCCACCACTGACTTCATAATATAGCCTTATATTCATTCAATTGTAAAGGGCAGTCCATCGTATGTGAATCAGATATGGGGTTGCAACATTGGCAAACCATAATCCTAAAAAAGGAACAATTCATCTAACTTGGCTACAACCCATCTTCGAATAAAGTATGATTAGTGCATGCATTTACTCTACCACTACTCCTAAAACATTAAATAAAAAGCATGCCTATATCATCTTCTCTTAGCATGATCTGTCTAAATCTAGATTGCATGTTAATGACCACCATTGTGTAGAAAATCATGAATTAAAACTCCGAGTTTTAGCCCATATTGAATAATCATGATTGTCACGCCCCTAAAATCTTAAGACTCCCGAATCGGAACATTCGAGGGCTCCGGGGTGTGATCCATACATAGAGCGACCAACTAAGATCATCAATAACAATAAAACGAATGGAATAATATTAATAACAATAAAATTCCAATCACAACTGAGCGGAAGCTAAAACCAAATGATACACAAGGCACATCGAGGTGCTAAAAGAATACATCTTTACAATGATGCAATAATACCAATACAAGGAAGGGATACGCCAATAGACTGGCTTCCAAGAAATACAATAACAGTCCCAAGATAAGGGGACAAGCAAAAGTAAAGCTAAATGGAATAATACTATATGTAAACGTCCCAGTCCCGCAATGGCATTCGCGCCACAAACCATCTTGCAAGAAGAACCTGGTACCTGCAACTGGGGGTTGGGGAAAATGGAAAGGGGTGAGCTCACTAGCTCAGTAGGAGAAACCCTAAACTGCCACATCCCCCGACAGTCCAAGTAGTGCTAACTAACCTGTGTACATGCATCTATCATAAGGCGGTCAATCATCCCACATGACATTCATGCCAATACGAGACCCTCAAAACACATCCCTCTAGTCCCCTACCATGCATCAACAAATAAGGCAACTAGCACATAGTGAAACTATAACACAACAACACATGACAAACACACAGATATATATATGTATACGTATATATATATATAGAGATAGACGGATAAACAATACAAGTCACGTAGTACTGACCACCTCAGAGATCACTATGATCCGTATTTACCAATTCATCACTAACAGTCAACACAACGCCTAACACCAAACCATGGGAGAAACACTCTTATTCACAACACCCCAAGAAAGAGAACAATCACGCTTCCTAGATCACGAGCATACTAAGCTCTAAATCACCACATCACTACCAATAAGTCCATAGAGAGAGACATCTGCTCTCACATCAAAGCTACCAATCACCCCACTTGTCAAAACCCGCCATCCCTAGTCTTCATACAAGGGTATAACAGTCACTCCAACCTAAGGGAAGACACGAAGTCATCAGAGAACAAAAGGGGAGTAAAAAGAATTAAACAACTCATCAAACCCAAGGGTAAAATGGTCATTTCAAGAGAAAAAATGAAATTCCAAACTTTATCTCACATATCTGGACATAGGTCAAACCATAGAAATAAACAGAACCTAAATCAAAGCAACAGGATGAGAGATATGAATTTTTGAAAACGGGATCGGACAATGCCGACCAAAACAGAAAGTTGAAACGCCTCACTTCCACTAAGGGTAAACACAGTCAATTCTAGGGTAAAAATGAAAATTCAAATTATCTCTCAAAAATTTGGACATAGGACATGCCATAGAAACAAATGGGACCTAGATCAAAGCAATGAGACGAGATATATGAATTTTTTAAAACGGTGTCGGATAACGCCGACCAAAACAAAAAGTTGAAGTACCCCAATTTTACCAAGCTTAAAACACTCATTTCAAATGTAAAAATGAAATTTCAAATTTTACCTCAATTATTTGGACATAGGAAAAAACATAGAAACAAACGAGACTCAATTCAGAGGTGCGAGAAGGAAACTATGCATTTTTTAAACTGCGTGCATGGGCTTAGCTACTGCAACCCCAAATGTAGTTGACTACATTTCTTCAGTACAATTTCATTGTAGTCAACTACAAATTCCAGCAACTAAACTTAAAAAATGTGAAGTTTTGGAAAAAGTGAAAATATACCGATTTTACACACAGACTCCATTTTTCGCACCGTCAGTCTCGAAAAATCACAAATATTTGAAAAGTGAGTTTTTCATTTATGGAGTTCAAAAATAATCATAGAAATCTCGGGAAGCGAGTAAAATGCAAACTTTAAATAAAATTGATTCTCTAAAATTTCATAAAATTATCCGTCTTGCCCCCGGTCTCCGTTTTGTACACCGCCGAATTCCAAAGGTCCAAGTGTTTTACAAAATGAACCTAAAGCCGTTTCAAATCTCAAAATTTTAGTCGGGGTCACGGGGGTGAGCGAAAATGAATTTTTCACTTAAATACCGAATGAACTTAAATGTAAGTCTTATGAAAAATATATTTTCGGGAAAACAAACCGAAACACCAAAGGAAATACCAAAGAGAATTTATAATTCTCAACTAGAGTAATGAAATGAAGAACCGAAAGTAAATGGCACCTCGAAGGGAAAGGCAAATGACTATACACAAAGACACTAACTTTAATCCAACCATACTTAATTCAACATCAAATTCCATAACTCTATAACGACTTAACCAAGATTAACCACAAATCCAAGGACATTCCAATCCTTAAGATCGCTAAAGGGAACCTAGTGGCCGTTGCCACGGGACCAACTAGTTCCAAATCAAGACCTTGTCCGAATCTTTCAAACCTCAATTTCACATTTGAAACCACTTCACTTAGGTTTCTAACAAGATCAAATGGCCATCAATACACAAACGACTAGGTTCACTAATAACCTCGTCTATCATAACCAAAACCTCAATATCATGACTGATACCACACTCTTACACCAATGCTAACTAGCTCAACGGAAAATACTATGCTAAGCTTACATATCCATATCGAGGATAAAGGCATAAGTGCAAGAATCTATCAACATTGCCCAATATGACCAATACAAGTGTGTACATAATCACTAGTATAAGAGTTCAAATTCCATTATACTTCAGATGCAATCATATAAATCATATTCTCACATTATTCAATTTAATTTGAGCATTTTAATAACATGTGAATTAAAATATCAAGATTCACATTAAACATGCTCCATTACCACGTTGAATAACATCATGATTCACATGTAAAGATAAATCACATAACAACAACTCAAATGCAATATGACTCAACACACCTCATGGTACATACACGACCACATACCCTAACTCTAAGGGTCAACGGATATAAATGTCGCCCACACATCCCAGCTGTGATAAATGATCCAAAGATCGATGGACAAACCCAGCTTGAGACTTCCTGGGTGATGCCCACACAACCCAGCTATGATAAATGATCCGAAGATCGATGCACAAGCCCAGATTGTGACTTCCAGAGTGACGCATTCCACCCGGTGGTGCAATCCAACTCTATACCCGATTCTCGGACACACGAGTTCATTAGGTTGGGAACACCCCCTGGCCAGTTGTTGTGACGATCCGACACAAGTCTACTCACCTATGGTTACACGACCGGGTGTAGACCAACACCAATTGAATAACAATTCAAAAGGTGTACTCAAAATGCACTATGTCTCAAATGACCCATGCACCAACATAAATATGTATTTCATCATATTTATGAAAAACATTCCCTAGAATGCCAACATGAATGTCATCAATCCTTTAACATGCTCTTAAATCACAATTAAAGCATTTAAATCACAAGGATACATTCTCATGCACAATTCATGTTCCAAATCATCAAGTTTTCCTTTAATTCACAAGGAAAACATTTCCATTCTTTTAAACATGCCTTTTTATTCAATAAAAGCCATGATTCATATTATCTCATTTTCATACACAAGTATAATTTTCAAGATAACTACTTCAAAATCAACAAGAGTGAGGGAACTAGAATAATGTTCTAAGTTCATGATCTCACATCACACAATTCATCTACATCCACATTCCAACTTACTAACCAAGGTAGCTAGTCTAATCACATTATCAAGGCTGCACCACTAATACCCATAAACAAATATGTATACCTACACTTATACATATACAAAATCATACCCATATATATAAACACATATAGGCATACAAGCATACGTTTTATATCCAACTCTCAATAACTATAATTTAACTAGCATACATCATAGTCATATCCACATAATCATCAAGTATGCTATAAACAAGGGTTATATCATATAATCTCCTACAAACCCTAACTTCACATTTTCAAGTACACACTTTAACATACACATCTAGAGTTAGGAACCCTAGAATGAAATTCGCACACTCACGTACCAAAGGATGAGAAAGGATAGAAGTTTCTCCTACCTTAAATGGAGAACCAAGCAACACCACAAAGTGAGCTCCATGAAACCCTAACTTTCACCCAACACCAAAATCAAATAAGCCAATTAGTGGGAAGCTTCACCATAGTCTCCTAACCATGAGTTAAGACTCAAAACAAGATGAAACCAAGAATCAAATGTGGTTCATCTTGAAAAAACAAAACTAGGGTTTGAAGTAGAAACTCACAAAGAGGGAAGAACACCAACCAATCTTTGGCTTAAATCGAAGAGGAGAATACCATGAATAACTTTCATGTTGAAGGCAACATCAAACTCCAAACTTAAGGTGATGAAATCAAACAAAAAAATTGAGAAGAAGTAGAGAGCAAAGAGGAAGACATGAGATGAAAATGGAAAAGTCTTGCAAATGAAGACTTTAAAGTGTAGAGATTCTCCACTCACCAACACCCCACATCCAAGGTTTGAGATTAAAGCTAGCAAAGGTGGAAAGACATCCAAGGGTTCATATTAAGTCTTGCAAATGAAAGACTTGATACACCACACACAAAATCCATTAATTTGCCAAACAAGGCATTAACATCCAAGGGTTGAGATTAAAGATGGGATAAATGAGAATGACATCCAAGGGTTGAAGTTGAGTCTTGCATTTGGAAGATAAAAGAGGTGTAGAGATCTAATGGCCATGAATGTGACAACACTTTAAAGTGAAAAAAGACCAAAACCCAACAACTTATGATCAATTACTAGAATGCCATTAAATTATCTTTCCTATTTAACCAAAGTCATCCACTCTATTTACCTCTATGTTACTCAAGTGTTATCTCAACACTTAGCCAAATTTATAGGATTTTTCCACTATCTCTATACTAGTGAAAATACCATTATACCCTTAGGTCATTATGTTCTCGAAATCCTTTTTTTAACATTTTTCATTATTCATGAAATGAAAATACAACAAGAAATTTACGGCTTTACACCTATCAAGAAATACCCGTTAAATATGCTAAGCACAACAAGTATAAAATCACGTAAGTGCTACACCGGAATATCTACAATAAACGAAGGTAACACGTTCGGAAACGCAACACGATTGCCCAAGCTCCAATGAGAAAACGTTGCAACGAACCCACATAGTCGCCAACGAACAATAAGTCACGAAGCCGGAAATGAAAGTACACAAAGTCATCCCACTAATTTGATAGATCGGTTCACCCCTGTACCAGAGTCATTACCTGAGATGATTAATATTGTTCGCATATAGTGCTAGGGGCAATGGGCTAATACGAAGATGAACTGCACTAAGAAGAAGTACTACCACCCGAGGTTTCGGTTTTGGATATGGTGTTTTCATCACAGCTGCATCCATATGGCCATGTTACACAGAGGAGAGGTCTATTTGTACAGTCTCTCTACGCTATCAAGTTTCGTTATTCGATTTCAGTACCGAGCATGTTATATTCTGGTATGTTCTGATCCTATTATGATATCTTGAGGGAGAGCGCAGTGCGCTGGAGGTCGTACAGAGTTATATTTTTGACATTGACAATGCGTCTCATGACGGATCAGGGTGTTGTAGTACGAGAGGTTTCGGTGGACAAATATATACCGACTAGGTATCGTGCCTCTTTATGGAGGAATTTTGGTCCCGCTTAAGCGGGACCGCAATATTAGAGAGGAGGCCGATGCCAGTAGAGCCAGAGCTGGGTACTCAAGTGCAGAATGAGCAGGGATAGCACGTATAGGATGAGGCAGTGGAACATGTACATATACCACCAGCTTTAGCTGTAGCACAGGATCCCGCTGCACCGCTGGCTGAGCCACCATTTGCGATGACTTGGGAGCAGTATGATGAGCTTAGGGGTGATATTCGGCAAACTCAGCAAAGCTTGACATACTTTTATACATCATATTATGACGCATGTTGGTCTAGCTATACTGCCACCACTAGTAGAGTAGTCGTAGTTTAGTGTTTAGTGTCATTTTATGATTAATTAAGTTTTTGCACTATCAAGGAATCATTAAGCGGTGTTTTTACTTGTTTTACTCCGTGTACCGCTTAAATGATCGACCTTTCAGTGGTGTTTCGTTGTTTTTATTCGAAACTACATGTTTTCGTTTTCATAAATGAGATGCTTCCTATTTTAGTATCTCTCGAACTCTATGGATGGATGATATTCAATGTGTTTCTTGATTATGGATGTATATGCATGAACACTGAGTTACGATCACACAATGAGGATATTTGTGAGTTTAAGTTTAGGGGTGCGTGTGTGAAATGATTTTGGAAGCAAGTGTATGGATATGTAAGTGTGTGGTTATTTTAAAAATGATTTTGGAAGCAAGTGTATGGATATGTAAGTGTGTGGTTATTTTAAAAAAATAAATCTGCAAAAATCGCATTGTAGAGATATTTTTTGAAAAATGGAAAAAAAAAGTGTTGTTGACTCCAGTCAACATTGAATTGACTTTGTACATTCCCAAAGGACGTTAGGAGTTGGTTAGTATCGGTTTTAGAGTTAAAGTAAGAGTTTAGGTAAAAATCCTATTACAAGTAAGAGTTGGAGTCCAAGTGCGTTTCGAAGTCGATTATGGTTTGACTCTACTCTTAAACTCCAGCAATGATTCCAATTTCTTTTCCTATTCAAACTTAGGTTCTTCATCTATAAATACAGCCTTAAGAGTCTCATAATTCAAAGAGAAGTGTCTAGTGACAAAAGGTAGAGAAAACAAATATGTCTTCTTCTTTTTCCGATTATTTTTAAAGAGCATACTTGGGATTGGAGTCAGCGATGAGTGAGATTGAATATGACCAAGAGATGACTGAATTATGTGAGGATGAGAACGGTTCTGAAGAACTTGTTGAAGAAAGGAGAAATCCTAGTGTAATAGAGGGTGATGAAAACATGGTAGAGTCGGAACCGAAAGAGCTTGAGGATGTTGAAGAGATGGAAACCACACCACCACCACCTTCTCCTCGTGATACTTCTTTCTCTAGAAGTGAATTGCAATACGAACTTATGTTTCTTATAGAGACTATGGAGCATCCAATGATTACACAAGGAGTAGCGATCCTAAAGAAAAGAGGATTGAAGAATTTGGAGAGTTCGATGGTTCTATGAAAGAATAATTGTAGGGGAAGTTAATGAAGAAAAAGTCATCCGGGTATGGATGAATGAAGTGAGTGACCTTATTGTTGTGGATGCCGAAACCATTGCTCAAGTATGGAAGATATCGCATGAGTGCCCGAAAAACCTTCGTTCAAGGTATAAACCAATACCTAAAGAATGGCCTCATACGGTTGCACAAATGGCGAATGCACTATGCCCTAGGCATCTACCATCTCCTCAGAGTAAGTGGGTAGAGAAGCATCACACTCGACGGGACTTTTTGTTCTTAGATAGTGTGCTTACATCGCAAGTTTGCCCAAATCATCGCTTTTTTAAGAGGGATATTTAATGGTAAAGGTCTTATATTACATTCAAGAAGGCTATTGGGTGTCGATGCCGGAACTCAGTATGCACAACATGGTGACGGTGAAAAAGGTGTTGGAGAGAAATTTGGGAGAGTTGGATTAGACACTTTTGATCAGTTCAAGTCGTGTGAAAATAAAAGTGTTTAAAATGAAGAATTAACACGATATGGTTTTATCTCTCAGTCACAAGTATGCACATAATATATAGTATAGTTGGGTAGAGAGCGTATCGAACCACAGAGATTGAAGTCATATTTCAAATAATCATAAAGTAGAAAATTGAATTATATTATAAACGTTGTTTTGATTGGTTGGTTTTATAAACTACTAAACATAAAATAAATAAAAGCGTTTTCTTTTGGTTTTAAATCAAGATAAACAAGTCTAGGGTTTGATCCAACTCCACCACTAGTCTCATAATATTGTCCTTTAATCTTATTATTGCAAAAGGGAGATACATCTTATATGAATCATATTAGTAATGCTACAAGCTGATGCCTAATCCCCAAAGATATGCGATCGGTCCGATTCACTACAATCCATCTTCGATTAGTATGATTGTTGCATGCATCTATACTACAACTGCTCCTAAAATATGAAATTAAAAGCATGCTAATAACCATATTCTCTTAGCATGGACTGTGAAAATCTAAGACTTTATCATGCCAATTAAGAACCATTATGTAGAAACCATTATTAAATCTTCGGGGTTCCAGCCCCTAGCAATAAAATATAGTTGTTCAAGATTAATTATTAATTCAATCTAAGCCAAGAAGAGAATTAACAAAGAATCTTATTTAGGTTATACGTTTTGTCTCTCACTATATTATCATCATATAAGTGCTCTTTAGCTTCCCCTCTTTGCAATAAAATAAATTAATGTTCTACATTACTCAACTAGAATTTCGTTGGAAACCTTAGATACTGACTTGCCGCTCATGGAGGCAGAAGACTGTATCACTGATGTAGCAATCATCTTCATGATTGGTAGTTGGTTCTTGAGAGGAGCCTCTCTAGAGAGAGACTTTGTATTCTGTATATCTCTCTTTTGAGAGATGGAAGATTAAGGATCCAAGATTAAATATATCTTCTCTTCATGAAGTCTTCACATATTTATAGACAAAAGTTGGTGTAATCATGACATGTCTTCGCTTGTACTCCATGAAGACTTGGTGTGAGGATCAAGTAAAAGTTGTGAATGGACCAATCTGCCCTTCAAGCACAAGGAGTCAGAATTTCGTCAGTGTGTTTTCGTACATATTCAAATGTCAATGCTACCGATCGATTGAAGAGTCCACCGATTGATCGGTTGTCCCTAAGTTTAGATATTTATTTATTCTGCGATTTTGTGCTTCAGCTACTTGTACTATACTTCCCTGACTTGTACTTTACTCTGAACTGAGTGCTTTCATCTTCTAAGTATCATTCCGGATTAGGCATATTTGCTAAAAACATGAAATTAACTAAAATTTAGGTTAAGGCCCTGAAACATGCTTAAACGCGCAACTCGAATAAAAATATCTTATTAATAAAATAAATAGACTAACAAAGGTTTAATTAACGCCCAGAATATCGAATATTCTGGTCTCATCAAGCCCCCAAACTTAAATATTTTTAGTCCCTTAGTAATAAAGAAATAAAAAGACAACATGAAAAGTAAATAATTCTAAATTAATTAAATCTATTTAAACTAATCCCTTCCCTTCGTGAGGGGAAAACGATTACACTTAGCACGTGTAACAAGCCTTTTAAACCCCTAAGAAAAAAAATCCTAATGGACGAGTGAAGTCTCGTGAGGGTTAAATAGAGTACCCACAACTTCGTTACAATCTTTATTTGCACATATTCATGAATTTCCTTTTTCATTAATCAAGAGATGATATAATTGGTAGAATAAATATAAGCAAATAAATCCTACTTATATAAAACAATAATCAATTCAGATCAGTGTTAAGAGTGGTCTCCACTAGTGGTTAAAATTAGTTAATTTCTACTTCTGGAGCCAACAATCTTCCATATTTTTGTGAACTTTCTTTATAACACATTTATTCTCATTTATAGTATATCTTTTATATATTTTTTTCTTCTTTTTTTTCTTTTTGGAGAGGGCTTTCCTCTCTCTTTTTGATTTTTCCACTCATAATATATATTTTTTATATACCTTTCTTTTTCTTAGAGAGGACTTTCTTCTCCTATTATGTTTTTTCCACTCATTTTTTCGATACGTCATCTTCCACTCTTTTATATGCGAGTGTTATTATTTAGAGGGAGAATGTTTACATATATCTTTCTTTGTATTTCCAATATATATATATTTAGGGATAATACCTTATATGATCATAAATGAAATTATAGATATCATATGCATGTGCTTATAGGTCAAGATTGCATTTTCCAGTTTCAATTTCACAAGTTCACTCACCTATGGAGAACAACATCTCTTCACTTTTCTAACTTAATCATTATTTAGATAAGCAGAAAATATCACATACATCTAATTTACAGGCTAGTTTCATTTTTCTAATTAACTCACAAGTTTAATCACAAATATGCTTAAATCAAGATTTACTAGAAATATCGAATAATATATATATATATATATCTTGTATAGCTATTAATATTATAGTAATAGTTAAACATAATATATATAAATATATATATATTATTTATATATTATATTATTATTTTTTTCTTTTATATATATATATTTATATATCCACCGATCAATCGATAGGTATACTGATCGATCGGTCACTACTCTGTGCGAATTTCAACATTAGCTACCTGTAACAACTGCACTTTTTATATTTCATAATTTTTTCAAAAAACTATTCCTCATATTTTGGGACCACAATATTCTATCCCCCCAAACTTGAATCAAACCATGTCTTCATGGTTCTAATTAACATTCAAACATAGGAATAGAACAATAGCCAATTTATGGAGCAAGATTTCAGAATGTAATGGAAACCTCTCCCAAACTTGGTGTATTCCATAATCTGCAGTCTAGCCAAGACTAAGACCAAGATCATATTAAAATAATAAAATAGACAATAAATATAAGAGAATGGAATTTTATTGATAACAAAAATTGAAGTTAACTTGGCCAAAGACCTACAATGAAATTGAAATTTGCATAAAATAAAAATGACCTAATTCTAAACTTGAAAATTGCAATAAAAAACTTTGAATCAAATAATAACATTATACCAACCCTCAGACTAAAAATTCTCTCAACTTCTATTCCTTAAGCCACTGATGACACATCCTCTCATCCAACTTATCTCCAAAGGACCTTGAAGCATAATATTTAGTAAATGCTTCACATTCATCCTCTTTCAAATACATGTCCTCTCCCAATTCGCTTTCAAGAATTTTATTAATAAGGAACGGATAAGGAAGTTTCCAATCATTTACGAATGGGTCCAAATTCTCTACTATCATCTCCATCTGTAAACGAATATTCTCAATTATCAAATTCGGAATTGATACCCAATAACCCATGTGAAACTTATAAATCAATTCTACCATATTTCGGTAACGGAGTAGTCCATCTTAGTTAGGATAAATTTGATTCATAAGAATAGAATCTATGGCCCAATAATTTATGTGTAGATAATATTTATCCATCAATTCTACCCCTAGAGGAATTTCATAACCATTGCAAATTTCTCCCTCCATCTCAGCAAACGAAGGTAAAGGTTTTGGAGGAAGATGGAAATGTTCCTGCAAATTATCAAAGACCTCTCGCGGAATTTCCCACTCTCAGCATCAATCATAATTGAGTGGAAATTATACTCTGTCCAAACAGAGAGAGCAATCCCATGATCGGTTTCAACTATGGCCATATTACGGTAAAACTATCGGACTACATCAGGAAAGACAACATTAGAGCTAGAAATTAAAAGAGAAAACAACCCAGAATTTTAGAATAATAGAAAAGCAAGATGAAAACGTGGGTGATCTAACCTATTTTCTAGAAATGTAACCTCATACCCTAAATTATGGAGGTCAAGAAAGTCAATGTCAAGGTTATCCAAAGGAACATAATGAGGTTCTTCTATTTCTGGAGCAGCCTCATTAATAGCTAGCACATGCTTGACCCAATTATCATTAATGGAGGTGTTTGAGGAAACATATGAAGAGGATGACGAAGAAGAAGAAGAAGAAGAGATAATAATAATCTCAACCATTGTGGTAGTCAAACTGTCTTGTATAAGGATGAAGTAAAATGAAAAGCTAACTGATATATTTATAAAATATCATAGGCTTAATTAAGTCAAGTTTTTGTTTGGTTAAAAAGAAATGAATCAAATTTATATAATACCATATTATGAAAATACTACACAAAATAATATATATTTTACTATATCAGTTTAGCTTGACATTTTTATATCGACGACAAGACTTCTGACCTAAAATGTTATACCTAATGTTCTGTCCGAAGGCCTGTATATACTTGCAAACCGATCGATCGAAACTTTCCTCGATCGATCGGAAATTTTCAAAAATTACAAAAAAATAGAAAGAAAAAATTATTATATGAAAATTACATTATTTCAGTTATTTATTATAAATATATAGTTTTTTCCTAAGTAAATAAACTTAAAATAAACAAATTATGCTACTGACCAAATTTTAACGTCACTAGCCTGACAAGTTTTATTGTATTTTAGTCAGAGTCATATATGGGATCTATCAAATCAATAGATTCCACCATACCTAAATTAATATCATGCTCGTAACAATGTTTAAGCCGCTGGCCATTTACTTTGAAACGATTCCCATTCTTAGGATCTTTTAATTTTACATCTCCGTCTGAGTACGGATTTATAACCGTATATGATCCATCCCATCGGGACCGAAGCTTAATTTAGAGTTAAATAGCTAGACTTTTTTACCAGTTTTGGAAACGTCTCTACAGATATGTTTGTCATGGAATTCTTTTGTTTTGGCCTTATAAAATTTAACATTTTCATACGCGTTGTTATGTATTTCATCTAACTCATTCAACTAGACTTTTCTATATGCACCGGATTTCTTTAAATCAAAATTTAATCGTTTAATTGCCCAATATGCTTTGTGCTCTAAATAGGAAGATGACATGTTTTCCCATAAACTAGTTTATAAGGCGTAGTCCCAATTGGTGTTTTGTAAGCAGTCCTATATGCCTATAACGCATCATTTAGTCTACTTGCCCAATCCTTTTTATCAAGATGGACTGTTTTCTCAAGGATTTGCTTAATTTCCCTATTTAAAATCTTGGCTTGCCCGCTGGTCTGAGGACGATAGGTTGTACCTACTTTGTGTGTTACCGAATATTTTTCACATAAATTTCCAAGGTACTTATTATAAAAATGTTTCCCTCCATCACTAATGATAGCTCTTGGTGTACCAAATCTTGTCATGATGTTATATTGTAATAATTTATTAATAGCTTGATGATTAGCTTTTTTAGTTGGTATAGCTTCAACCCATTTAGATACATAATTATACGTGTGAAAATATTATGGCCCATCAGACATCTAAGCCCAGCAAGCATCTAGCTCGTTAACCCAATACAAGTGATCAAAAGCCCGATGAGAAAGGCCCATTTAAGGCCCATTTCTTAGATATTCTAGAATAAACTTGGAGAATAAGTTAGTGACGTGGGAAAAAAGTGAAAATGGATGATGAGTAAGGGAATGTTGCCCTAATGGGCTCAAGGTAAAAAAAGAGTATGTATATAAACAAAAAGAAATCATCAATAAAGCATTCCATACTTGTCTTGTACATTTTTTAGAATCTACACATTGGCATCGTTTGTGGGAAACTCTTTTGATCATAGATCTGTGATTCATCTTCACCTTCCAGATCTGTGATCATCTTCCCATCTCGATAGTTGAGCTTGTATCTACTTATTTTGACATTTATTTATGTGATTATCTTGTTCTTTCACCCTCCGAGCAATCATGTCGGTAATCCGTTCCCAAGCGGATGCTCTGAACACTAGAGATAGTCAGGAAGATAGTTCTCAGACCATTAAACAGATCCTGCAATGCCTATTAGCCGCCGAGGAACGGAGCCAAGCTCTGGAGAAGCAGAACGCGGAGCTTATGGCAAGGATGGCTCTTCCACCAGCTCCCCCAACAGCCCCCATCCGTTCTCAGGACCAGAAGAATGGTGTCAGGGTAGAGGAGCATGTTGAATCCTCTTATCGCCTAGGCAAGGCCCCCGTCACTGATGAGGCCTTGACCCCCTAAAATCTCCAACACATGATGGCCGAGTTCCAGAGATGGTTCTGAGAGATCTGAGGACCCAGTCTACCGACGATCTGGCCATTCAAGCCTCCATTGAGTTCATCCAGTTATCGTTCACTCCAGGAATAACCTGAGAGCCCTTTTTAAAGAAGTTTGTCATCCCCCGATTTATCCCTTATGATGGCACTAAGGATGCCGAAGAGCACGTTTATTAGATTCATTAGAAAATGACCATGTATGCCGAGAATGAGGCCTTGCTTTGAAAGGTATTTTCCACAAGTCTCACCGATGCAACTCTATTGTGGTTCAGAAAGCAACCACCCGGATCAATCAGTAGCTGGCAACAGCTCACAAAGCTCTTTATCGCCCAGTATTACGGGAATAAGAGATAGAAGAAGACTATATCCTGCATTTTCACAATGATCCAGGAGAAAGGAGAATCCCTGAAGAGCTTCATATCTCGATTCAACGTTGAGTCTTCTTCCATCGACAATTGCGACCAGCACTCTGCTGTTGAAGCCTTCCGATTGGCTCTGATTCCCGGAACTAAGTTCCATCAATCTCTGGTGATGAGTCCACCATTGGGCATCGGGGAGCTAAACTCTAGGGCACAAGGGTATTTGAGGATAGAAGAGGAAGAGGCCATCAGACAAAAGAGGGCAGCCTTGGTCAGTGTTGAAGCCTGATCAAAAGAACCAGCAACCCAAGTACCTCGGGTCCTTCAGCCCCAAACCTAGTGAAGCGTCCCAGGTTTGAAGAGAAAGTGAATCCCCTGAGGATCACCCTTGGTAAGTTTTACCAGGAGACAAAAGCCAGAGGAATCTTCCAACCACCACCACCGATTAAACAACCTTTGGATCAGAGGGATAAGTTGAAGCACTGTGCCTTCCACAGTGATTTTGGGTAGCTCACCAACGAGTGTCGAAATCTCAAACGTCAGGTATAGGAAATGATACTTTAAGGTGAGCTCCAGGATTACATCCAGCAAGCACCCAACGCCCTTCGAAATCCTGCCGCTACGTAGCCAGTCAGAATTATCAATATGATTCTTGAGGGCCGCACCTCCAAGGAGACAGAAGAAGCCAGCCGGTGCCAGCTGCGTCTGCCCAAAAAATGAGGAAAGTCAATAAATTGAGGGAAGTCCACCACAGGACAGGGGCATCGCATATTATTTTTTCTACTGCAGACCTTCAGAACGTCCAGACCCCTCATGATGACCCACTGATTGTAAAGTTGATGGTAGCCAATTTCCTCCTTAAGCGGATCATGATTGATCCAGGGAGCACTGCGAACATCATCACCAAATGGGCCTTTGAAAAGCTCAAAATCAATCCAAGTGAAGTTATGACCTCCTGGAGTCCTATTGCGGGATTCGATGGGAAATAGGTTGAACTTATCGGGGAAGTCCAACTACCAGTATCCGCTGCTCAAAGGACCCTACTGGAAACTTTTGTCATAGTGGATGTGAAGCCATCTTACAATTTACTCATGGGAAGGGGATGGATCCACAGGATGCAGGGAGTACCTTCAACCCTACATCAGATGATAGGGTGTATAGGCCCGAACGGGTTTGACATCATCGACATCAAAGGAGATCAAGTGGCTGCAAAGAAATGTTATGTCGTTAACCTAAAAGAGATCGAGAAAGAGAAAAGCCCGAATGTGATCCCCACCGAAGATCAGGGTCCAAGTCCTAAATAGGAATTAAAGGACCAGGATTCGGGTATCCCGATCGTGGTCGAGCCTTTACATCCTGTATCCATCATACCCGATAAGCCTGAAAGAGTCACATATGCAGGTACCAACCTTACTGATTATGAATTAAAAGAACTGACCCAGTTTTTACAGAACAACTCCGATGTCTTTGCTTGGGGACACGCAAATATGCCCGGTATTGATCCCGTTGTCTGCCAGCACTCCCTAAATGTTGACCCTAATGTAAGGCCAATCAGGCAAAAGCAAATGCTCATGGAAGCCCACATGAACTAAATCATAGCAGAAGAGGTATCCCGATTGCTCCAGACCGAGTTCATTAAGGAAGTGAAATACCCCGATTGGCTTGCCAACGTCGTAGTTGTCCAGAAGAAGAATGGTAAGTGGAGAGTTTCAGTTGATTTTACTGACTTGAATAGGGCATGCCCGAAGGATAGTTTTCCCTTGCCAAAAATTGATCAGATGGTGGATGCTACCGCTGGATTTGAGCTTCCTGGATACATACTCAGGGTATAATCAGATAAAGATGAACCTGGTCGATGAAGAAAAGACATCATTACCGAAATAGGTACTTACTGTTTTAGAATTATGCCTTTCGGACTGAAAAATGCAGGTGTTACTTTCCAAAGATTGGTAAACAAGATCTTTAAAGGGATGATGGGCACTATGATAGAATCTTATATCGATGAAACTTTGGTCAAAAGCAAAGCAAAAGGGGAGCATTTGGGACATTTGCAACAAGTGTTTGATACCCTTAGGAGACATGGAATGAAACTCAACCCGGAGAAATGTTCCTTCGGTGTTTCATCTAGACAGTTCCTGGGACACATCATGGATCAGACCAAAATTCAGGCTAGCTCGACACAAGTCAAAGCCCTGATGGAAATGAAGGAACCCTAGACTTATAAGGATGTTCAAGTCCTGACTGGAAGAGTGGTTGCCCTTAGCAAATTCATCTCAAGACTTAACGATCGATGTAGACCATTCTTTCAGGCAATCAAGGTAAGGAAAGGTGAAGTCTGGGGTCAAGAGCAATCCATGGCCTTCTCAAGATCGAAGGAGTACATGGACAAGCCCCCAATCCTTACCACACTGAAAATCGATGAAGTCTTGTATCTCTATCTGGCAACATCTTCTGTTTCAACTAGTGCAGCCCTCATCAGGGAGGATGAGAGCTTGCAGATGTCTATTTTCTACAGAACAAATCCTTGGCAGATGCTGAAACTCGATACAACAGGCAAGAGAAGCCGGTGATATCACTGATAAATGCAAAACGGAAACTCAAGCATTACTTTGAGGCACATCCAATCATTATCCCAACCCCCACTCCAATCTGAATCATTATGTCTAAACCTGACTTTTTTGGCATAATTTCAAAGTGGGCCATTGAATTAGGCATTTACGATATAACTTACGTACCCCGGGACTCTATCAAGGGTCAAGCAATAACAGGCTTCTTACTCGAGGAGGAAAGTGAAGAGACCGATCAATAGCATGAGCCAGATGCTTGGAAGTTATTTGTGGATGGGTCAACCAGTTCAAACGGGTCAAGGGTTCATATGTCAGTGCGACTGCAGTTCCCAGCCACCAAAAATGAAGTCAAGTACGAAGCAATCATATCTGGTTTAAGGTTTGGCAAAAGCCTCCAGATCCAGGTCTTAGCAGTGCACAGTGACTCCCAATTAGTCATCAGGTAAATCAAAGGAGAATATGAGGCAAATGATGCAAAAATGAAGTCTTATCGGGCACTCGTGTTAAAAGAAATATAACATTTTCAAAGAATAACTTTCACTCAGATCCGGAGAAATGAGAATATTGTGGCTGACCGCCTAGCTAGGCATGCATCCTTAGCTGACGAGAACCTGACCCGGGTTGTGTTGGTCAATTTCCTTGCCATACCAAGCATCCAGGAACCCGAGAATGTGATGCTTATCCTTTGGGAACCCATCTGGATGGATCCTATGACGGATTACCTCAAGCACAGGACCTTCCCAAAGAATAAAGCTGAAGCTCGAAAGATCCTGATGAACTTAGCCCGATACTCAATCATAAGAGGGCAGCTCTATCGGAAATCATTCTCAGGTCCGTATTTAAAATGCGTAACCCCCTCTGAAGCAAGGGCAGTAATGGAGGAGATCCACAACGGGTTATGCGAGAACCACTCTAGAGGAAGATCTATGGCTCACAAAATACTCTCTCAAGGATACTTCTGGCCCTACCTATCATAGGATGCCAAGGACTATGTTCGAAGGTGCAAGGCATTCCAAATGCATGGAGATGTTATCCATCGACCACCAGAGTTCCTACACCCTACCGTGGTCCCTCACCCCTTCGCCCGATGGGAAATGGATATTGTGGGTCCACTCCCGAAGGCAATACGATCAACGTCCTATGTCCTTCTGGCTATTGACTACTTCATGAAATGGGTAGAAGCCAAAGCCTATCCAGTAATTAAAATTAGCCATGTCATCAAATTCATCTAGAGCCACATAATATGTAGATTCGAGCTACCAAAAACAATTATGATGGACAATTGGACAAATTTGGACAACCAGCAGGTAAGGGCATTTTTTGATGACCATGGCATCAATCAAAATACATCATCAGTCGGGTACCCACAAGGGAACGGAAAAGCCTAAAGGACAAATTGAACCGTATTTGACACTAGCAAAAAAGCTTGAAGAAGCCAAAGGAGCATGGCTAGAAAAGCTGCTTGAAGTGCTCTGGTCGTATAGAACAACACCCAGACAACCTACCGGGGAAACGCCTTTTGCCATGGCATATGGTGCTGAGGTTGTAATCCCCATAAAAATCAAAGTTCCAATCCTCAGGAGCCAAGCCTGGGAAGATGGCCCTAATAACCAGTATTTGGCTCACGACCTTGACCTGCTAGTTGACATCATTAAAATTGTCTTTTCTTGGCAAATAAAGCTTACAGATGAATACTGATGCAAAATCAAACTAAGTGTTGTCATGTCTCTCGCATGGCCTCAAGAGCCTGAAGACACAACACTGATCCACAAGTGATCAAAATTGTAAAAATAAACTAAGTGTTGTCATGTCTCTTGCATGGCCTCAAGAGCCCGAAGACACAACACTGATCCACAAGTGATCAAAATTGTAAAAATAAACTAAGTGTTGTCATGTCTCTCGCATGGCCTTAAGAGCCCGAAAGACACAACACCCGATCCATAAGTGATCCAAGTTTTACAAAATTATCCAAGCATTGTTATGTCTCTCGCACGGCCTCAAGAGCCTAAAGACACACCACTAATCCACAAGTGGTCAAAATTTCAAAAGTAGACGAAGTGTTGTCATGTCTCTCGCATGACCTTAAGATCCCGAAAGAAGCATTACCGAACGATCCGTAAATGATCAAAATTTTACAAGAATTATTAACTGAAGTAGTATGACAACAAGGGCCCGATAGAGAATATTAGCTGGCTCTAAAAGTGTCTCAGAGATTTATATTAAATACGGGCCCTGGTGGCCAAGGCTTATAAAATACAAAAAGAAAGAGAGAAATAATGCTAAGTCTTCTGCCCCTAGTACCTGAACTCTGGACCAAACTCCTCGATCCTATCACTGGCCCTGGTAATAGTTCCCTCTTGCATGCTTGACTCTATTCGAGAGGGATCAGGCTGAGCAGTGGGATCGGGCTGAGTAGTCAGATCAGGAGCCCGAGCTAGTTCAGATGCAGCGAAGCCAGAGATTGAGGTAGATTCAGGAAGAGGCTTAGCCAAAAATTCACAGAAGATGAGGTCATCAGGGCCTGCTTCCAGATCCTTGTAAGATGGAGCAATGCCAATAGACTCATCCAATTCCTCCACTAAGATAAAGTTCGTTTCCTCAGCAGGTTTCTGGAAATCCTGGAAGTAAGTCCGATAGTTGGAGGTATCATAGAAATGTTTGTACATCTGGTTGCCACCCTGATTACACATCTCCACCCTAGACCTCTCCACTACTAGAAGATTTTCAGTCTCAACTTTCTCCTCAAGAAACTTTTCCTTTGAAGTCTTCAAGCCCTCTTTCTCAGTCACCAGCTCCTGGTTTCACACCATGAGGGCCTGATGAGCTTCCTCCATCTCTTTGAGATTTTGATCAACCTCCCAAATTCGATGCTCAGCAGCTATAACCCGCACAGTTTGAGCCTCCAACTTCTGGTTGGTAGTCACCAGCAAGGCAGTCGTCTTCTTCCTGCCCTCTTCCTTCAGCCTCAGGTACTATGCCGATTGGCGGAGGGCCCTACTGTCTTCCTCAAGCTTTGAATTATAAGCTTGGATTAGGTAAAACATCTACCATAGAAAGACAAGTGTTACACAATCAGTGGACAAACCAAGAAGAAATCAGATGCAAGGCAAGATCAAGTTGCATATAAACTACCTTCATTGCCATATCAGGTCCAGTCAAGGATAACTCACTCCTGTCCACCTTCCGGATAGCCTTTCGGTCATCTGAAGTCCATATCTGAAGACCCATCTCTCTAAGAACAACATCATCATTGATGGTCTCACTCCCTGCGACCAAAAACCCACCACCCGGGAGCCTTATTCACGGATTCCAAGGAACCAGTTTCTCAACTGTAGCTTCAGTTTCCATTTACTCACTAGGAGAGGCTTCCATTTCCATTTGCACGCTGGGAGAGGTCGCCGTTGTTAATCGGGGCAGCATCGAACGCCTAGCCTAATCATTCTCCGAACGAGGTCGAATGGCACCCTGCACGGGAAAAAATGGCAAGGTAGCCCCCTTTTCAGTTGATACGGAAGTACCATCGTCAGCCCTGAGGAAGGAAGAATAAGAAGAGTGGGTGTAGAGACACTCTCCTCCCCAGAAGGAGGGGGAAGAGGAGTGAGTGGTGCATCGCTTGGAGGGGGCGGTGGTGGGACCTCACTAATGGAAGGGGATCCGTTTCCCGAAGGGGTAGCTGGAATGGCAGGATTGCCTGATGCCCTCTTTCGTTTACCCTTGAAGATGGGTTGGGAAATTGTTAGCATGATGTCCACTGCTTTAGATGATATTTCCTGCAAAACATCATCAGTCAGGAAGTTAGGACACATCCTTAGTGGTTTACCCCAAACTTTAGACTTGAGGAGGTCAAAACGGGATCTGATATAAGAAGGGTTTTTTTTTTGCTAGCGGGTGCCTTCAAGAAACCTAAAATGTGCATCCCCAACTTTTCATCACACACCTCACAGAGGCATGACCCTCAATGATAGGGTTTGAAAGAAGGGAACAAGTGATGGCTAAAGGTTTTGGGGATCGAAAAGTTTGCATCGGGATGCCTCCAGTTCCCGCTCACCAAAACCATTCTCTCCTTCCAACCCTTATTAGATTTTTGAACTCCATCATAAATCTTTCTCCCTAATAGGGAGAAAGATTGAAATGCCCCTTATAGTCCTTTTGATCCTACAGCTTGTAAGAAAATAGGATCTCGGCCAGACCCAAGTCCAGACCCATATACTGATTGAGTAGCAAAACCATGGCTAATATTTTAAAGAAGTTTGGCCCAACCTGAAGTGGGGCCAGACCTAAGGTAGACAATGTGATCAGGAGGAAAGGACGAATTGGAAATCGAAGGATCTGTAGATGATAGGAGGAAAGTAGGATCTGGTCATCCCTAACCCCCTTACCGATCCTAAAATCCTTATCCTTAGGGTAATGCCTGATAATTACCCCATCAGGGACCTCAAGATTTTTCAGGACTGCATCTACCCTTTTCTCAACTATCAAGGGGTTGGTAGTAATCTGTACTCTGGATCCCCTAATAGCCCGACCCCCAACTGGACTAGTGACAACGGGAACCCTACATACACTGTTACATGAGGAGACCTCCGGAGGACTGAATCTAACTATCCTAACCACTTCAACTGATGGGGAACTAAAGGATGCATCAGGATCAATGGAAGAAAGATTAAGGTCACTAATAGATTTGGTATCGTTGCTCCCGGACATCGTGACAGAAAGGTTGAAGAGTCGAAAGAAATAACTTACTCTAAAAGAAGATTCTAGCGAGTCTTCGGTGAGAATCTCTGAGTTTTCCAGGGAGCAAATGCAGATTCTGATGAACATATTTGTAGAGAGAATTCTTTTGCTTAGAAATAAAAATAACAAAGTAAGAAGTTTGCAAAGAAACCAAGTTAAGGGTATTTATAGGAGTTAATGGAGGAGACCAACCATCCCATTTTTGTGTTAAACGGTGTACCGAGCTGTCTTCTCAGCCAGTATTGCGAAGATCAAGGCCATGATGGTTGTATATTTCAAATTTAAATAATGATGACAACTGCCTTCATTTAATGACCTCGTCACGTCACCAGGCAGAGTCCTTACATGCGCATCCCACACGTTTTCTTTCTCGATTATGGGCCTAATACACTTGAAGGCCCATAGCCAAGAAGGGGCATGTGTACGTGTGAAAATATTAGGGCCCATCAAGCATCTAAGCCCGGCAATCATCTAGCCCGTTAACCCAATACAAGTGATTAAAAGCCCGATGAGAAAGGCCCATTTCTTAGATGTTCTAGAATAAACTTGGAGAATAAGTTAGTGATGTGGCAAAAAAGTGAAAATGGATGATGAGTAAGGGAATGTTACCCTAATGGGCTCAAGGTAAAAAAAGATTATGTATATAAACAAAACGAAATCATCAATAAAACATTTCATTCTTGTGTTGTGCATTTTTTAGCATCTACAATAATCTACCGCTACTGATATGTATTCGTATTCTTGTGACTTCAGGAATGGTCCCATAAAATCTATTGCCCACACATCAAATAATTCAATTATAAGAATCAGGGTTTTGGGCATCTGATTTCGTCGAGATATAACACCTAAACGATGACACCTATCACACGTTTTACAATATTCGTACGCATCCTTAAATAATGAAAGCCAACAGAATCCACTTTGTAGCACTTTCAATGTTGTTTTCTTAGCTCCAAAATGTCCTCCACATTCAAGAGTATGACAAAAATTAAGAATGCTTGCTACTTCACTTTGAGGAACACATCTCCTGATCATCTGGTCAGGACAGTACTTAAATAAAAGTGGGTCCTCCCAAGTATAATGTTTAACTTGCGAAAAGAAACAATCACTTTCTTGTTTAGTCCATCCCCTGGGAATCCTACCCGTGGCTAAGTAATTAATTATATATGTGTACCAAGGTATTTCTAAACTTACATGGAATAGTTGATCATCCGGGAAATAATCGTTTATATGAGTATCATCTTTAGTTGATTCTACTACTAATCTTGATAAATGATCTGCCACTACATTTTCTGTACCCTTCTTGTCCCTTATTTCCAAATCAAATTATTGTAAAAGAAGGATCCATCTAATTAATCGGGGCTTATAATCTTTCTTCGATAATAGGTACTGAAGTGTTGAGTGGTCAGAATACACTATAACCTTGGTTCCTAGCAAATAGGATCTAAACTTATCTAAGGCATATATTACCGCTATTAATTCTTTTTTCGTGGTATTGTAATTCATTTGAGCCTCCGTAAGCATTTTACTAGCACAATAGACCGCATGAGGCATTTTATTTTTCCTTTATCCTAGTACCACCCCTATAATGTAATCTGATGCATCACATATTAAATCAATTGGTCATGACCAATTAGGAGGTTGCATAATTGGTGTAATGGACAAAAAGTTTCTGAATAACGCAAAAGCTTTATGACACTCATCATCAAATGAAAACGGTGCATCCTTTGCTAGTAAACTACATAGTGGTCTTGCTATTTTGCTAAAGTATTTAATAAAACGTCGGTAAAAACCGGCATGAGCTAAGAATGACCGTATTGTCGCACATAGCTAAGAGGAGGTAAATTAGATATTAGTTTTATCTTAGCTTTGTCTACCTCAATCCCCCTTTTTGAAATAATATGCCCCAAAACTATGCCTTCTTGGACCATGAAATGACTTTTTTCCCAAGTCAGTATGAGGTTGGTTTCCTTACATCTTTTTAACACTAATGTCAAATGTTCAAGACACTCATAAAAAGTAGTTCCAAATATGGAAAAATCATGCATAAAAACTTCTAGGAATTTTCCAACCATGTCGGAAAAAATAGACATCATACATCTTTGGAACGTGGCTGGTGTGTTGCATAAACCAAATGGTATTCTCCTATATACGAAAGTACCGTAAGAACAGGTAAAGGTTATTTTTTCCTGGTTTGTCGAATCAATTGCTACTTGATTATATCCAGAGTATCCATCTAGAAAGAAATAATAACACTGTCCTGCTAATCTCTTTAAGATTTGATCTATAAATGGTAGTGGGAAATGATCTTTCCTAGTATGAGAATTTAATTTCCTATAATCAATGCAGATGCGTCATCCAGTGGTTATGCGTTGGGGGATTAGTTCTCCCATCGTATTAGGGATTACCGTAATACCAGATTTCTTGGGTAGTACTTGTGTTGGACTTACCCATGTGCTATTAGAAATTTGGTATATTATTCCTGCATCTAGTAATTTTACTACCTCATTTTTAACTACCTCCTTCATGTTAGGGTTTAACTTTCTCTGCATTTCCCTTGATGGTTTGGCATCTTCTTCTAAATGAATACGCTGCATACAGATTGAAGGATCTATCATTTTTAAGTCAGCAACACTCCACCCTATTGCCTCTTTATTTTCGCATAATACCTTTACCAAACTTTTCTCCTCTCCTACATTTAGCTTTGCGGAAATAATCACCGGTAGTGTTTCTTTTGATCCTAAAAATACGTATTTTAAATAATTGAGTGATTCTTTTAATTCCAATTTAGACGGAGATATTAATGACGGAATCGGAAGAATACTTGATATAGTGGGAAAAGGTTCTTTTGGTGCCCTCCAAGGTGGCATTTCTAAAGCTTGCTCGATTACAGTGATATTTTCCAATTTAGGCAAGTGTTGATTGTTTAGTGACTCGAAGTAATCATCTAGAATTTATCACTGGTTATTGCCCTTAATAAGGGATCTTTAGTTAATATTTGAGGTCCCATTTCTTCTACTATCTCATCAATTAAATCAGTGAGAAAACATCCTTCATTTTTAGGCAATTGAGAGGGACTAGGGAAAACATTCTTTCTAACTTTCATACTTCCAAACGATAAATCCATAACCCCAGTTTGACAATCTGTACATGCATTTGTTGTTGCTAAAAATGGTCGGCCTAAAATTACAGGACTTTGTCTTTTAGAATCATAGACAGGTTCAATGTCTAAAACAACAAAATCAACGGGAAAGTAAAACTTATCAATTTGAACAATAACATCCTCTACTATTCCTCGTGGGAGTTTAGTGGATCTATCAGCAAGCTGTAAAATAACAGATGTTGTAGATAAGCCTCCTAATCCTAATTGCTGATATACTGAATATGGTAGTAGATTCACACTAGCCCCTAAATCGAGTTGAGCTTTTCCGATTTATTGGTCTCCTATTACACAAGAAATAGTTGGTGTTCTAGGATCTTTATATTTTGGAGGCGAAGTGTTTGATATTATGGAACTCACATGATTAGTTAATAGTATTTTCTCAGTATTATGAGTGCGGTTCCTTCTCTTTTGTGTACATAAGTCTTTTACGAATTTAGCATAAGCAAGAATTTGTTTAATAACTTCAAGGAGAAGACGATTAATCTTTACTCGTTGGAAAGTTTCAAACATCTCTTGAATCTTTTCTCCTTGTTTTCCATAAGGAACAGGATCTTGTAAGCGTTGTGGGAACGATGCTTTTGGTTCATAGCTCGTTTCTCCTACTTCTCCTTGTGGTGTCGAACTCTGTCTTTCTATAACAAGTTTTTTTTTCTTTTCAGGGACTAATTAGTTTTCTATTTCCAAATTTATTTCTTCTTTATCATTTAGATTTATTTATTCTTTATCATTTCATTTTTTCGTCATTTCCTCGAATTGCTCTTCAGCCTTATTGTCTATGATTTTACTACTTCAAAGTGTAGTTATTGTTTGAACAATTTCTATGGCTAGCTCTCCCGCATGAACTATATGCTCAATCATATGCTACCCTTTAGGATTTATTATTGATTGACTTGGTAATTTCCCTTCTTCTCTTCTATTCATGGAATTAGCTATCTGTCCTATTTGGGTTTCAAGTTTAAAGATAGATTGGGAATGTGTATGTAAGAGTTGCGTAGTATTTTTAAATTCATTCAATACACTCCTGTTTCTTGTTCAAACCTAGGTGGTCGCATAGGCGGTGTATTGTTGGGATTTTTAAAAGGTGGTTGATTAGGATTTTGATTAAAGGAACAAAATTGATTTGATTATTGATTAGGGTTTTGGTTAAATAATCGAAATTGGTTGGATTGTTGATAAGGATTTTGGTTGAATGTATTATTCTGAGTTTTATAAGAGAAATTAGGATGATTACACCAACCCGGATTATAGCTATTCGAAAATGGGTCATTATTGGGATTGCTAAAGGTGACATTAACATCCTCAGTGATATACTTAGGGTCTTGTTGTATTTGGGGGTAGTTATTAGCATAATATGCAGGACTGGCACACACTAAACAGACTTCTTGAGATGTGGGATTCACGCAAGTGTGTCTCATTAATTGGTTAAACTTTTTATTTAGCTCATCCACTTTCAATGTTACTTCATACATCTGACTTATTTCAAATGCATTATCTGTTCTTTTAGGATTAAAAATGTCTACGAGTTTTTATGTAAAGGTTCCTCCATAGGCTGCATCGACTGTATTTTTATACCGCTCTCCTAATCCTATATAGAAACTATGAACTAACTCATGACTAGGGAATCCATGATGAGGGCATTTTCGCAAAATTTTATTAAATCGCTCCCAAGTCTCATAGAACTGCTCACCGGGTATTTGTGAAAAATTAAAACAGCTCTATGGGTCTCATGAGTTTTTCCTACTTGGAAGAATTTTTGTAAAAACTCTTTTTGGAGCTTCTTCCAAACTACTTTTAATATCTGCCGGTAATGTACAATACCAAAATTTTTGCATTATCTTTTAAGGAATGAGAGAATAATCTAATTTTAAAATCACCATCAATACATCCTCTCATACATATAGTAGAACAGACCTCTGAGAATTCATCTATGTGATGATATGGGTCTTCTTGAGCATGCCCATGAAACTTAGACATCATATTAATTATAGCTGGGTTAATTTCATATTGGTCCACCCCAACTGGTATCGTGATTTCTAACGGGGAAGTATATTCTTGAGGAGTATAGAAATCTTTAAAAACTGTGGGTGGATCCACTACTGCATTATCTCCCATGTTTATATTATTTAAATTATTTAAATTCTTTTTTCTATTTCTTTGGTATGTTCGATCAATTTCAGAGTCAAATGTTTCAAGGGGAATGTTAATTGAACGACGTCCAAACATAAACAGTTAAATAATAATATTTAATAAAACAATCAAAATATAATAATTACAGAATGCAACAATTATGATATTTTTAATTATGATATTTCTTATTTAATAAGATTATTTAAATTAGTGAATATTTATTTTATAAATATTTTCTTTTTTCAGAGTATATAATAGTAAATTTATATTCTTTTTCTTTTATGAAAAGTTAAATTTTTTATTTTTATATATATATTTTTTCTGATATTGTGTAAAAGATGCAAATCAATTGTGCGATTTCTGTTTATTTTTGTTTTTCGCACAAACATAAGTTGTTTCAATCGATCACCAGTCAGCCCGAACGATCAAAAAAAGTTTCAATCGATCAAAGAACTTACCGAATGACCGGCCAAATTACTGATTGATCGCTGAAGCTGCCGCTCGATTGGTGGCTGAAATTCATGAATTTTATGGAAAACTGCAGTTTCGGTAGTGGTTGAATTTCTGTAGGAAAAACTAAAAAAATAAGCAAAAATAAACTAAAATTAATACAGTAATTTGAATAACTTGATAGGAGCAAAATATCATACATTTAAGGATCCTAATTATACATTGTTAAGTCCATACATATCATTATATTGTTATTTTTATATGGTTTGCGTGTTTAAAGATATTCCAGGACTATGTTATGCAAAACGAGTTAATTCGGTGAAATAACTGAATTTGTGACTCGAGATCGTTTGAGAGCCGAAACCAAGGATAAAAGACCTATAATAGACCAAAAATAAGTTAAGGATGCAAAAGAAATGAAGTAGAATGAATCCGCGAAGAGAAACGAAGCAAAGAAGACAAAGTGTGAAAAATGGTGTGAAGAACTACCGAGTACTCGGTAGCTTCTCCACCGAGTATTCAGTAGACCAAGAAGTCGCGCCTTAGCGCGGAATAGTGTGTATTCTAGAGAATTATTATACCTTAGCCGCGCCATTGAAGAACCACCGAGTACTCGGTGGAATTCTCACCAAGTACTCGGTGAAAATGCAAAGTTAAACTTCAGCCTCATTTTCAAACCATAATAACCTGATCAAAACATCATTAAATGGAGTGGTTCAAAATCCTAAACTCATCTTCATGAAGTCAGCTTTCCAACGCACTTTGAATCACGCAAACATTCATCCCATAGCTCAAGACATAATCAAAATAGTGCAACAGGACGAAGCTGAAAATCAACTGCGGGTTAGCTTCGAGTACTCGTTAGAATTCCACCGAGTACTCGAGATTTGGTCGAGTTAAACTCCATGGGTGGACCCCGTTTCGACCTCGTTTGGCTTGGTTTTCACTCCAATACACCTTGGGACATATTTTAAGCATATTATGATCAGATTTCACTTTATTTCTCATCAATTCACAAAAAAAAAGGATTTACTTGAAGCAAAAGCAATCCACATTCAGATAGGACTTGATCAACCTTTATAAATTAAAAGGGTGGGTTCATAGTTTTGTATCTATGTATCTACCATTCATATCCTTCATCTTTCATCTTTTCAAATGGAAATTCTAGATCAGAGATCAGAGATAAGAGAATAAAGGCACAAAATTGCATGCCTCGGCAAAGGAGAACCATCGATCATGGAGGCGGTATCTACATCAACAATGGAGATCACCACAACCATGAACGGCTAAATGGGTATCTAGGCTTTTTAACAAAACCCTAGCCAAATAATGTAATTTTATTTATTTCAATTATACAAGGGGAAACTGAAGGACACATATGTAATGATTATGTAGATGAGTGAACATGTTTGATTCAATATGAGATTCTTTATTTATTATATGACTTGTCTTAACTTGGATGAATATTTAATCTTACTCAATCATGATTATTAAATATGGGCTAGAATTCGGATGCTTATTTCCTGATTTTTTACACAATGGTAGTCATTAACATGTAATCTAGATTTAGACAGGCCATGATAAGAGAAGATGATATAGACATGCTTTTAATTTATGTTACTAGGAGTAGTTTAGAATAGATGCATACACTAATCATACTTTATTCGAAGATGGGTTGTACCCAAGTCGGATGAATTGTTCCTTTTTTAGGATTAGGGTTGCAACTTTATATCTGATTCACATATGATGGACCTCCCTTTACAATTCAATGAATATAAGTCTATATTATGCGGATAATGGTGGCGTTAGAAATACCCTAGAATCTATATCTATGGTTTCTATCTCAAATCTATTTTTATTTGTTTTATTTAATTTAGTTGTTTATCAGGTAATAATAAAAACCCCAATCAAATTATCTTAGCAATTCAAGAGTATTACTTTACTAGAATTTAGAGTACAACTTAGTCCCTGTAGATACGATATCCCTATTATAAGCATACTTTACTACAATATGATTTGTGCACTTGTGATAGGTAAAACTAGGTTAACTTTAAAGGCTTATTTGCATAAACTATTATTAATCATTGTCTTAGCCTATTTATTAAAACCGATCAAGGTTTTGGATCGATCAGAGCTTCAATACAATAATCTGAAATATCCATTTGATCCCCGGTAGCGACGCCAAAAACTTGTGATTGGTTCAAGTCGTGTGAAAATAAAAGTGTTTAAAATGAAGAATTAACACGATCTAGTTTTACCTCTCAATGGTAAGTACGCGAGTAATATATAGTATAGTTGGGTAGAGAGGGTATCGAACCACAAAGATCATAGTCGTATTTCAAATAATCATAAAGTACAAATTTGATTTATATTATAAATGTTGTTTTGATTGATTGGTTTTATAAACTACTAAACATAAAATAAAATAAAAGTTTATGTTTTGGTTTTAAATAAGGATAAACAAGTCTAGGGTTTGATCCAACTCCACCACTAGTCTCATAATATAATCCTTTAATCTTATTATTGCAAGAGGGAGATACATCTTATATGAATCAGATTAGTCACACTACAAGCAGTTGCCTAATCTCAAAGAGAAACTATCGGTCCGATTCACTACAATTCATCTTCGATTAGTATGATTGTTGCATGCATCTATACTACAATTACTCCTAAAACATTAAATTAAAAGCATGCTAATAACCATCTTCTTTTAGCATGGACTATGAAAACCTAAGAATTTATCATGCCAATTAAGAACCATTATGTAGAAACCATTATTAAATCTTCGGGGTTCCAGCCCCTAGCAATAAAACATAGTTGTTCAAGAATAATTATTAATTCAACCTAAGACAAGAGGAGAATTAACAAATAATCTTATCTAGGTTATACGTTCGGTCTCTCACTACATAATCATTATTTAAGTTTTTTTTAGCTTCCCCTTTTTGCAATAAAATAAATTAAAGCTTTACATTACTTGACTACGATTACGTTGGAAACCCTAGATACCAACTAGCCGCTCATGGATGGAGAAGACTGCATCACTGATGTAGCAATCATCTTCATGATTGGTAGTTGGTTCTTGAGTTCTTGAGAGGAGCCTCTCTAGAGAGAGAGACTTTGTATTATGTATATTTCTCGTTTGAGAGATGAAAGATTAAGGATCCAAGATTAAAGATATATTCTCTTCATGAACTCTTCACATATTTATAGACAAAAGTTGGTGTAATCATAGCATGTCTTTGCTTGTACTCCATGAAGACTTGGTGTGAGGACCAAGTAAAAGCTGTGAATGGACCAATCTGTCCTTCAAGCACAAGGAGTCAGAATTTCGTCAGTGTGTTTTCGCACATATTCAAATATCGATGCTACCGATCGATTGAAGAGTTCACCGATAGATCAGTAGTCCCTGAGTTTAGATATTTATTTATTTTGTGCTTCAATTGCTTGTACTCTACTGCCCTGACTTGTACTTTACTCTGAACTGAGTGATTTCATCTTCTAAGTATCATTCCGAATTAGACATATTTGCTAAAAACCCAAAATTAACTTAAATTTGTGTTAAGGCCCTGAAACATGCTTAAACACGCAACTCAGATAAAAAAATCTTATTAATAAAATAAAGAAACTAACAAAGGTTTAATTAAAGCCCAAAATATAGAATATAGAATATTTTGGTCTTATCAACTCCCATACCCTGTTTTTATTTCGAAGATACTTGAGTTAAGGATGGGGGTCCGGATTCATGAAGATGAAGACTGCCTATCCTTTACACAATATTTTCGAGAGAATGAGTTTGAGCGAATGGAGTGAAAGGAAATTGTTTTGCTTTATGGACGTGGCTAGAAGGAAGATGATGGAAGATTTGTAGGAGCAAATAATGGTTAGGAGTAATAGTTGGAATAAGATTAGTAGGGATAGGACTAGTAGAAATAGGATTTATTTTCGAGTCATTTAAATTCAGTAAAATAGGATGCAATTTTAATTTTGTAGGATTGTAGGCCCTTAAGGTCAAATCATTATTTATTTTATTAATAAAAGATTCATTCATTATGCTATATTGAGTAATAATTTTTGAAAAGTGATAATTATATATTTTTCCCCTACTATGATATTGGGTATGTGTGCTTTATTGAATATCTCTACAGGTGGCTCAATCCAAGTTTTCGGGGAAGAACAATCATAAATAGTTGAATTAAGTTTGGGGGGAAGGTATAATTAGTGATAGGATAAAGGAACGAATGATAAAAAATTGAAAAAAATTGACAACTTTTGAGAAATTCTTTATTTTCATGCATGAGTGATTTGCATTATAATTTGATTGAGTATGTGTTTATTATTTATGAGTAGTAGCTGATGCGATATTCCTGTTCATGAGAGTAATGATTAGATTAAGTTAGTGAAGATATGTGGTTTTACATAGGTAAATGAATTAGTGAAATCAAAATCCAAAAGAACGATTTGGACCTATAAGCACATGCACATGATTCCTATGGTTAAATTGGTTAAAATAAAATAAAAAAGAAGAAGAAGAAGAAAATATGAAAAAGGAAAATATTCTTGAATAGTAAAGTCGAGCCTAGATGGTTTGGATTATTAAGCCCGAGGGGTGTTTTATCACCTAGTGCCCTAAAGTTGTCTAGATTGGGAGTCATTGGCCCAACGTCTGCTAAAAACCACTAGAAAGTTTGTAAAATGAAGGGAAGAAAAAGAGAAAACAAATGATGAAAAACATAGCAATAGAAGCAAATAATGAGGAGATACGAAAAGTAGACTAATTTACGGAAGGGAAAGTTCACTTAAAAATGAAAGGTTGTCCGAATTGGGAGTAGAAATTAACGAAGTTGTTTACTCTAGTGGGGATCATTCTTGACATCAACTTGAGATAGTTGTTATTCGATAGTGAGTGGGAATACCAGTGTCTATACTATCTCGTATTTTATGGCATGACTTGATTAATGAGTATGTGAATGCATGAATGTATAGGAATGAAGACTAAAAAGAAGTTGTAGGTAGTATAGCTAACCCTCACGAGACTTCACTCGTCCACTAAGCATTTCTAAGTGTAATCATTGACCATCCCGAAAGCAAGGGATTAGTGTAATACAGGTATGTTAGATAGATCATCATTAGGTGTTTTTAGAAGTTTCTCTTGAGCTAGTTGCTAAGAGACTAGCAATAGTTAAGTTTGGGGGTGCGATAGGGGCCGAATGTTAGACATATATTTTAGGCCCCTAACTTTGTATTGTTAGGTCACGTCTTTCCATTACTTGGTATATTTATTCAGTTTGCATGTTTAAGTATGTTTTAGGAGCTTAACGAAGGAAATGAGTTAATTTTGGTGAATTAACCAAAGTTTTTAATTAACGGGAGCTTAACTAAAAAGAAGTTCTAAAAATACTGAATTAACCAAAGAAAGAGAATTAAGGAAAAATGGAGTTTTAAACCAAAAGATGCATTCCGAAGGGCAAAACGGGCATGATATATATCAATGTATAAGACACAAGATTGAACAGCGTCCCAAAATACGAAGAATTGCAAAATATAAAAAATTCAAGTTTTGGACAAAAAACTGGCGCTTACAACAAACAAAACATGCCTGGAAAGTGGATTTTAGCGATCAAGGGCGCTTGGGGTGGCGCTTGACACAGCGTTTAAGCGCTCTCATCAGCGGCAATCGGACGCTTGGCCTGGCGCGCAGCCATGAGCACCAGGCCTTGTAGATTTTCTGTAGAATTTCAATTTCAATTGGACTTTAAGTCTTTCGACTTGTTCTCAACTCCAACACTTCCAAGCACATGTATAAGGTATATTTACGTCAGATTAAATGGGTTTGGCTCAGAATTGAAGATAAAGACAAAGAAAAAGAATCCTAGTCAAAGCGGGACAAGTCTAACACAAGTAAGACTCTTCTCAACTCATTCTATAAATACCTAGGTCTGGACCAGACCTAGGGGAGCTTCTAAATACCTAATTTTTAAAGCACTATCTCTGGAGATTTACATCTTTTGAAGAAGAAAGTCATTCAAGACCTAGAGATTTGGAGCAGAAGACCATAAAGGGCGTTTCTACATCAACGATGTTGATCTCTTCTACCATGAGCAACTAAACCGGTATCTAGGATTTTCTAAAAAAACCCTAACCATGTAATGTAGTTCATTTATTTGTTTCAATTATAACGAGGGGAAAATAAAGACCACACATGTGATGATTATGTAGATGAGAAACCGTAGTTATTTAATATAAGAGATTATATATTTATTCCATTCTTTTCTTAGAACGAATGAATATTTTAACTCAATCAATCGAGTTTATTCAATATGGGCTGGAACTCGGATGCTTAAATTATGATTTTTTACACAATGGTTCTTAAACCTAGAAACCTTAGGTTGACACAGGTCATGTCTCGGCGAGGTGATATAGACATGCTTTAGTTTAATTTCATGATTTAGGAGTAGATTAGAGTAAAGTAGTTTGCATGTACTAATCATACTCTGTCCGAAGATGGATTGTAGCGAATCTGGTTGACGGTATCTCTTTGGGGATTAAGGGTTGACTATTTGCAACGCTAATCTGATTCGTATGTGTTGGATCGCTCTCTTACGAGCAAACAAGTAAATGGCTACATTATACGATTAATGGCGGAGTATGAAAACCCTAGTTTTTCTCTACTTTCAATCACAAACTCATTTAAATACTGTTTTTAGTTAGTCTCATTAGTTAATAGATCTCAAACCAATCAAAACCTTTTTAAAACCATAATTCAGTATTTTTAGAATAATAAAGTCAATAATACCATGTCTCTGTGTGTCCGACATTCCCGTTCTCAAGCCATGCTATACTATAAAACGATTCGTGTGCTTGCGATCGGTAAAACTAGGTCACTATAAGGGTTCATTCTTAATCACTATTTTAAACCCTAGTTATCCTGAATCAAATAGCATGATGACTGAACTTGAGAATGTTAGAGTTGTCTACATATCTCTTTGGTAGAGAATCAGGTCAAACGTAGTTTACCGAAACAAGCTAAAATTACCTAGGAAACAATGGAAAGTAGCCTAAACAGAGGGGGAAGACTTTTTATGGATTTAATGATCAATTAAAATTATTTTTGAAATTTTTAATTCTAATCAGTCACGAAAGCCCGATTCTCTAATAAAATTAATCAAGCAATAATGAATATACATGCGGAAAATAAATCACGAGACAACACAAAAATTTATACGTGGAAAAACCTTGGAAACATTCCAAGTAAAAAATCACAGGTATCACTGATACCGATGCACTATGAATCAAAGACTTTGTACAGACTATGAATACATGACTTATAATAGCTCTGATTTTCGTTCTCCACTCGACATCTGAAAGTATTAATCCACTTGCACTCCAAGAAGCTCTTGCACTGATCTCCATACTCTGACGGCTCCACTTCTCAACGGGTCAATTTTTCACGAAACGTTTCGCTCCGATCTCTGTACTCTGATGGCTCAGTTTCTCTACGGATCGATGCAAACACGTTGCACTAGGTGGTGTGATGATTTTTTAGCAACCGAATTATTTAATTGTGCATAAAGATCTCGAACGTTGAAGCACAATTGAATAACCTTCACAAACTAGAAAAAAAACTTGATATAGGATCTATGATATAATCGCAGAGATCTCACAAAATTCAACCCCAAAATATGTATTGAACCCACTTATTTATAGAAAGATTAATCATTGTTTTGAGTAGACTTGTTTCTTTCTTCAACTAAGATTCTTCCCTTATGTTTTCCTCTTCTTATTAGGAGTGAATCTAGCCAATTTTGGTATAAATATACATTATACACATGTTAGGGTGTTTTGGAGTGCACACCAAGTCATAATAGGTCACAACAAGTGGAATTGCTTCAAACTAAATCTGCAGGTCGATGGCCTATGCATATACTTAATCTCCTATAAGCATATGGGTAAGGCTTGCAACGCTTGTGCGTAGCCCCAAGCGTGGTGCAGTTCACTTCTATACATAAAAATGCACTTTTTGGCTAGTTTTTGCTCACTGTATGCGTACCTATGCGTAGCAAAATATCAAAATTTAACTTTTTTCAATATTTAGTATTTTGGGATCCCGTTTGCTTCTATAGCACGCATACCAATATATAATATCTGTATAATGTCCATTTTCCCTTCGCGATGCGTTTCATGGTTCAAATTTTCTTTTATCTTCATTTTTATTGCATTCTTTGCTACTGTAAGCTTGATTTGAGTTTGAAGAAACTCGTCGATGTCTTTCCGACACATTTTCTTGGCCACTGTAAATTTTCTAAACCTACCCGACCTCAGAATTCACTTAACGTGGTTATTGTTTAGAACATGCCAAACTAACAAGTGTACTTACAATCTCCCCCTTGTCATTTCTAAGACAAAATCATGTTTTACAAAGATATCATAATATCTATACCTATGAACGCACACCCACAAATATAGACATAGATTATTAGCTTTTTATTTTTGAAAGGACATAGACTATTACCTTGATCTCATGAAGATCTACCAATCTTGTAACCACAACACTAAAGAACATACCATGATAAACAAGTGTGGAAAATAACTAGCAGTCATAATCAATATACAATGATCATTGATAGATGTCAAATATTAGACAATTTGACCCCTTAACTCACTATTGTTATGTTATTTCATTCCATTATTTGGTATTTTTATGTTGTTTGCGTGTTAAAGCATGTTTCAGGAGCATAATGAAGAAATATAACTAACTTCGGTGAATTAATTGAAGAGAGTGTTCTTTCTATCCAAGAGGAGAGTCAAAGAGGCAATCCGAGAAAAAAATGACTCCCAGAGGGCAAAAAACGACATTTTCAGAAGCCGTTAACTTTAGCAAAACGTATTGTGGGTTCGAGACGGACGTTTTGGTGCATTCACGGAGAAAAGTGGTTTTGCATAAATTCCCTACGCTTGTGCCTACTCTTCCAGTTCCAAAACGTGGCTAGAAAACACAAAACTACAATTGGACCTACGCTTAGAGGGTACGCTTGGACCTACGCTTGAAGCGTAGGCCTGGTACGCTTGAAGCATAGGTGCGACAATTGTTGATGTTTTTGCGTGGAATTTTCCTGTTTCACCCCCGGCTTAATTGGAAGACGTGCCCTGCGACTCTAGACCTCTATATACATGTATATACATTTATATATATGACAAGTTAGGGTTTTCATGAGTTTTAGAGTGAAAAGACTGAAAAGGGCTTCTCTAGATAATTGCCTATATATACATGTCTATACATCAGAATTGGGAATGTGTCTATTGTTTCATTAAGTTTTCATACGTTCATTCAGACTTGTTGATGTGGAGAAGAAGAGCCATACTCAAACCTAGAGAAACGGAGAAGAAGACCTTGGAGGGCGTCTCTAAATCCATGATGCAGTCACCATCTTCCATGGCCAACTAAATCGGTATCTAGGGTTTTCTAGTAAAACCCTAGCCAAGTAATGTAGTCCTTATATTTGTTTTTAATTGTAATAGAGGGGAAACTGTAACTATTCTGTGATGATTGTAGTAGATGAGTGTTCGTTTTGATTTCTATACAGAATTTTATATTTGTTATAAATTCTTGTCTTAGATAGAATAAATATAATTTTTCTATTCAATCATGATTATTCACTATGGGCTAGAATTCAGATGCTTAATTCATGATTTTTTACACAATGGTTCTTAACACTTGAAACCCTAGGTTTACATAGGCCATGTCTCGGCGAGATGATATAGACATGCTTTAGTTTAATTTCATGATGAAGGAGTAGATTAGAGTAAAAGTAGTTTGCATGCACTAGTCATACTCTGTCCGGAGATAGGTTGTAGCGAATCTGGTTGACGATATCCTTTTGAGGGTCATATTCGACTATTTTTGGTATGACTTGATTCACAGTAATAGATCGCCCTCTTACAATTGTGCAAATTAAGGATTATATTATGCGATTAATGGTGGAGTGATGAAAACCCTAGTGTTCTCTATCTCTTAATCACAACTATCATTTTTATTGTTTTCTTAGTTAATTTTAGTTTAATTCTCAAAAATCAAATCCAAATATTTTTTCAAAACATAATTCAATACTTTTGAACTGCTGAAGTGAATAAACAAGTCTTTATGGGTTCGACATTCCCGTTCTCAAGCCATTTTTATATTACAAATTGATTTGTGCGCTTGCGAATAGGTAAAACCTAGGCCGTCATAAAGGGTGCATTTTTAACACATATTTTTAACCACACCCGACAGACATCAATCATAAAAAAACTACTATACTAAAAAGCACAATGATCATCATAGTATAAACATACTCCTTCTCCTCCTAAACTAAACCTCTCTCCCCTTAAGCAAATTCATCTCTCCCCCTAAATCACAATCTCTCTCCCTTTTTGACACTGAAATGCCAAGCAAAGAGAGAACAATTTAAACAAGCTACCAATATGTAGGTAAAGACACATGATATAGACATAAGTCTCTGAAAGAATATACCTAGATTCTCGTATAAAAATCTCTACAATGCATCACCATAATATTAATACATGAATGAAGAATACCATAAATGTACATAAAAAAAATTGTTTTAAAAATCTGTGAGTAAGGCAGTAGAGATAATGACCATATCATTAACACAATCACATTCTCGAAATCGACTTAGTCATTATACACACAGTAGTGAAAGAAATCTGCACAAATACCTTGTAGACTCAAGAATGCATAAGTCAGGTTTTACATAGTATTCACATATATGAAAGTATTCAGGTGCAAGCACACATGTAAGATGAGAGCAATACACACTAATGTTGATAATCTCCTCACCAACTTTGATGATAAATAAGTCTAGAAGCAATCTAGAAGGCAAATCTTGAACTTTAGCCTAATTGCCAATTGATAAAAATATTTTAGCACAAGACATACTATTATTAGTAGAAGAAATTCCAGTGAAGACATTTTATTTATTTTTATTTCTTCTCGAACTTTCTAGTGGTTCATAACGGACATTGGGCAAATGACTCCCGAACTACATAGCAACTTGGCTTGATTTTATTTATTCTATATATTTTTTCCTTTCTTCCCTTTTTACGCACACACTCACTACTTTGTAGCAAGAGGCCCTGTTATTCGCGTTGAAAATTAGAGATAATCACTTCTGCCTTTTGACGCGAATACTCATTGTTTCCTAAGGCAAGAGACCCGGTTACTCAGCAGAATGATCATGGCTCCACGGGTTTTGGCTATACCATCATATATTAAAATTCTTCTTTTAATATTACCCCAATATTCATACGCATGCAACAGATATACAAAAGTATAGATCAATATAGCCTAGCATATGAACTGACAAATCACTTTTAGTTGTGTAAGAAAAACTAAATGTTCAGCACGTATTACAATCACCTTAGTCCAAAGTAAAACAAAAACCCAAGCTTAAGGATTTTAACCTAATATATTTAATCATGCCAAGTGAACACCCCAAATCCTTAGGTCATGCTAACACCTCTACTTCCCATAAGCATAAACAGACAAGAAAATATGAGAATAAAGTAAAATATGACAACTCTTTGCACTCTTGCCAAGATCAACATTGCAAATATTTTTTTTATGATTTTTTGTTATTTTTGTCATATAATGCATGCATGAACAAATAAAGTAAAAAGGCATATTAATGTATCAATTCTTGGAAAAATAATACAATGTTTTCGGAGCTCTACAAGCCAGCCTTGACATATTATTTACCTCTTCATTCAACACCTGAATTTAATCATGAACATTGGGTCCCTTTTGAGTAACTTGTTTCGTCCTTGATTTCAAAGTTTTTCTTCTAAATTTTGAGCACATGGGTCAAATGTGACCTTTTGCACCATAGTGATGACATACAGGAATAATCCTTTGAAATCCATTATTTGAACCTTTATGATACTTATAGGTAAACGGAGGATTACTCTCAACAGGTTTTCTGACAAAAGATTGACCATTTGGATTATTAGCATGATGAATGATTCTTGTATCAGAATTATCTTGAGACGAACTAGATGCTACTTGGGAAGCCCTAACAAAGGTCGTTTTGGTAACGATATTTGAATTACTAGTTGTTCCATTGAATCCTATCCCCTTTGTATTTCCTGCAGATTTTCCTATACTCAACATGTGATCAAGCTTAAGAGTTCCATTAGACCATTTATGAAGAGTTGAGTTAGCATCTTTTAATTCTCTTTCCAAATGTCCAATCTTTGTAGATTTCTCAACTAATTCCATCTTAGAGTGTTCAACTCATTATTGAAACCATCTATGCTTTTCAAAGCTTGATTCATTTCTTTTTCAGACTTAATCAATTCCTCAGACAATTGAGCTTTTAGGGTATGAAGTTGATTTAGGGATAGGAGCACATTGGTTAATTCTTCTCTTAAGGACTGTCTTTCTTCTTCAATACTAAACAATTTAACCAATAATTTTTAGTGAATTTTGTTAAGTTGTGTGAACTTTACAAATAATTTGTTTACGCATTTTGAAGTAAGTCATCACAATCTTCATCACCCTCAGAATCTTCATCCCTAGAAGTTTCACTTATTGAAGCAACCTCTTCAATTTTATCAAGATGAGTCGCGAACACGGTGAAGTTCTTAGGCCCATTAGATGACTCAGACTCAGCCAAATCACTGGTTGCTCCATCATAAGATTCATTATCCCAAGTGATTGCTAATCCTTTAGTCTTTTCCAAAGTGTTTGCACACTCCATAGGAATATGACCATACCCTTGACACTCAAAACATTGAGTTTTCTTCATTTTAGGATCAAACATGTCGTTCTGAGATTGAAATTTATTTTTATTTCTATAATCACTTGATTTACCCCCAAATTTTTGTCTTTTAGCTAGCCCTTGATAACGAGAATATTTTTTAAAAAAATTTAAACTTTATAGAGCATGTCAACTTCTTTTTGACTCATCTCACCTTTTCCATCAGACTCATTAGGATCCCCCTTAGTGGTCTTAAAAGTTATGCTTATCTCTTTTGTGTTGTTAGACTTCTTAGGGGGATTAGCACATACATCCATCTCATAAGATTTTAAGTTCCCATCCAATTCTCAAAATTTAATTTCCCTAAAGTTCATTATTTTAGAGATGGGCGTAGTCTTAGAACGAAATCTTTCAGGTAGAGACCCAAGAATCCATTTCACTATAGTAACCTCAGGAATGGGCTCACCTAGATTATAACTACTGTTCAATTTAGCTGAAGTCCATTCACTCAATAGTTTTAGTTTTGATTTATTCATAGTCTCATCTATCATAGTGGGAGGTGAGTATCCTACCTCTACAGCAAGCCAAGATCTCTCATCAAGAGCTTTCAAGAACGCTTTCATTCTAGATTTTCAATAGGTGTAATTCAAGTCATCGAATTAGGAGGACCTAGATACGAAATCTTCTTCACGAGATATATCCATCTCCTAAGTTTAGGATATAGCCCTAGGTAGTTAACCTAAATCTAGACAACCACACTCTGATACCAATTGAAATTATCTAAGAGACAATGGAAAAATAACCTAGAGAATGGTGAATAGGTTTTTTATGAATTTAATGATCAATTAAAATTATTTGCGGAATTTTTAATTTTAATCAGTCACGAGATCCTAATTCTCTAACAAGATTAATCAAGCAATGATGAATATACATACGGAAAATAAATCACGAAACAATACCAAGATTTATATGTGGAAAAACCTTGGAAATATTCCAAGTAAAAAACCATGGGTATCACCGATACCGATACACTATGAATTAAAGAATTCGTATAGACTCTATGAATACAGGACTTATAATAGTTTTGACTGTCGTTCTCCACTCGACGTTCAAAATACTTGATCCACTTGTGCTCTATGAAGCTCTCACTTTGATCTTCATACTCTGATGGCTCTACTTCTCAACGGATTAATTTTCCACGAAGTTTCTCACTCTGATCTCCATACTCCAACGACTCCGCTTCTCAACGAATCAATTTTCCACGAAGCTTCTCACCCTGATCTCCGTACTCTGACAATTCCATTTCTTGATAGATCAATGAAAACACGTTGCACTAAGTGGTGTGATGATTTTTCAGTAACTAGATCATTCAATGGTGCATAAAGGTCTCGAACGTTGAAACATAATTGAATAACCTTCACAAACTAGATATAACCAAGCAATATCTTTTTCTCTCTCTTTGCAAACGAATCTTATCTATGATATAATCGCAGAGCTCTCACAAAAGCCACCCCCAAAATCTATATTGAACCCTCTTATTTATAGAGAGAGAAATCCTTCTTTGAGTAGACTTGTTTTCTTCTTGAACTAGGATTCTTCTCTTGTGTGGCCCTCTTCTGATTAGGAGTGAATCTAGCCAGTTTTGGTATAAAAATTCCTCATACACGTGCTAGGATGCCTTGGAGTACACACCAAGTTATAAAGGTCACAACAAGTGGAATTGCTTCAGACTGAATCTGCTGGTTGGTGACCTACGCATATGCGTAGGGCTTGCTACAGTTATGTGTAGCCCCAAGCGTAATGCAGTTCACTGCTATGCGTAAAAATGCACTTTCCAGCCACTTTTTGCTCATTGTATGCATGGCTATGCATAGCAAAATATCAAATTTTGACTTTTTGCAATCTTTAGTATTTTTGGATCTCGTTTTCTTCTATGGCATGCATACCAATATATAAGACTTGAATAATGTCCGTTTTTCCCTTTGCAATGCGTTTCATTATTCAAATTTGTTTTTCTCTTCTTTTCTCTTGCATTCTTTGCTACTTTAAGTTTGATTTCAGTTTGAAGAAACTTGTTGATGTCTTTTTTATGCCTTTGTTTGGCCACTTTAATTTTCCTAAACCTAGTTTCCCTCACAATTCATTCAACATGGTTATTGACTAGAACATGCCAAAATTAACAAGTGTACTTGCACATGCAAAACAAAATGGTTAAGAAAGATGCTTTCAAAAATGACTTATGGAGTTGTGGAGTGTGGCATTCTAGCTAAGGGTATAACCTTCTTTCATGATGATAATGACTAAACAAGTGGAGATAGATAGGTAGTAATACCTCAAAACACCTTTGCACCTTTTTGGAGTAACTTACGAGTGAATTACGAAATGGATTTTTGTAGAGTTGTGGAATGTGGCATCTGAAGAGCATAACCTTTCTTTAGAATGACAATCACTAAATAAGTGGAGATAAGAAGGTAGTGATACACCATAAGACATGAGTATCGGTCCTTTTAGGGTAATGAATGGGGTGCTTCCACATAAGGCTTTGTTGAGAGGGTGCTTCTGGAGAGGGCTTCACGAATATAAGTGCCTTAGATGTTGAGAGAAAGATGACTTAGGTTAAGCCTTAGATGTATATGCACTTAGGGTTCCTTCAAAGAGGCCTCGGTTTTAATCTACGATTATAGTGAAAATGAACAAAAAATAATAATAATAATAAGGAAGTTTAATTTGGTGATCTTTGTATGTGCAGGGATGTGAACAATTGTTTTATATCAACAAGTAATGGCATGTTTGGCATGCCTATGTAAAAAAATAAATAATAAATAAGTAGAATAAGTTTAGCGTTATACACTTTGCATAGGGTCATCGTTCATGTGTCAGACACATGGAGACGCATGTCCGACACATCTCTGGCGTGTCCTGAATATTTTTTAGTGAGACGTTTATGACACACGGTGGACACACGACAAACATGCTAGGAAGACAACGGAGTAAACGTTGAAATTTAAAATGAAATAAAAAAATTAATATATGGTAAATTGAAACTTGAGAAAGATGAAGATATGAACGTAGATTGCTATTTTTAAACTTGATATGTTTTGTGTTTCTTCGAAAACGAGCAGCCGCTAATGACTTTTGTGTTATGAATGAGGGAAAATTAACATGTTATTACCTCTGTCTCATATTAGTTGTTCATTATTGAAACTTTACTTGTCCTAAAATACTTGTCCAGTTTGAATTCCAATACAATTTAACCTTCTACTTTCCCCAACTACCCTTCTTCCACTAACTTTAAATAAATACCGGACGTACCCCACCATAATACTATATCATTAAGGGCAAAATTGGAAATTGTACACTAGTCAACCCAAATCAATAAAAAATTAAAAAGTCCAAATTAGACAACTATTGTGGGATGGAGAGAGTATAAGTTTTTTTTATCATTGAAGTTTTAATTATTATGTAAGGAATGAAGAATGTTAAACATTTCAAATATCTTATTGGACTTATTTATTATATTTTTTTATAGGTTTTTTTAATTCTCATTATTTAAAAGTGATAAATTTAGGTATTTGTTCAATGCAACATATAATATATATAGGATAAATTACACTTACACCCTCTCGAGATGTGATTTATTATATTTTCATCCCCTGTTATTTGGATAATTACAGTTTCACCCCCTCAAGTTTGTAGGTTATAACAAATACCCTCTAGAATGAACTTCCGGTGTAGTCAAATCTGGTTAATGCCAAGTGAAATGTCTAAAATAACCCCAAATTTATTATTATGAACATTTTGGCTCCAGTCTACTAGATTAATGCTTTCACTTTGCCCCAATTTTTACACCCTAATTGGACAATTAGGGAAAAATCAGACAAAAAACCTAATTTTTACACCCTAATTGAAAAATATCCAGGAGTATATATGTCATTTCACTTTTTCAGTCTTTTGAATTGGGCTTTGATGACCTAGAGGGGGTGAAACTGTAATTATCCAAAGGACGTGGTGAAAGTGTAATAAGTCATATCTTAAGAGGGTGTAAGTATAATTTACCCATATATATATATATATATTTTTGTAGATGTGTGCATATTCTATTTTTTTAAAAAAATTTGCCCGGTCGCAATATCTGTATTGTATACGTATCCCGTGTTGGTGCTTGATAGGTTTTTAACCACATAAAACTTGTAATTTTTTTATACATGTTAAAAGCCTCCTCGTATTTAGTATCCCAAAAAAGAAATAAAATTTATGTTCATAGTTGAGACATGTCATTCATCCATCTTGAGGGAATTGATCAAAATTATATTTGTAACTGATTATATTATACACGGTCTACAGTGATATTTTAACTTTAGAATTGAGATTTTTGTAGAGGTAAAGTAAGTGGTTAAATCTTCTTTAAAAGAAACAAAAGTGAGTGGTTAAATATCCTGTCAAAGTTATAGTAAAAAAAAGGGTAATTTATGTTTTTTTTTAAAAAGAAAAAAAACAACCATCCGAACTATTGTAATTTTGTAAATAATCCGCTTAATTACAAATAATACTCATGAACTATTAATTATTTGCAATTATATTATGAAGGGTATCATACTCTTCTGATTAAAATTGTTTATTATTTAAATTATAACAATAATTTTGTTTCTTATTTAAGATAGTAGTTATATCATTCACATTAATATTATAGTAAATATATCCTTAAAATGGGAAAAAATATAGTCATAAATTGTAATTATTTTTTTTCAAAATTAATTAACTGGCACTAAAATTGAGTTTTTGTTAAATAATAAAATTTATTATCCTAAGTTAACTTTTCTACGCTATTTACTTTCCATTTTGTAAGAGGTATTCATGAAGAACTTAAAATTACTGAAATAAAAAAAATTTCTCATTTTATATGCATAAAGAGTGTTGAGTAATTACTTAACCATTTAGAGTTTTTATTTAAATTTTATTTCAATAACCTCAAAACATTATTTCATTAATAGAATCAAAAATTATGTGAAAACTTATCCAAATTTAAATGGAGAATTTGCCATCAATTACTTCATAATGTATGTTAGGGAGAAAAAACACATTAAATATAATTTAATAAGAAAGGGTATTATGATCATTTATGAAACAATATCAAGATAAAGGTATTTTGCAATAAAATGTTCTAGTTTAGGAGGTGTGTTGCACAAATTGTAGTTAAGAGGGATTATTTGCAAATTTGACCACAAATCAGGATTTTTTTTTTTTTTTTTGGTTATAAACAATAGGTTTTATAAACATATGATAATATGAAAGAATTCAACCAAAAAGAAAATAATGCTGAAATATTTTAACAGACGAGAAGATATAAGTCTAATAGTTAAAAATTAAACTTTAAGACTTCTATTTGGTACTTCCAAACATTACCACGATAATGATAAGAATTGAAAAGAGAGGTCAATTAGTAAATGATAAGAAATTTATGCAAATAAAGAGTCAAATATTTAACCAAAGCTAAGATATTTGTTCCATTGTCACGTCTTAGTTTTAATACTTGCAATATGTAAAATATGAATGTAATTAATTTCATTTTTGCGTGTTGACCTCAACAGATGACTCTTCGTGACCATCTTCTTTGCAAAACTTGCGTACTGCAGACATGATTATAGATGAGGAACACCTTTTAGGTTTCTTAACTCTTTGGACCTGCATCATAAACAATACAATATTAATGTAACTAATCGGATGCTTTGTTGTTCGACCCCACAACTTAAGCTTATAAACACAATCACTTTCTCATTCAGATTACCTGGACTCAATCCGGATCCAAGCACTTGAGCGAGTGCTTGGCGTGTCACCTGAGTAAGGACTGGGTATGACTCTAATACTAACTATAATGGGTTGGATGTTTCGCAGTTCGATCCAAAAATTTAATGTGATAAATGAAGCTAACATCCACCCATTTATATGCCCTATTATTTTTTTTGATCGAAATTTGACGCGAGACAAACACTTTTTTAACAATGAACCTATAGTAACCTTTTTTCCCCCTAAACAACTCTTACTATTGAAAATTTATTAGTTAAAATGCGAGGTCTTACTCTTTTGGTATTCCCAATCTTCTCCATTATGAGAGTCTTCAAGCTGTCCGGTCTTTGGTTAAGGTAGTCCTTCAATTGTTCGTCATTCATGTCTTCAATCATATTAGTCTGCCAATGAAAAAGAAATTAGACAAATTTTATAAATGTTGTTTCAAATATGTAAGTCAAAATAAGCAAAACTACACTACAAACACATGTTGTTACATAAATACGGGCGATGTTTGCCCCTATAACAGAAAAAGTTAATTATTCTATATATCTTAGATATTTAATGTATAAAAACAGTTTTTAGTATCACTCTAGTCTAAAAACTTTTAAGAGGTGATAATTTTCAATGTGCTGCTAAAGATTATAACTGCTGTTTATATTTTTTTGAGTTACAGCTGAAACCGCTACTAAAATTCTTATTTCTTGTAGTGCTACTTAATTTTGTGAAAAATATTATGTTGCAAAACAGATGAATCATTTATTAATATATAAAAGAAGTTGGATCTTCCATGCATGCTTTTAGTCCATGAGCCCTGGTCCAGAAGGAAAATTAATTTGTGCCTCTTACTGAAATATCTTACTAATATATTTCTATATGAATGGTTGGCCTCGGACCCATTCCTCAGAAAGGACTCGTACTAGAGTTAGCTAATTTGTCCTTATCTTGATTTTGGTGCTACTTTTCATATATGCCCTTGCCTTTTCTTAGCGAGCAAGTCATTGCTTTCTTCCGAAGGCCTTTGTTGCTTCTCAAAGCTTCTGGCGTTTTGCAGATGACTGCAGCGAGGTCTTAAGGTAATCCTAATCCCTGATGAGTCTTCGGATTTGTCTTAGAATAGAGAGGTTAATTCCCAAAGATATAACTTGGAGGACTGATATTGTTAAAATAAAAAGAGCTCTCATACCATGTTGTAAGAAAAGAAGCTTTGATATTATGTTGGAATAACAATATAATGGAGAGACTGAAAAAGGAAGAGAGAATATAAGAATTATATTGATTCAGTGTATTTTTACAATAGAAGATATACATGTAGATATAAGATAGAAGGAGTGGTGAACACCACAATATAAAATAGGTAACTAGTGTATGAAGAAAAGAAACCCTAATTCTATTTTCAATATATGCGGGCCTATCAAAATGGGCCCATATCCTAATATATTCTAGCACCCTTCCTCAAAGTTAATGTGGGTGATATGAACCCATCTTGAATTTGAAGATAAAATTTTGTAATTGGACAAAGAAAAAAAAAGAATTCCAACAGCGATAATGATGTTCTATTTAGGTCTTTTAGCACTTTATGGTGACGATAGGGTGACGCATGTCAAGTCAAAGTTGGAGAGGAAACCAAGAGCGCATAGGCATGTGAGAGGTTGAGTATGTACATGGTGTGCGTGAGGAGGCAACAAAAAACTGACGATGAAGAGCAAAAAGAGCTTTGGTGAGCCAAAAACGACGATGGCAAGCCAAAAACTAGCAATGGATTTGTCCAGACCTCAACTTTGAAAAAAAAAAGGCTTATGACACTTAACAAAAGATGAATGATCTCTCTAATCTCTCTTTATGGTTTATGAACAACAAAATTTTTATTATTAAACGGAAGAAGAACATAAAAGAATAATATTTGGCTCTAATACCAGGTTAAAAGAAAAGAAACTTTGATACCATGTTGGAATAAAAACAAATAAAAGAGAGATAAATATGAAGAGAGAATATAGAATTGTATGAATTCAGTGTGTCTTTCCAATAGAACACATACATGTATATATAAGAGAGAATGAGTGATGAAGAAGATAATATAAAATAGGCAACGGGTTTGGCTTATTTACATAGGCCCACATATGTTTATATTAGGATTAGAGCTTTTAACCTCTATACACTAGTTTCCTATTTTATATTGTTTGTTCACCACTTCTTCTCTTTTATATATACATGTATATGTTCTATTATAAGATACACTGAATCAATATAATTCTTAGGTTCTTTCTTCCTTTTTCTATGTCTCCATCATATTTTTATTCCAATATGGTATAGTAGATTCGTGGTAGTTCTTTTTGATTACTGTCGTCTCTGTCTGGGATGGCTGTCTATCTCCCGTCCCCGACGACGATCTTCAATTAATATATATATATATATTACATTCTCAGGGTATTTGTCTTTCACCCCATCAAATTATTCCATTTTTTTTGTTCTAGAGTACACTCTATGATTCGCAATAACTCAGGCATGGTCTATCCATCACTCCACTCTCTGGTTACTCACATGCGGAGTTCAACCCATCCATGTTGATCATGATCACGATCTTTCGCATCACCTCTTCATTGTAAATCTCAAATCTACAGCTCAACATACAAGTCAATCTAAAGATCAAATCTAGTGTTTGTTTTGGTATAGCCACGGAACCACTATCATGTTGTGTCTTAATTTTGACTTAACAACCAGGTTGCAATCAGAAATAGCCAACCGGTTGGTTACCACGTCAATGAATCTTTTAGCAAACTCGTCATTGAGTCTTTATGCAGCCATGTCTGCACTTTTCATCAGATTTAATGGTTCGAGCCGCCTTCAGTATTTTGTCTCCAAACTCAATATGCAATCTTGAGTTTGTGGGTGACTATTAGATTATATATATTTTTAATATTGCAAGAATAAATTACGTTTTGGCCCATCTAAATAGGTTCACCTATATTTATACTAGGATTAGGGTTTCTAGCCGTCATGCTCTAGTTGCATATTTTATCTTGTCTTGTTCTCCACTCATTCTCCTTTCTATATATAGGTGGTTATCTATTGTAATAAATACATAAGAGAGAAAAATCCATTGAATCAATACAATTATTTTATTATCTCTTTCGTTATCTCTCTCTTATATATTTTATTCTAACTTGGTATCATGAATAAAAATATAATGGAGAGATAATAAAAGAGAAAGAATAAAATTGTATTACTCAGTATATATCATATCTTGTTGTGTTTATTACAATAGAACTACCACGTATATATATGGGAGAATTAGTGGAGAAAAAGTCAAAAGAGTGGAGAATAATAAGACAAGATAAAATAAGTAACTAGGGTGCGACGACTAGAAAGCTTAATTCTAACATAAATATAGGTGGGCAAGGGAGAGCAACCTATAAGCTAGGGGGAGCCATGGCCCTTCCCAAAATTTCAAAATTCTGTTAATAACCCATAAAATCTTATATATTTAGATAAGTTCATTAAAAATTGCATATGGCCCCTCCAAAAAAAAATTTAAAATAATTTAGTAGCATATAAAAAAATTATATTTTATATATAACTTCATAAACACTAGTTACAGCCCCTCCTAAAAAAACTTCTGGCATATCTAAGTGGGCACAAATTCTAATGTATTAATAATATAAAATAAAATATCATCTAATAGTCCCCACAAACTCAAGATAACATTTTGAGGTTGGAGATATAATTTTGAAGGTGGTTCGATCCATTAAATCTGGTAAAAAGTAAAGATGTTGGTTGCAAAGATAATCAATGACGAGGTTGCCAAAAGAGTCATTGACGTGGTAACCAACCGTTTGGTTGCTTCTAATTGCACCCTAGTTGTAAAGTCTAATTTAAGAGATAACAACATGATGGATATTTCGTGGCTATACAAAAACAAGCACCAGATTTGATCTTCAGATTAACTTATATGTTGAGTTATAGATTTGAGATGATGATGATGAAGAGGCAATGTGGAAGATCGTGATGGTCATTTAATTGTAATATTCATATATATATATATATATATATATAATATTCTTGGTGGTGTTTATATTTTTGCCACCAATATTCATTCAACATATTTCTTATTCTAGGCACGTGGTCATTCGTGCAACCTATCTCTTATTATAGCTACGCGACCACTCGCACAACCTATCTTTTATTATGGTCACGCAACCACTCACGCAACCTATCCCTGATCTTGCTGCCATCTCCCATCACCCTTTTCGGCGATCAACTTACGGCTGCTATCTCTAATTAATTTCATTATGAATGAAAAATAATAATAGGATTTTGATTTGGGCTTCCATGTGTGATGGGCTTCTGATGGTGGACCTTGTAATGTATTTATTTGGCCCATACATTTTCCCCTTCCAATTTAACCCGTTTATAGTAATAGGTAATGCTTGAACCTATAGTTCCGTGTGACAGATGTTGATTACAGTGATGGGCCCCATACTGACATCGGTTGATAGGCCTGTATTAAATGCGTGAGACGGCTCAGTGCGTCATCGTTGCATTATGTAGGAACTTATCTAAAACCTACGTAGTGAGTTGATGTGGATGGACAAATTTCTACACTGTAAAAAAAATGCACGAGTGTATGGAGGGCAGTAGTGGAGTAGGTTGGGGGGGGTGATGGTAGCAATGTAGGCAAAATTGAGAAAGAAAATGTAAAGGAATAATACAAATAATTATATCAAAATATTTACTAAATACGACTAACCTTCATTATCAATAACGTTGACTTTAATGAACGACTATTTTATTAATATCAGTTACTATTAAAATGTCAAATTACAATATCTATACAATCCGAATGAAAGAGACAAGCCCATGAATCCACTTAAATTTCTCTTTTTTATTCTTAGGCAAACTCACATATTCACCATATTTCGTTTCTCTTAATATCTGATAAAATTAGGTTATCATTACTTTTATCTCTCTCTCTCTCTCTCTCTCTCTCTCTCTCTACTATTAAGAGTTGTTATCGAGATGTTATTGATGCCCCAATAGTTGTTCAACTGCTTCCACGACAAATGAAATGTTGTCTTCATCGTCGATCATGAGAGGCTGGTTCCCTATGTTCTTGATATGAAACATAAGAGATTTGAGCCTATATCCTTTCGTTCATTCTCTTTCTTAGCAATTTGATATGCAATATCAAGATTAGGCAATAAATAAGCATTTAGGACTGTTCGGGTGCAGGAACGGCCTAAGGTTGTCGGCTCCGTTGACGGCGAGAACAATGTTTAAATAAGGTTAATCAAGAGACGAGTTGGTTTGTCAATAACTTCTTGACGGAGCTCCATTACAGTGACCGGGTGAATTGAGGAGTTACCGGGTACTTAATTAATGAAGGTTGTCCCTAACACTTTAATTCAATCCAGTTGGTCTCCAAAGTCCAGTGAAGATCTACCAGATGGATTTTGGTCCATCGATTAGATCTATACTGGATAAAAGCCTAGTGAGACCAATGGAACATATCTCTTATTATGGTCATGTGACAACTCGTGCAATCTATCATTGATCTTGCTGCCATCTCAGATCACCCTATCCGACAATCAACTTATGGCTGCCATCTCTAATTAACTTCATTATGAATGAAAAATAATTATGGTATTTTGATTTGGGCTGCCATGTGTGATGGTCTTCTAATGGTGGGCCTTGTAATGTATTTATTTGACTCATACACTTGCCCTTTTCAATTTTACCCGTTTATAGTAATAGGTAATGATTGAATCTATAATTGTGTGTGATAGCTGGTGATTGCACTTATGTGCCTCATAGTGACATTAGTTGATAGGCCTGTATTAAATGCATGCGACGACTCAGTGCGTCATCGTTGCATTATATAGGGACTTATCTAAAACCTACATAGTTGATGTAGATGGAGAAATTTCTACACTATCAAAAAATGCATGTGTAAAGGAATATAAATAATTATATCAAAATATTTACTAAATCCGCTTAAATTTCTCTTCTTTTTTTCGCAGGCAAACTCACATATTTACCATATTTACTTTCTCAGTCCTCTCTCTTATTGTCTAATAAAATCAGGTTATCATTACTTTTTTCTCTCTCTCTACCGTTAAGAGTTGTTGTTATTGTGCCCAAATAGCTGTTCAACTGTTTCCACAACATATGAAAGGTTGTCATCATTGTCGACGAAATGAGGCTGGTTCCCTATATTCTCGGTATGAAAGAGAACATATTTGAGCTTCGATCCCTGTCTCTTTCTTAGCAATTTGGTGTAGAATATCAAGATACAAAAGCATTTAGTACCGTTCGGGTGCAGGAACTGCCTAAGGTTGTCGGCTTCGTTAACATCGAGAACAATGTTTAAATATGGGTAATCAAGAGACAAGTTGGTTTGTCGATAACTTCTTGGTGAAGCTCTATTACACTAATCGAGTGAATTGAGGAGTTGTCGGGTACTTAATGACCTAGGAATCAACAAATGGAGGAATTGTCCCCGGCACGTTAATTAAGTCCAGTGAGGATTTACTAGATGGATTGGCCCCATTTGGAAACCTTGTTTTTGTTCTGTTTTTTATTTTTTGGCATTGTTCAGGAGAACAGAACATGTTTGGCAACCTTTTTTACGTTTTGTTCTGTTCTCAATTTGAAAATTGTTTTCGTGAATAGTAGAAAAAACAAGGGAACAACAAAAACTTGTTTTTTTGTTCTTTTGGGGATTTTCCAAACAAAAAACAATTGTGGTAGAGAGGAAAAATTGTGTGAGAATGTGTGTTTTTTTGTCCCAAACATGTTTTTTGTTCTTGTTCTTTTGGATGAGAAAATAAGAACAAGAACGAGAATTATTCTTATTTTTTGGTTCTCAAAACAAAAATAAAAACAATGATTCCCAAACGGGCCCATTGTTGTCCATCGATCAGATCCATACTGGACCAAAGTCTAGTGAGACCAACTAGACTGGATTTTTTTCCTTGTCCCTCATGATTCAAAGCCCTCACAATGCTTTGCCTTGCCAAATCTCAAATTTAAAGTCATTGTTGTATTATGTAGGGACTTTTATGGACAATACGTAAAGAGTTGATATAGACAGAACATTTACACTATCAAAAGTGCATGCGTGTTATGGAAGAGGGTGGTAGTGGGAGTAGGTGGTTAGCGTTCGTGGTAGCAATGGCGGCAAAATTGAGAAATTAATAAAGTGTAAATAAATAATATAAAAATATATCGCGATATTTACCGAATGGTGTCAAAAGTAAAATAATTTTAATCATTTATTATGACAATATAGGGAAGAAATATTCTTTTCATTTCTTAGGGCAGTTTCGTGTTATATGTAAACAATTAGATAAAATACTCAAAATAGTGTCAAAAGTTATTATAAAAAGGTAGTGTTACTCATACACAAAATAGAGGGAAGACAATTAATATTTTTCCTTTCTATTATGTTATTTTTATTTTTTATTTTAAATTTTTGGGTAATAAACACTCCCCATTTTGTGAAAGGTTGCAAATTACTAAGTTGAAGGATGTAAATTGTTTTGGAAATACCTTTACTCTTATGAATAGGGAAGAAGCTTCACAAATATATTTGAATGGGTTTGCTATATCATTAAAATCTTTTTCAACAACAATGCTTGTAAAAGCTAGATATATATGGAAGGTAGTGGAGGTGATTATGAAGTTGACAGTGTCGTGAGGGAGAAGAAGAAGGCAGTGGTGTTGGTAGAAGCCGTCACAGTGATGGGTGGTTTTTGTTTTTCATTTTCAAAATTTTATTTTTTGACAAAACATTTTTTTAAAACAAAATTTTAATAATAACCATTCCATAAATTTAGTTGGAATTTAGTAGTGCAATAAAATTTATTTCCTAAAACCTACTGATCATAAATATACCTTAAATTTTAATATATCCTGGGTTTAAATTTTTTTTTCCTTTTGATCATTAATTACAAAAGTAGGTGAAAAAATTAGGTTATTTTTTCAATGTTGCATATAATTTTGCTATGCAATGTACAAACTAAAAAATCAACAAAGAGAATGTAAATATTGTGTACCCATTTCACAAGCTCTTCAACTTCCTTCTCTAAAGCTTGTCCTTCCTCATCCGCAAGTTCCTTCTTCTCTTGCCAAGTCAAAATCTGACAAGTACTCTCCATTTTTTGCTTCATTTTCTTCTCTTCTCTTTGAACAGACATAACTAATTAATCTCCTTTTAGAAACAATTATGATCAGCAAATGCAAGTAAATAGATATATGCCTTTATATGAATAGTCAATGTAACGGTTAAGAGAGAAAATGAGTCACATGGAAGAAATGACCAAAAAAAAAAAAAGAAAAAAAAAAAGGAAAGTTAGGAAATAGGACACCTCCAATTTTGATGAGCAATTGCAAAGCTTTTGGAGTTTATTACATGTGAGTGAAAAAGTGTCATGTGATTTTCATAGTTACTGAACAGAAAAGGTGGTGAGTGGTGCAACATATATTCAACAAACAGTAAACCTAAAATGTCATTTAAAACCTTTCTTTTATATATATAGTTTTGGGTAAATTACAGTTTGACCCTTCGAGATATCATATATTACACTCGCACTCCCTGTTATTTGGTAAATTATAGTTTGACCCCCTTTAGTTACGGTCAACGTTTACGTCAGTAGTTGATCAGGGGTGAATTGACTATAATACCCTCACTTATTTGTAAACACACTTTTGTCCATTCAAAAGTCATGGGTATATCAGTAATTTCACAACTCCGGTCACATGAATTAAAAGTTGATCAACTAGAGGGGATCCAACTGTAATTTACCAAACGACAAGGGGTGTGGATGTAATATATCATATCTCGAGGTGGTCAAATTGTAATTTACCCTCTCTTTGTTTTTCTCTCTCAACAGTAGCAATTTTCTTTACAATGTTTTTTTTCATTTAAAAGCAAAAAAAGAAAAAAGAAAGAAATGAGTAATAAAGTATAGTGAAAATATGATAATCATTTGTAATTATGATTATATAAAACTTGGTTTACAGCTCAACAACGTGTTTGTTTATGGGAAAATAATCCCTTTCATTTCACATCTTACTGGAAATAATTCAATGAAAGTTAATGAATTATGTATGTGAATTGTTCATTATCATTTGTGCAGTTTAAAAGTAGTAAAGTATTATGTCGTCACGTGTCATATAGATGCAAAATGTAATTGGTAAATGTTGGAGCAATAAACAGTTGCCATTTGTCATCAAATTAAAATTCGAGATGCTAACCGAAGGGGATGTTTCCTGCCTCTCATCCCATTTCATTTCATGGTACTCGTAAAGTAACGCAAAATGTACTTCTTACATCAAAAGAATAAAATTGTGTATTTTCATATGTGTCTGAGGTATGTATTTGTCCAATTATATATATGTAATGCGAACGAAGCATGCATTTGGGCATGTCCGCGTTGCAATCGAGTAGAGTTTGGTATATACTGCATAGAGTTTGCCTTTTGTATATATACTTGTTGCATGGTGATGTTAATTGCTTTATAATGCTTTTATGTTACATGTTCGGTATTCTAGCATGTTTTGTTCCGAAGGTTTTTACATGATCAGTTTCATGGTCTTACATGACATTTCAATATATGGGTGACATATGGAGTACGAATAAAGCATTGGATAGGTCAAGTAAGGAATTAAGAGGAGCCTGGAGCATTGGGAATCAACTAGCTATGAATTAGTAGTCTGTTAGTAGCCATATACATATATTGGGCAGTTTCATATCTAGGGGCACGATTTCGTGGTTGCGTACAATCCATACATGTGTGTTGTGCGAGTTGTGTTCATGATATTACATCATTGTATTTCTTGTTGTGTACTACATTGAATGTTGGTTATTCACCGATTGTGGGGAAGTTACTTGTCTCGAACTTGATTGTTTACATGGGGCAATCATCACAATCATAAATATCAAAGAACTTGTGACCACTGACGGGATCTTGGAAGTAATGGGGCTCGAGTTTTTTTCCGGTAATTCCATATGATATTAACGAAGAAGGGAAAAGAGGCTCCCAGAAACCAAGAAACGAACAACCCTCAAGGAGGGAAAAAGCCATGCATGGCTAACAGAGCCTGAAACAGGCTAGAAGGAGAGAGAGAAACGAAATATAAAAAACAGAGCAAACAAACTACTCTTTAATTATACATTGCTAGGTAATATTCAATCAGCAGCTATTGTCCTGTTCTTCCTATTGTTCCTCAGCTTAAAGGAAGCAAGCCTTGATCTGATGCAGTTCTCAAGCATAGAGATGACTTTAGAGGCATTGTTGAGAACACCTTTGAAAATCCTTGAGTTCCTTTCTTTCCATATGAAGTAGACAACTCCCGCAATGCAGAGTTTGAAGATAGTTGCCATCAAGCTTGGGGAATCAGGGTTCCATAAGCTAGCAGCCCAGTTAACAAAATAGGAAATAGTTTTGTCACCCAAGAAAACATTGCACTTCTCTTGGCACCATTGCCACACAGAGAAGGAGAAAGGGCAGTTGAAGAAGATGTGGTTGTGGTTTTCAGGAGAAGCGTGGCAGAGAGATGAAATGTTAGATTGACCTAGAGGTATGACTGGCCTATCTTTGGTGCTTAATCTATTAGAGATAACAAGCCAAGATATGAAAGCATGCCTTGGGACATTGCTTGTAAACCATGTGAAATGAAAACTGGAGGAGGAAATGAGAGGTGGAAGAAAAGCCGAGTAGGTGCTTTTGAAGTTGAAGGCTCCAGTTGGGGACATAATCCAAGTTACCCGATCCTTAGGCCCTTGGTGAATCTCAGGGAATGAAAATTTGTGAGAAAGAAGAAGAAGGAAGAAGAAGAAAATTGGAGAGAAAATATTTTATGTATTCTTATTGTATATTCAATTCTGATACAAGGCTAACATATATACAAAATTATCCCTAATGAACTAGGAAAGAAAATAATCACAGCTAATTCATCCTACAATCAGGAAGCTATACATGTAAACAAAATCAATGTAATAAATCAAATAATCAGTAAGGAATAATGCTGAATATTTGTTTCCTATTTTAACACTCCCCCTCAAGTTGGAGAGTGGATATCAAAAACTCCCAACTTGCCAAGCAATGTATGAAAAGCGACTTGTCCCAATGGCTTAGTGAATAAATCAGCAAGTTGTTTCGCGCTTTCTACAAAAATAGTTCTGAGTTCTCCTTTCTGTATTCACTCACGAACTATATGACAATCTATCTCAATATGTTTTGTTCTCTCATGAAAAACAGGATTAGCCGAGATGTAGATTGCTGCCTGATTATCGCAGAAAAGTCGAGCTGGTTCTAGATGAGATACCTGAAAATCTCGCAATAAATACCGTAGCCAAGTTAATTCGCATGTGATTAATGCCATGGACCTATACTCAGACTCGGCTGAAGATCGAGATACTGTGACTTGCTTCTTACTTTTCCATGAAATAAGTGAGTTCCCAAGAAATACGCAATAACCTGTGACAGACCGCCGTGTATCTAAACAACCTCCCCAATCTGCATCACAAAAACCTGTCAATTGTAGCTTGCCATGTGAAGAAAATAGGAGACCCTGACCCGGAGCATTTTTCAAGTAGCGTAGCACACGGTGAACAGCTTCAAGATGTGGTTTCCTGGGTTGGTGCATGAATTGGCTAAGCGTATTGACTGAGTACGTGATATCCGGTCTTGTGATGGTAAGGTAAATTAATTTTCCAATCAACTTTCGATAGTATGTCGGATTATTAAGTAATTCCCCCTCATTCGAAGCAAGTTTTAGGTTCTGTTTCATGGGGAATTTTGCAGGCTTAGCACCTAATAAACCAGCTTCCTCAAGTATGTCAAGTGTATACTTTCATTGACTGATGGAAATTCCTGCCTTAGATCGAGCTACTTCAATCCCAAGAAAATATTTCAAGAACCCAAGATCCTTAATCCGAAAATAGCTGCCCAAAAAATCCTTCACGTTCTGAATTGCCTTCTCATTATTACCTGTGATGATCATATCGTCAACATAGAGAAGTATAGCAGTAAAAGAACCATCACTGACCTTGGTAAATAGGGAATAATCTGCCCGAGACTGTTGGAAACCGAACTTCTGAATTGCAAAAAGAAACTTGTGAAACCAACTGCGTGAAGCTTGTTTCAGTCAGTATAGAGATTTATGGAGTCGACAAACCAAGTGTTGCTCCCCCTGTCGACGAAAGCCAGGTGGAGGACTCATATATACTTATTCTGTTAAATCTCTATGAAGAAATGCATTTTGAACGTCTATTTGATGAAGAGACCAATTACGAATAGAAGCAATGGCTAACAGACATTGAAAAGTTGTAAGTTTAGCAACCGGAGCAAATGTTTCAGTGTAATCAATCCGTTTTCGTTGTGTAAATCCCTTGGCCACAAGACGGGCTTTATATCTTTCAACGGAGCCATTAGAATTATATTTGATCTTGTACACCCATTTACAACCAATGGGATGATGGCCAGGAGGCAACGAGACCAAGCTCCATGTGTGATTTGTTTCAAGGGCAGAAATCTCATCATTCATGGTAGTAACCCATTTAGGATCTTGACAGGCCTGCTCATATGTTTCTGGTTCAACCAAGCGAGACACAGTGTGGATAAATGTTTTATGAGCAATAGAAAGATTGGAGTATGAAACATACCTTGATATTGGGTGGTAAGTGCTATACATGACAGAAGAAGATGAGCCTGAAGCAAGAGGACTGGAATGGTTTACCTCATAATCCCGAAAATGGGAAGGAAGTCAGGTAATGCGAGAGGATCGTCTGGGGGTGATGATGGTTTCTGTTGCAGAATCATTGACAAAATAGGTGGTGCCATGGGGTAGTGAAGTGGGTACCGCGGCGGTCAAGTCTGTGTGGAAGTTGTCAATGGCAGGTTGGGCAGCGCCATGGTGTGAGGTGTTAGGTGCAGCGATATCATGGATGTTGGGTGTTTCAATGTGGGTTTCTAAGGGTAAAGGTAAGGTTGGAATGTCATTTTGATCGTTTAGATCATTGTAAAGTATGGTGGTGTATGGAAAAATGGTTTCATGGAATACAACATCACGAGAGATAAATAATTTTTGAGAGATCGGATCATAAACACGATACCCTTTTTGTCCATGAGGATAGCCAAGAAAAATACATTTAGGAGCTCGAGCATCGAATTTATGGTGGGGAGTTAGGTTAGTAGCATAACATAGGCAACCAAAAGTGTGAAGATGGGAATATGTGGGTGATTTGTTGTGAAGGCGATGATAAGGTGTTTGACAGGATAAAACGGGTGTTGGTAAACGGTTTATCAAGTAGCAGGCTGTTTGTACACTCTCCCCCCAAAAGTGTAAAGTTAAGTTGGCTTGAAATCGAAGTGAACGACCCACATTTAAAAGATGCCTATGTTTACGTTCTACGACTCCATTTTGTTGGGGTGTAGATGTCCAAGAGTGTTGAAAGAATGTACCATTTTCTTGAAAAAAAGGTTGTAATGATAAAAATTCTTTTCCATTATCGGATCGTAAAGCCTTAATCCTACAGTTAAATTGAGTTTTAGCCCATGAAAAAAATGATTTAAGCAATGTTTGTGTTTCAGATTTAAAACACATAAGATGAATCCAAGTGTAACGAGAATAATCATCAACAATTGTCAAAAAATAACGAGCTCCCAAAGTAGAATTAACTCTATGAGGTCCCCAAATATCACAATGAATTAAATCAAAAGGTGCAGTCGTAGATATGGAACTAGTAGGAAAAGGTAAACGAGTCTGTTTGGCTAAAGGACAAATATCACAAAAAAATTTAGAATCAAAATAAATTTTTGGGTTGCTCTTGGAAAGTGCCTGAAGTGGTGCGGTAGATGGGTGTCCCAATCGTTGATGCCAAAGATTTGGTCTACAGTTGATGTGATGGGCGAGATGTGGATGATGGCTTGATTCGAAATAGTATAAACCATTAAGCTGCTTGCCCAGGCCAATCGTCTTCTTCGTAGCCATGTCCTGCACCACGCAAAAATCAGAATAAAAAGTCACACTATAACCCAATGCTTGAGTAAGCTTTCCAACTGATAATAAATTAACTCTAAATTTTGGGACATAAAGTATATCATTTAGAGTAATGCTATCAGACAACTTGGTTGACCCGACAGATTCAATCTTTGCTTGACCACCATTCGGTAACTGAACAAAATCATATTTAGGAGTTGTCTTATTGAATGTTGGCAAGGTGTTGGAAATATGATCTGTAGCCCCACTATCTATAATCCATTCAGCAATCGACGACGATTCAATTTTACAGCAAAAAGGTGAATGAGTACCTGTAGTGTTCGCAAAATGTGGTGTATTACCAGTTTCTTTCCGAAGTAAAGCCATGAGTTGGTTGTACTCTTCGGGAGTTAGAGTAGTGTTGATGGGTCTTTGTGCCTCGGAGTTCTCATATGTTGTTAAATTGTTGGCAGTGAGTCTTTTTCCTTTAGGCTTCACATCTTTGCCATGAAGTTTATGCCCTGGCGGAAAACCGTGAATATAATAACAGCGATCAACCGTGTGGTAGTCTTTTCCACAAAAAGAACAATTCTTATTTTTACCATTAGTGATCGTCTGCTCCTTCTCTAGTGATCGACCGGTCTCTGATGGAATAGAAGAACTTAAATACAAGCCTTGCTGATTTTTAGAGGTTTGCATCACAGCATAACCTGTAGTCTCACGTCGTGCAACAACTTCAGTTTGCCTTTCTTGTTGAAGCACCAAGGCATGGGCCTTGCGTGTATCTGGGAGAGGGGTCATCATGAGAATTGAACCCCGCACGGTAGCATATGAATCATTGAGTCCCATCAAGAACTGCATGACCCTTTCTTTCTCATCACGTTCAGCAAGACTTTTTAGACCTCCATAATTGCAAGAAATTAGATCATGATAAGAAGCCAACTCATCCCAAAGTGACTCCATCTTTGTGTAGTAGGCGGAAATAGATTGTTGTCCCTGTCGTTGCTCTGCAATCTCTTGTCGGATTTGATAGATTCGGGAATCATTCCCTTGTGAAAACCTATCTTTCAGATCGTTCCACACCTCGCTCGCAGTTTCTGCATAGATAACACTTCCTGCAATATTAGATTGAACCGAATTCAAGATCCAAGATAATACCATGTGATTACATCGTTGCCACACCGGAAATTTGGAGTCGGTTTGTGGCGGTGCTTGTATCGTCCCGTCGATGAATCCGATTTTGTTTTTGGCACTTAGAGCTATTCGCATGGCGCGGCTCCATTGCCCATAGTTGTCTCCTTCAAGTGTTTTGGAAACCAAAACGAGACCCGGATGATCCGAGTGGTGTATGGTGAAGGAATCCATGTTGTCTACAATTTTTTCTGTCATCTTCTCAATAGAAACGATTTCGTCTTTTTATTCTCTGGTGCAGCGGAAGACATGTATAGAACTTAATGCTCTGATACCATGAAAATTTGTGAGAAAGAAGAAGAAGGAAGAAGAAGAAAATTGGAGAGAAAATATTTTATGTATTCTTATTGTATATTCAATTCTGATACAAGGCTAGCATATATACAAGATTATCCCTAATGAACTAGGAAAGAAAATAATCACAGCTAATTTATCCTATAATCAGGAAGTTATACATGTAAACAAAATCAATGCAATAAATCAAATAATCAGCAAGGAATAATGCTGAATATTTGTTTCCTATTTTAACAGGGAAAGAGTCAAAATAGTTGGAGGGGGTGATGGCTTTGAGGTTAGAGGGAATGCACCAGGAGCCTCTTCTTAGAATGCTAGAAACCTTCATGTTACTGCCCCATCTTGGATGATGATGTTACATGGGTTATGACTGGGTGACATGGACTCTATCCCCTAGTGTAAAAGGATTCCAATAATGGTTTAGTGTGTATGAATTCAGAAAACTGGGTAACATGACTTATACGATCGTGGGATGGGGAGATAAAAAAAGGAACAGGCTACATGAGGCTCGTAATTCAGGTGTTGGATAAACTTTGGTCTCGGTTTGTTGTTTTTGTGCTTAAACTAGATTGTTAGCTTACACTTGATTATGCCTATATTTATTCACGTTGTTACATAAAAAAATTGATGCGTTCCTCATATAGTGTTGTAACAGTTAAATGTATTACTCGTTTATGATATTTGATGTTTATTTAGTGAGTTGGATTTTAACCCTTTTGTGATAAGTTAGAATTGTATTTCTTTTATTTGGATTCAATTGTTCATATTTTCATTATATTTTTGCTATACATAAAGGTAAAGTTCAGCTTAATCCTTAACAAGTTGTTATTTTCTTTGTCGCTACTATTAGTTCACACTTTCATTTGAGTATGAGAGTATTATATTAATTTCACTATAATAATTTGTACTAATACACAGTTTTTCATCTATGCAAATATTTCTTCAAACCTAATTAGTTTTTCATGTTATCGGTAAATTAGTTTCCTCCAAGAAGAAAAGGAAACAACACAAATTTTGTATCATGAGAATATAGAACATTTGTGTTTCATAATTAGTTATATATATATATATATATATATATATATATATATATGAATCACTCCAAAGTCGTGGCAATTACTTCATACAAAATGCATGTATAAATATTTTTTCATATAAAATGCATTAAATCTAAATATTTCTACACTTGGTTGGTGGTTTGATAGATTGAAAATATAACTGAAAGCAGATTGAAAAAGAAAGATGAAGGAATAATCGTTGAGAAAACCCTAATGCGGCATAGTCCTTGAACTAATCCTGCATAGTCCTTGAGAAGAGATGAGAGTCTAAACTTCTAATTATTTGAGGGTAAAATAGTTATTAAAGAAATTATTTTAAAGCTCAAAAATAATACTAGTAGTATAAGTACAGTAGTAGGAATAAGAAACAGTTGGGGTGTAAAATCCTTCTATACTGTCCCTTCCCTATTCCAGGCAGGTGCAGTCAATTAGAAGCAAAATGTTATACAGACCCAAAAGACAATAGAGGAGACACACAGAGAGCATTTACATAGACCCATTGTATTTTTTCACAGATAAAACTACTCATCCAAAAAAAGAGTCTTGGCAACTACAAATTCAATCATGTGGCAACAAGCCATGCCTGAATGGAACTATTCTTGTTAGCATCTTTCAAAAGTTTTGTAAAGTTTCTCCAGTGAAGCTACCTACACAAAATAAATCCAACATCACTCTGATAAGCACCAAAAAAAAAAAAACAGTGCACAAACTTATAAAATAACAGTAATAACTGCATATATATATATATAGAAGGTGAGAGAAAGAGAAGAAAAGGCCGTTAGAGATGATAGAGAGAAACAAATGGTTTAGCTGAACAAAATGAGAATATAGAGATAGAGATTCAATAATCAGATGAAACTTAAACCAAGAATGGCTTCTAGTTAAGGGAAATTCAGATTTTTGTGAGAAAATTGCTCTCAAGTGACCATAAATTCATGCAAAGATGAATAATGACAAAAATTGAAAAGTTAAAAGCCAATAAGAGACCATTTCATCATTATTTCATAAATGCTCTCTCCATGCGGGGAGAAAGAAAAAGCTTTTCATTGTGAACCATTGCCAAAAAAAATGCCCTGTTCTACCGTAGAAGCTCGGCACCAAAGAGTTCAAATGGGTGAAAGCAGATTTGTCGATGAATCATACAGATGACATGTAGGTAATGAGTAATCTGACAATCCGCCAGAAAACTACTATTCGCCAAATTTCAACCGGCGAATTTTCGGGCCCAAAAGTTCTTGGTTCTGCAAACAGATTCCACAGGCAACACAGACGGGTCGGCCTGTAGCTTTGGTCACAGTGTCCTCTCCAACAATGCTATTGGCTTCTCCGTAGAGAGGGCGTTATAGGTGCGTTGCACCGGTGGTGCTGCCAACAATTTGAAAAAGGCCAATCAATGCTCAGATTCTGATCGATCATGCAAAAGTAGGCCACCAGAGGGTAAGTTTTCGGCATTCCAAGCCAGAGATCAACAAAGTGTAAAGTGAATGAGATAAGATAAGTACGTCCAAGATGTTAAAACAAGCCACCATAAAATAAAGGCCTCTTCGGAGAAAACTGAATTCCCAGAAAACCTCCAGCAGTGGGTTAATTCCAGCAAGGATCCAGTGGGGGTGATGCCCTTATTGCCAGACATACCTGAATTGAACGCTTCTCTGGTGATGGAGAGTGCACTGATGTGGTGGAGCTTTAACGACGACCCGTTGTTAAATGATGATGATGGTGGTGGTGGTGATAGCCTGGCGTTGGTGAAGGAAGGAAGATAGGACAGTGGTGATGGTGCCGCAGCTGGTAGTGCAGTTCCATGACGAGTAGGTGGCTGGATGCATGATGAATCTGGAGAGGGCAAGAGGTTCAGGTTAGGTATAGATCTGGTGGGGTGGGCCAATGAGGTGTACAGAGATGGTGGGCAACGGTTGTGATCTAGATCTTACAATAAGATTCTTTCTCAGGAAGCACATTTATGGAATAATGATGGTCGCTTATTGGATTTAACTTTTTGGATTGGTTACCATTAATATTTTCCGAATTTGTCCAACCTTTCAAAGCAATTCTCTATAATTTTTGTTACAAATTCTGAGTTTTTCAATATTCTTGGTTTAATTAAGGATTTGTTGGAGACTTGGAGTTGATGTACTTATCCATTATAGCATCCATATACGGGTGAATTGGACCCATCTTTAGTGAATGGATGGAGCTTGTTTTTATGCAAACAAAGTATATATGGCTGTGTGCTTAAAGATCTCACAGGTAGCTCCAGAATGCAATAGATGCTTGGGATGCCCAAGATATGAGACACTTAAACTAAAATATACAGAGATACCTTAACAAATGTTCCATTTGTTGCCATCGAGTTTGGGGGCTTGAGAAAGAGTCTCATGGAGGGAAACATGACATGCTGGATTGACCATTCCCGCTGCGCCCAAGCATTCTCTGCCTCCGAAAGTAGTTCATGCTCAATTTCATCGTCCATTACATCATCCGCTGTACAATAACAGCATTCTTTCAATAAAAACAATAACACACCAAAGTACAAAGGAAAAAGGCACTTACAACGTCAAAGATTAGCTTAGAAACCTCAAAAGAATGCTAGACAATACATAGTCTTCCACACAAATTCATTACGAACATGGGACAGCTCAGTCCATCATGTGCTAGATGGAATGCTTAAACAATGGGTTTTCACGTAATTTCTAAAGGTTCAACGTTTTTCTCTCTCTCATATTAGTACATAAAAATACACAATTATGTGAAGCTGTCGCAACCCTCCTTCAGCAAAATAAATTGGACAGAGCTTATATTAAAGAGGAAGGCAGCTTTAAATATTTGCCAACTCCCATGCCCTAAATTGTAGGGTATGGACATCTAGACACATCTGCAAGAAAATCTGGTCCTATAGAGCATTAATCTCAAAGAGGAAAAGATCATCCAATTTACTGAGTAACAAACAGTAACAGGATGCATAGTATTTCAGCATAACAATCATACCTGTAGCTTTAAAGGAATCTCTCGAGTCCTCAAGACCACTGCAGGGTGTTCTCCTCTTGTAGAATTGTAAACCATCACCTGCTGGATTAGGCAACAAAGGAGGATGCATGGCATAGAAGTTTCCTAGAGCAGCGGCAACTGACTGAAAGCAATTTTTCTCATCATCCCACTCAACCTACATTAATGTGCAAAGATCATCTTTCGTTTTCTTTTACTAGAAGTTACAACAAACAGAATCACCCATAGCTACATTATGCCCCTCACGGGGTTCAAACTTTGACCCTTCCCTTTGGGGAGCAGAGGTCATACCATCCCCGGACCCCGCTAAAGGCCTGGTGGAAATATGCGAAAAGCATCTTTTTCAGAAAGTAAAGCACATATCATGTCTACATGAATGGCATGAGATTCAGAATGCAGACTTCCTGATCATGTCTGAGGATTCATTTTTATCTTCAGAAACAACATATAATGGTGGTTCTAAGAGTTAATATTGTAAACATTAAACAAGCGTGAAAAAAGTTACAACCGGAAGCACTTAAAGTACAGGAATACTGCCAATGCCATCTTAACCACTCCCAAACGACTCGAACAGTAATGCGCTTTTAGAGTATATGATATATGTACTTCATATTCTTCTTTAATGAGTACTTGAATACTTGCATGTTGAGAACATAGTTACACAAATAAAATGGGAAAAAAGGATACACACTTAGATTGAACAAGTGATTAACCAAAGACCACTCACCTTGTGTAAAGGGAAGTCAATTCCTATCATAACAAATCTTTTATAATCCCTAGTGTTTTCTGACTCTAAATTCTGTAAACCGACCACCTATATATAAAAAAATTATGAAACCGTAATATTACCCTCTAAGCATAACTAGAGCATATGAAGTGAGTTGAGACTGCGTCTCAGCAAGTCTCTACTGATATTGAGCATATGAAGTTTTCAGCCCTGTTTAAAGTGTTTCACACCCAAGGACTATTTGGACGACTAGTCGAGGAAATCAAAGCCTACAGCCCCTGAAATTATCAAATTATGATACTTACGCTCGAGTACTCCATTTTCAATTATTTATTCGATTTAAAAAGTTCTATAGAACCTTTATTCTGAATTTTCAACATCCCACTTATCAAATGATGAACTGTTGAGTTTTCCATTCTTAATTATTCCTTTAACTACCCCACCAATCCTTGCTTCTAATAAGCAAGAACATCAACTGTTAGTGAGTCCGATTCGCCTAACACTTGATGCTAACTCTGACATTCTTCTACCATTCATGATCAAAAGGACTTGAGGAACATTATAGCACAGACGGAGAAAATGCCATGGTATATCACAGCTTCAGACTTCCACCGAGAGAGTTTAGACCCAAACAGTCTAACTAGCAAGATGCATTCAAAATACATGACACAGAAATCAATAATGCTGCAAAAGTAGAACCGGCCAAACCTACCCAAACAAAAGAGACTATAATCAGCTAGATGACGCCCAAAGATATCTAAATCAACCGCTTTACGTTAATAAAAGGTGATAAAAAAATAAAATAAAAAACCTACAGCTTTTCAATCTTGGTACTAAGAATCAAAAACTATTTCCGTTACTGCCAGAAAATGGATTAGATCCTATGGCTTCAACTAGAATTGGAACAGAACTATACCCAAACAGAAAGACCCACAAATAGTGATCAACATCCCTATTCTGTCTGTCTCTCTCTCTCTCTCTCTCCTTTTTTAGCACTTATGATGGAATATCAATCTTTGACCCCATCTTAATGACCTAATTCTATGGTGTTATTATTGTGTTCGGATCATAGAGAAAATAGGAAAGCGCGAGCTAAATAAAGGCTGCCACAAAAGGGAGGGTTGCAGGATCCTTTTACGCCATTTTCTTAGTAAAAAAATGTGATGGTACAAAATGATTACCACATGAAGGGCACAAAGAAAATGACACAGCACTAAAAAGAAACACTTACTGATATTTTTCCCCTGGGCAGAAGTTATAGTTCATGCACATACTACCAATACAGAATTTAAGGTAAGCACAACCAGTATTTGATAAATAATATAACTTCAGTTTTATAAAATTTATACCGCTTACAACTCAATTAGTTTATTAAGGTCGTGATAATAATGTTGCTAATATAACTCACATTTTAGACTCAAATAAATTATATTATATGCAAAATACCCTTTTAAGCATTAGACGATATTCTAAATCCAAATAAGAGACGATAATACAAATATGTATATATATATATATATATTTCATACTTTACAATGGTAAGTTTTCATAATGATATATATTTTGTCTATTTGTAAAGTAACTCTATTTTTTAAGCAAAATCAAGCTCAATTGTTTTGTTTTTTGACAATAAGTATACCAAAAGTGCTCAAACAGATCATCAATATAAGCAACCCAACGGATTGAGAGGGGATGGAGAGGAGGTTGGTAGGGTGAAAGCGCTAGTATCTTTCCAAAGGGGGTTGACTCACTTTGGTAAAGAGCACGCTTTCCAATCTTCCTACCTATGTTTTGTCCCTTTTTCAGATTCCATGTAGCGTGGCTAGGCGGATTGAGATAATTCAAAGGCAGTTTCTATTGGGTGGGGGTCGGGAACGCTCTCCTTTGCATCTTGTCCGGTGGGAGAGGGTAGGCCGCTGCAGGAGGGGGGGTTTAGGAGTGAGGAGATTGGTGTCCTTCAGCAAAGCTCTTTTGGAGAAGTGGATTTGGCGTTTTGGGTTGGAGAGGACTCGGCTTTGGAGGCGTGTCATTTCTTGCCGCTATGGTGAGAATCCAGGTGGTTGGTGCACTAAACTTGTGAGGATTCTCAGAGGCATGGGAGTGTGCAAGGACATTTGTAGAGGATGGGACTTCTTTGTGTCTCATATCCATTTCCGTGTTGGCATGGGGAGCTCTATTAGGTTCTAGTGTGATCGATGGTGTGGAGAGGCCTCCTTAGCCTCCTCTTTCCCTCAGCTTTTTCGTATTTCTCGCAATCGACAAGCCTCTATTGCCAACTGTTATCGACTTGATAACGATAGGCTTGTTTGGGATGTTCAGTTCGTGAGGCAGTTTCAGGATTGGGAGCTTGAAGAGGTTTCTGGTTTGTTGGAGCTTGTGTATAGCCAGATTGTTCCGGGTAAGGGTGTGGATTCTTTGGTGTGGAGGCATACGCCCCATGGGCAGTTCATGGTCTCATCCTTTTTCAGGTGCTTATCGGTTCGGCCATGATTGCCTTTCCAATGGAAGGCAATTTAGCATTTAGGGGCTCCTCTCAAAGTGCCTTTCTTTACATGGTTGACGGCATGGGGTCAAATCCTCACTTTGGATAACCTTCGTCGCCGCAATAATATTGTGGTCAACCGGTGTTTTATGTGCAAGAATGATGGTGAATCAACCGATCATCTGCTTCTTCATTGCCCGGTTGTGTATGATTGTTGGTGTTTGCTTTTTGGCCTCTTCGGAGTTTTGTGGGTTATGCCGACTTCGGTGCAAGATGCTCTTGATGCGTGGTGTGGTCATTTTGTGGGGTCTCAAGCCCATGCTTTTTGGAGGATTGCGCCTCTTTGTCTTTGGTGGAATATTTGGTTGGAATGTAATAGGCGTTGTTTTGAGGGGATTGAATCTCCGGTAGCCTCTATCAAGGACTATTTTATTTCTTCTCTTTTCTATTGGGTGGAGGGTAAATATAGTATATCTATAGATGAAAAGATTGAATTTATGGGTTTGCTTCGCTCTTAGGGCAACCTCTTTGTTCTTTGGGGCGCACTCCCCTTTTGAGTGCTTTTAATACAACTCTTACTTAATAAAATAAAATAAAAAATTATATATCAGCAACATTTGACCAAGAAGAGATTCAACAAATAGTAGCACATTATTGTAAATAAATAATTCTCATAATATTAATATTTCAAGAAATAAAACAGGGTTAAAGAAAATGATGTCGCACTGAGACGTAGAAACTTACATCATTGCCCAAACAAAGTACAAATTCTGGAACACGGTCCATGTCAGGTGTGTACTGGTCAAGTACGACAGGAAGCCTAGACAAACTACCATGAGAATCAATATGAATGCAGAAATACTCCTCAAGCAATTCAGACTTTTTCTTGAGCAGTTCTGTATTCATCTGGATGAGCAAACAGAAATGATTATAGACGACTGAATATTAAAAGAAACCAAAATTGTATAGTTGCATCATTTAAAAATCAATATAATGAACAAAATGTTTTGTTAAGATCCACAAAGAAAAATAAGCCCATCAGGAGTAAAACAACATAAAACACTAATTGGGATATCTGTAACTGTGTAATGCCCCGTTGAGTTGGTTCTCCATGAAAATCCTATGAAGTTAATAGTCTTCATATAAGACAAAAGGGTATATTCAGCTGTGTAATGCTTCTAAAATTCAAAGGCAAGTTGCCTAAAAGCTCTTAGAACTGCTCCCAGTAACCATATCTTGAGTGCCCTGCTTTGGAAGAGGAAATTTTTATTTTATCATATAAGTTTATTTTCTGGCTGCCCTACTCATTTAGGATTTTGTACGACTTTCGCATCACGAAATTGGGTAGAGTCATGTGCAGATCTCAAGCTAGTTCACATTCACATGTGACAGCTAAACTGAATAGAGACTGCCTCTTACTGAGACTTTAAAACTAAAGTGGGTCCGGTTTACACATGCAAAAAGTTAGGGCACGTGCAGACAATACTTATATACATGTATACACATCTATGCTCGAATATACTCATCAACACAAACAAATAATGAAATATACACTTATATACACATACATAGATACTGCTAAATTCCCATATAGACTTGTACACCCATATTCAACTAATAAACATGTGCATGAGCCTGTTGGGCTCTGTAGTCTCCAATAGTAGATCTATTTCGCCGAAAGTGACCGAAACTGGGTGCAGAGAGTAAAGCACCTCCATTGTGTTAATTTCATCGAAATAGGCTTGCTTGGTATAGCTCAGCATGTTGCAGGGCATATATCAAGTCGTCCTTAGATTTTTGACATGCGTAGGGTTCATCTAGGATGAACAGGGCTGGAAGTTTTTTGAAATTTGAAAAGAGTTTTCAGGCATTGGAGGATTTTTCTTCTGCCAAGGGACATCCTCCCCTTCAATCTCAATCTGCTTCTCTTTTCCTTTGTCCTTGGCTGCTGGAGGGTTGACGATGAGCAGTGTCTTCCCTTTCCTAAGTTGCATCTCAAAATACACGTCTATGCATAATCCACAAATATGTATGATATATACACCTATAGAGTTATATACACGTATATAGACCTATACACACGCATACACCTATACAAACATTGATACACATATAGGTCTGCTATACACAAATAACCTTATACAAACATATATAAGCACATACATGACACAGAGATCAACCTGTATACACATACAAACAGCCATATAAACACATATACAGCTATACACAAACATATACATACACATTCAAAATATACACCTATACACATCTAAATTAACGCCTATAATCATATACACACCGATGTACAAACACATACATAAACCTGTACTCAATCATTAACAAATACACACACACACACACACAACTATTTACCTATACACACCCCTATAAATGAATAACAAGTTGAATAATAAAAATAATACTAGAGAGCAGACTCATCTGATGCTTAGTGAATGCATATGCTTCCAATTATACATATTTAGCAGCAAAGCAGGCGATTCATAATGAAGACGGAAAGTTGACTGAAATATTTACAGGTAATAAAAATACAAAAATAAAAATTCAAAATTTTTAAATTAACTCAATATGAATGGTGAAACAAAATGGTGGGAGCAAAATTCACATTGAACTGAATGAGGTATCGCAAGATATCTTTTTTTCCCTCCGTTTACGATCAATGGTTATGATTAACTTACTTCTGTGATCTTTGCTTTGAGATCATCATCCTCATTACACTCTGGATCTAAATCCTCCTCTTTAAGTGCTAGCATAATTAACTCTGGCAGGGGCGCTGGATCACTTAGTTGTATTGCATTAAAATGAGCAAACCGACGCAGAACTTGTTGATACATGAGCTCTTTGCTGTGAAGATATAAAAAATACATATAGATAATATTAACAAAAAGGAAAACAAAATAGTCAAATAAGTGATAAGTTCATAACTGGTTCTGTAGTCATTGAAACATAGATTAACAAGATCTTGTAGCCAGTTCTTCCAGCATAAACTTCAACCAAAATCACGTAAAAGAAAGCCCAAAAACCTCTCCAACTAAAATGTTTTTCTCAAAGAAGAAAAAAATTATCACCATGAATGACTTTAGAAATAACTGTTTATCCAATTCACCTAACTGGCAATATCTAGTAGCCAATTTACTAAAAAAAAAGTAAAAAAAATATATATTTAGTGCCATTGTTTCCAAGATCAACTTGAGTAAGACAAACTAACAAGACAAACTCTTGGTTATTTAGATACAAGTGTATCAACAAGGTCAACAAAAAAAAAAGATTACTCATCTTCAATTTATGGAACATCATTCTTGATGACTGCAGAAGAGGGGATGGTCAGGTGCGGACTGGCACGGGCCAACATAGTCTCTGAGCTAGGCCCTTCCTTCTAATTTTTATATGTATTTTGCCACATTTTGAAAATTTCCTCTCTAAAGTTCCATCATTTTCAAAATCCCTCCACATCTTCCTTTCTTTTCCCTTTACTACTCTTCATCTACAACTTTATATGTTCTCTTCAACAAAGAAAAAAATTGCATTCCCCTTCTCAATCAAACTTTCTTTTTCCTACAGAGTTTTTTATTTCTTTCATCCTACTTCTGTTTCATTTTTTGGGTGCTATGCGGCTTTAGGTAGGATCTTGACTACCAAAAAACCATAATAAAAGAAAGGCTGCACCAGATTACTGTCAATTGGTGTTGTATGTGCAAGAAGGCTAAGGAGACAGTTCACCGTCTTATTCTTCAATGCGCCGGTGCTAAGATGGCTGGGATTTTCTTTGTACCATTTTATAGATCCATTGGGTGATGCTGAAGTCAGCGTTGAGTTTTATTGATGATTGGGGTGGTTGCGAAGTACGCCCCCAAATCAGAATGCGTGGTAGACAGTCCCCTACGGCTTATTGTAGGATTATGGAAGGAGATGAATAGGAGTTCCTTTGCTTGGGTGGAGTCTCCTTGGGGATCATTTAGTTCTTTTGTTCTGAAGTCTCTTACTTTTGGGTTCAGGGTGAAAATGTGAAGATCATAACATCTTTTGCGGATAGCTTGAGGCTACACTCTTTGTGCAGTTGTTATGGGCCTAGTCCCTTTTTGGATGCATAGCAATAAATACTACTTACCAAAAATAAATATATTAATAAATCTGACCGAAAAGGAAATATATTTGGCAGTTCATCAGCAAATAAATTTTGATTCCACATGATTTCAGGAAACATGTAAAACATCATAACTACCTCAAGTTCACAACATTTGCAAGATATAGGTCAGTATTATGCTGAAGCAGAGCAAAACCATCATCTGCCATCCCAATATATGTACAATGCCTTGCAATGTCCAGCAGACCTGAAAAGCTATAAATTAGTAGAATACACTTGCTAAAATTCGTCCAAATCTAAGACATTGTTTCATTGTCTACACAAGATGAGTTCGGATAAAACTTACCAGCATGACAATTACTATCAATACCATCAATAAGCTCCTGAACACTAGTAAGATCTGCAGTTTCCTTTAGGTTCCTCCTTTGTCTGACGGAAGACCTGCACTCAAGTTCTTTGGTAGAAGTACATATGAAGTAACATCTAACTAACGAGAAATATAGTATATAGAGAATTGGTTTGTTATTCTGAATAGAAGTGGGAAGTAAAAATGAAGTAACAAAATGCAAAAAGACAGCCCAACATCAAAGAATGAAGGCTAACAAGACACTAACAGATATTTCTAAAAATACATCACTAGATCATGTGGCAACAAAAAAAGTGTGATTCATCTCTTTCAAATCCATCGATTTTTTTCTTTTTATAGTTGCCACAGTGGAAGCAAAGGCGTTCAGATACACAGCAATGTGCCCTAAAAGACCAGCCTCTGAGAGCATTTCTAAAGGAGAAATACCAAAATAAACCAACAACAGTTATATGTGACAGAAACGAACTGGCCAGATGACAGTGGACAAGACACTCACTTCTTCTAGGAGGCAAATTCTCTAGTGAAAAGCTGGTAAAAAATAAAACAAAAAATAGAGGTTCACCTAGTCCAGTTGATAGGATCCTGAGAATGTCAGAGTTTTTGAACATGAAATGACTAAAACCTCTATTTAAGGATGGGAAAAAAACGGAAAGAAGCAGAAGACTTCAGAGGATGAACCTTAAGTCTATAACCAAAAAATAGAGGTTCCCCTAGTCCAGTTGATAGGATCCTGAGAATGTCAGAGTTTTTGAACATGAAATGACTAAAACCTCTATTTAAGGATGGGAAAAAAACGGAAAAGAAGCAGAAGACTTCAGAGGATGAACCTTCAGTCTATAACCAACCAACACAGCCTCCAAATATTTACCAATAACTAAATAGAACTCTTTGGAAGTTGGCTAGATCTTCCAATTACTCCACCTCTAAACTCAACCACACATAATGTTAAGAGATAATATGATCGGATAATAAAACATAATCACCTTTATCTTCTGCTATAGCAATGAGGTATATCTACCATTACAATAACTGGATGTTGCTGAAAATACCCCCCTGCATTAACTGGTGTAGTTTTATGGTATCTGTGCAATCACGTTGGTGATCACAACAACATCACAGCAGGACAGTATGTGTAATGGAACTTGTTGGAAGACGTTATGTTGAACAAAATATCACATAGGGTGTGATTTTAGTCCTTAAAACACTTTCGACAATTGATATGAGTGAATCATGGAAGTGGTTTTTTGGAATATTTCTCATATCAACTTTATCCCATGTTTGGATTCTTTCACCTATGAATAGAGGTGATCTTTGTATGCAAAAATTATGAGAGAATATTATATATGTGATGTAGCTCTTTAAGCTCTTTGTGTCATGGATGTAGGCCTTGGTGGCTAAACCACTTAATATATTGTTCTTATTGGTTCTTTTCTCGTCCATTATATTATAATTTACCAAATGGTATCAGAGCATAATTTCTCTCCTCTCTTGTGGCGATTCCCTAGGTACAAAGGGAAAAAAGTCTAAGGGAGTTGCCTAGTGTGTGCAACAGCGTAAAGAGTGTCTCTGAAATATGCTAAGGGACTGTTGGTGCTATTCCTGAATGTTATGGTTGCCGGTTTGTTCGTCTTGGCCATACTCTGGGGATTTGATTTTGTCTTGGTTTGCATTTTTTGTTTTTTCGGTTAGAGTGCTTGGTAACATTGTTCTTTGCCTTCGCCGTGTCTCCGGCAGTTTTATTGTCTTGCTCTGTGTTTCTCGGGCTGTCGACATGTTCAATAAATTTGATCCTCACCTTCTCAGTGTCTCCTCAGTTTCATTGACTTATTCTTGGTCTGAGTTATAATAATTTATAGTTGATGACCTCATCACTGTAATCCTTGGTGCTGATTGTTGTGTGCTTGTGCAATGTTCATCGTTCTCGTGTGTTGCTGATCGTCTCTATAGATTACCATTGTTGTTGGAGTTTGTGATGATCATTCGTGTGTTGATCCTCCTTTCTGTGTTGATCACTCGTGCAGTGGTTATCAGAGTTGCATATTAGTAGTTGTTGGTCGTCATCGAGTTACCAACTGTGCTGCGGTAATTTTGGATTGTTTGCAGTCGTTATGCCTGTGTAGGCTATATGAACACCAAAACAGGAATACACTTTGGACATTCTCAAGTTCTGGATATCATCACGGAGTCATTGATAAAATATTCATTTTTAAATTTGATATGCAAGTTGCGAATCGAGAGGATTCAGAGGATTCAGAGGCACTCCACTCCTCTGATGCGATGGGAGGTGGTATGTCGTTCCTTTCAGGATGGGGGTATGGGTATCCGTTGGTTGGCGCCTTTCAATAAGGCACTTCTGGGAAAGTGGTTGTGGCGCTTTGGGGCAGAGAGGTACCGGTTGTGGAGGAGGGTGATAGCTTATCGTTATGGCGAGGATAGAGGTGGTTGGTGTTCTGGGGAGGTCCGGGCCGTAGAGGTTTGGGGGTGTGGAAAGACATCCAGCAGGGATGGGACTCTTTCACACCTTTTTTCAGGCCGTTGTGTTAGTTTCTGGACGGATTGGTGGTGCGGTGAGGGTTCTCTCGCCTCTTCTTTCCCTCAGCTCTTCAGGATCACTCGGAATCGCCATGCTTCAGTAGCCGACTGTTATGACCTCGATACCGGGAAGCTAGTATGGGATGTCAGTTTTGTGCGTCACTTTCAAGACTGGGAGTTGGAGGAGGTCTCTGGTTTGTTAGAACTTTTGTACTCCCGGACTGTTTGTTTTGGGTTGGATTCTCTACTTTGGCTCCCGGCATCTTCTCGGAGTTTTTCGGTCTCCTCTTATTTTGGTTGTCTCACGCCTAGAGCGGATGAGACTTTTCCGTGGAAGGCGATTTGGCGATCGAAGGCCCCGTTGAAGGTTGCTTTCTTTTCTTGGTCGGCAGTGTGAGGTCGCATTCTCACGGTGGATGTGTTGAGACAGAGGGGTATTATTGTGGTTAATCGGTGTTTTTTGTGCAAAAAGGATGGGGAATCCATTGACTACCTCCTTTTGAATTGTCCGTTTGCTTATGATTGTTGGTGCATTCTCTTCTGTCTTTTTCATATTGAGTGCGTGCTGCCGCGGTCGGTTCGCGATGTTTTGGCTTCTTGGAGGAGCGTGCCGGTAGGTGCCCATGCTCGTCCTTTTTGGAGGGTGGCCCCCCTTTGTCTGTTGTAGAGCATTTGGATGGAGCGCAATTGAAGTTGCTTTGAGGGTGTGGAGTCCTCTGTGGGGGTGATCAAAGATGGTTTTATTTCTTCTTTGTTTTATTTAGTGGATGGCCACTATTGTAGTCCATTGATGAGAAATTAGAGTTTTTGGGTTCCCTTGGCCCCTAGGGCTTTTTTGTATATGGGACGCACTCCTCGTTTGGGTGTTTTTATTATTATACTTATGAAAAAATATATATATATTTGATATGCAAGTTGGGCATATTTCCATGTAGGCTCCAGCTTGAGGGGGAGTCTTCGAAGATATTATGTTGTAAAATATCATTAAAGCACTAAATTGAAGCCCTTATAGTACTCCCTGAACGAATAGTGACATGAGTACATCATGGAAGTAATTGTAACAATCTTTCTTGTATCATATTTATCACAGGATTGTATTTTTCCACCTTTAGTTACTCGTGATCTTTGTATGCTAGAACTAAAAAAGTGATGTAGCACTTTATGCTCTTTGTGCCATGGATGTAGGCCCTAGTGACTGAACTACGTAATATTTTTGTCTTCTTATTTTCTCTCTCTTTTCGCTTATACTTTGTTGTTTAAAATAAAACCATAATGTGAGAAGTCCAGAACTCAGTGTCACAAAAGCATAATGCTGGTGGATCATGGAGGATCATGGAGCAAGTGGACCTCAGATGTCAGGGATCTCATATTCCTCACTCTGGATTTGTGTATTCCTTTGTTAATATGTTTCTTTGAGTAGGTCTAATCCCACAATAAACATAAGAAGTAAAACTAATATTGATCATTATTTGTGTTCCACAGGGAGATATACAAAATAAAAAGTTTCTTTGAGTAGGTCTAATCCCACAATAGATATAAGGAGTAAAACTAATTATGATCATTATTTGTGTTCCACAGGGAGATATACAAACTAAACAGTTAGTCATTTTGCTAGACAATTGCTAGCTATTAATAGTTATGCAATTTTAACACTCATCTATAACAGCGTATAGAAGTGTCTTTCTAAGTTACTGATGCCACATGGATACAATATGGATCATACCTCACAGAGGTCAAGCTTGAGTTTCTTTCAAGTTGACTAGGAGCCTTCACTTGCAAGTAGGCATGCAACCTTCCAGCAGGGTCCAGTGAATCGGTCCGTACCATCTTATGCACAGGAACCTTTGGCCCCTTTGAACCTGTAACAGTTGAAGCACCAATATGGAACACGCAAATACACTCAATAGACTTGCCAGGACTTGAGTCCAGCCAACAACAATGAAAAAGAAAAGGTTCTGCATACCATAAGGCGATGAAGTACCCATTGTAGGCACAAGAGTAGATGGAGAAGAATCTAGGCTCTTCGTCGTACATGAAACCAAATATGCCAAAAATTAGTCAAACACTTGAAAGGATGTATTTGTCCAATATTCAGAAAACAGCAGAAAGAGCACAGCACGGGAAGTTTAAATTCCCAACTTAGAGAAGGAAATAGATAGATGGAGAGAGAGAGAGAGCTCAACATATTATGCAGTTCAAAGAAACTTGCATTTGTTCTCGAAAAAAAAATGAAAAATTAAAAGTCGAAAAAAATACCCTGTTTTGACAACGTACCTATGTTCCAAGTGTCCCATGTCATGAATTCATTGCTACCATTTAGATAAATACACTAAAAAACTTAGCCTGTGTATTGAGATCGTATTAGGTTTGGTTGCAAGTTTGGTTTGAAATAGTGACGTGGTATCTGCATTTCATGATCAAGTGAAATTATGTAACTATACATAAGAAGGGTCATACTGGTCCGTAAAACTTCTTTAGTAATTCCACTGTATAGGATATTTTGGTGCTTTTCCACCATCATACACATTTCACAGTAAGATCATTGCAAACTAGATTATGTAACATCTAGCTGCAAAAAGAAGATATAGAAAGAGGAATCTAAAACTTGAAACAACGAAAAATCTAGGATGTCACAAGGAAGGAAACATGAATTGCATGTCCCTTCTTTCTGTTATCATATCCTCCTGCATGAAACTTATCAGGTTACTAAAAGGGGCAAATCTAATAGTTTATTTCATTTAAATCACCAAATATTTTCTTATTAAACACTGGGAAGTATCTACTTGAGCTCATACACCACGTTTGCAATATACCTGTTCTTGAAATGTCCTTGCGTCATTGGAGTTTCTCAGTTTTGATTCAACGGCAGACTGTATCTTTTCAATAATAACTTCCTGATTCAAAAGACTCACCTGCATATTGACAAACAAAGTTCTATTTCAGAAACGAAATTCTATGGAGAAACAGTTTCAGTACAAAACATCAAATAATGAAAAAGTTCATTTGAGAATATTACTGGTTCTTTTGAATTCATTTCAAGGTATAATCAATGAAGTTAAGAAATCTAGGCAACCTCTATCAACCAGTAGCCCTAGGCAATACCTTTAAGCAATTGCATAAGCATAAAACCTTTTGCATTCCCTGCAGTATTTATGAGGTCCAAACTTGCCATTATCTGAATTTTCGTGTTCCATGGATAATTTGAAATGATAAGCTAGAAGCACGCTAGTCAAGGTTTCAAAACCTCAGCCAATCCCAAACAATGTAACAAATTAGTCTAAGCCCGCACAAAGTCAGGCTATGCTCTTATTGGTCTTCTTCCATATAGAACTAAATTCTGACAAAATCTTCTTCCCACTATGTGTGGTATCTGACTTATGCTTCAGCAGTACACTCTATTCAGTTCCAACCTGTCAGTTGAACTATGAGCCAAAATGTCCTAATCTGAGCAACACATTTATCTGGAGGCATTTCACTCTTATCTATGGCACCTCTGATTGCATTTATGCATGCCAAAACCACCTTAATGACTGGTCAATCCCTTTCACTTTACCTTCAGTTGCTTCTACTAACTTCCTTCTTGTGATTGTTTCTGATAGAGGTGGCAATTGGGCGGGTTTGGGTCGGATCATATGAACGGGTCATAAATGGGTCAGTGACCCAATTTCAGCCTGTTATGACGGGCCATGAGCGGGTCGGGTCAACAGCGGGTCGAACCAACCCACAAATTTTCTAATATATATATATATAACTGGATTCTAAAATTTTAAAAAATTGTCAAAGTGCATTTAAATTTCATTTGTAACATCGTTATACAGTTCAAGTTTCAATGCTTTACATGATCTTGAAAATTGCCATATTTCATTATGCCATGTATGAACTTCACTCTATGAAAGATATTTTGGATGCAAATTATCAATTTTAACAAAATATGATACAGGAAAAAATTAAACACATGTCTATAGCTGAATTAGCAGCTCATAAAAAAATAAAAAATAAAAAATAAAAAGAAGAAATCAAATATCTTTTTATCATATATATGCTTGCACGTTAGTCCAGTTACCATGGTCATTAAAATTGTTCATATATATAAATATATATGCAAAGTCTTGGCCTTTAAATATTCATTGAATATTGTTAAAACTATTATTGTTACAATAACTATATATATGTTATATTTAATTAAGAGAACAGAAAAATAAGGTTGATAAGTTAATATCATTAATTTGCTGTATCAAGTAATTTTCGAAGAAAATCTGCTACACCCTTTTATTTAATATTTAAAAATTAATTATAATTTTCTAAATCTGGCCAAACTGTGTGTGCTTGTTGCATAAGAAAAAGTAAATAATATATAGAACCTATAAATGATGAATGAACTTGTTACTCCATAAAAAGAACAGCTCATTTTCTTAAAATTCAATTTAAAGCTCACGCCTCCCTCTTCCAATTTTCCATCTACCCTCTCTCTATATATATCTATATATCACTGTATCTATATATATATCTGTTTGGTATCACCTAGAGCTGGTGGAGTGATCTTCGGCTACACGGCCTATGAGCCCATCCTTCTCCTGGGTCGCCAATTGTTTAGCTGGCCTCATGATTCTCCTGGGTGGGCCATCCTCAACATGCGGGTTTACATGGGTACCCTCAGTGGACCCGTTTACAACCCGTGTTCTCTGAGCAGTTATTTATCCCAACCTATTAGCAACCCATCTTTTCAACCACTCACCCAATGACTCAAATTTAATGGGCGGGTTGGTGGGTTTGGGTAACACTTGCCAGCTCTATTTCTGAACCATCTATTGTATTGCTAATAATTTCCACCAATCTTATGAACATGTTCCCTTTTTAATAAGGCGGCTTATGAACAACTTCTAAAATACCTAAAATATTATACCCTCCGCGTTACTAGTGATGGAAAACTAGATGTACCTCGCACATCTTTTTCTCCATCAATATATTTACATATACATATATACTCACGAAACAATAAATTATAGGAAACTTTATTTTATTTTAATTTCAGCGATTTCCTTTATTTTTAGCAACTTTCTTTTTTTATGGCAACTTTCTTTATTTTCAGAAACTTACCTATTTTAGTTTTTAGCAACTTTTTTTATTTTCAGAAAGTTTCCTATTCTAGGTTAGACTTGGAGAGGAAGAAACTCTACATAAAGTCTTGTAAGAGCTAGGGTCTATGGGAATTTTGATTATTATAATTTTCAGCAATAATAATTGCTTCAGCAATTCTCCTTTTCTCTTACAATTTCACTTTTATTTCGTTACTTGTTGTGTTGTAAAGATGTGTTGATCGTCTCCTCTTGGTAAGGCGGCATCAGTTAGTATAAGAAAATTGTCATATTTGATTCCCTGATGCAGTCACGAAACAAGAAATTATAGAAAACTTTATTTTATTTTAATTTTCAGCAATTTCGTTTATTTACAGCAACTTTCTTTATTTTCAGAAACATACATATCTTGGTTTTTAGCAACTTTCTTTATTTTCAGAAAGTTTCCTATTCTAGGCTAGACTTGGAGACTTGAAGAGGAAGAAACTCTATATAAAGTCGGTAAGAGCTACGGTTCAGGGGAGTTTGGATTATTTTAATTTTCAGCAATAATATTTGCTTTTGCAATTCTCCTTCTCTCTTGCAACTTGAATCTTATTTCATTACTTCTATTGCTATAAATAAGTTTTGATCGTCTCCTCGTGGTAAGGAGGCATCCGTTGGTATCAGAGCTTTGGTTTCAGCTTTCTGGCTGCTCAATCATGCCTCCACGACAACAACCGAGAGAAGGACGTCATAGGATGCAAGATCCAACTGAACTCTTACCCATTCAGCATAAAGACGATATAGAGTTTGTACAGAGACTAGTTGAGGTCTTGACCCAAATATCATGTCAAGGTGTTAACGATTCGTCTGTTAACAACCCGCGAGTTTATGACAATATTTTGGTGGATGATGATTTTTCAAACACCGAAACTATGGCAAAAAATTCGAATTATTTTTCGCATCAACATAGATCACTAGACGAGCAAGTTGATCGTTTTGAGATTCTTGAATCTTATGAGAACAATTTCGAAGAATATTTTATCAATCCTTTTTCTGATCAAGCCGCATCCAAACCAACGCCCATTCAATTTGATGAACGGCGTCATGATGGTGGCTTTGAGGTCGAAATTTCATAATATAAGGGATATCTTGGGGGTGAAGTTGAACAACAACAAGACAAGGACGAACCTATTTATGATGATGACATTGACTACAATAAAATTATTTTTCATTCATAATAAGGATCCATGGTTCGACTGCCCAATATTTGATACGAAAGCTTCAAAAGAATCTAAGTGAAGGAACTTATGAGAATATAGCGGTTACATTACCGATGGAGAAAGGTGAGGTGCTTGAGTTTTTACCCTTAAAAGTTTCGCAAGAAAACAAATCTGATGAGTGTTTGGGGTTTGAATATTCAAACATTGAAATTTTGGTAGACGATGGAGTTCTTGATTCCATGGAGATGAAAAATAAGGGTTTTTACTTTTATGATATGATTTGGGATGAATTCATAGAGCGCACTATAACTGCTAGGGTTTCGTTGGAACAAAAATTGAGGTTGCTTGAGCTTTTAAATCAAAATATTTTTTTCGTGGAGTTTTGCGAATCTACAGAAAAGAAGTCTAGCAAAATCCATGTTTCTTGTGCCAATATATTTTTTGTTAGTTTGAGAAGATTATCATATTTGATTCAAGTTCGAAAAAGAAGAAAGAAGAGATGTAATGTCATGCTTGGATTTTGCTTTGATCGTGGAATTTTGCTTCAAAACTCGAGACGAGTATTTTCCAACTCGGCGGGCTTGATGCAGTCACGAAACAAGAAATTATAGGAAACTTCATTTTATTTTCATTATCAGCAATTTGCTTTATTTTCAGCAACTTTCTTTATTTATGGCAACTTTCTTTATTTTCATAAACTTACTTATTTTGGTTTTTAGCAACTTTCTTTATTTTCAGAAAATTTCCAATTCTAGGTTAGACTTGGAGAGGAAGAAACTCTATATAAAGTCATGTAAGAGCTAGGGTTTAGAGGAGTTCTGATTATTATAATTTTCAACAATAATATTTGCTTTTGCAATTCTTTGCAATTCTCCTTTTCTCCTGCAATTTCACTTTTATTTCATGACTTGTTGTGTATTAAAGACATGTTGATCGTCTCCTCTTGGTAAGGCGGCATCATTAATAATCTCCTTTCAATTTAGTCGGTGTACTCTTCATTCATCCATCTTTACCGTGACAAATCCTCTCCACTCTCCTCATTTATGCTTCAGTATTTCTTGGCTAATAATCAATCTTCCACACTTCCCTTTTAAGTGTCTAAACAAAATATTCACTGCATAACAACTAACCCTCTCGTGCATACATTGTAGGGGTATATTGAAAACAACAAAAGGAAAAAAAAAAAATCAAACAAATGATAGGTAAGATGTTGCACAATGTACATGTTTAACGTTTTTTGCAACTAAGCCACTCGTGCATACATTGTAGTTCTATAAACAAAATACTACAAAGAATAGAAGTATGTTTAAAACAACAACGAAATAAACAAAAGAAAAGAAAAGAAAAAAGGAAAAAGGAAAAACTAAAACCATTAAATAAGTGATGGGAAAGAAGAACTTATATTTTATGCAGTATGTATTACGTAATACTCGAACCAAATTGCAGCTATCAATCAAATCAAAAGGCTCTTGGTTTCACAATGTTTTCCAAGTAAGCACCCCCATATGTATAGGGGCATAATATTATTGTATTACTATACATGAAGAATCTGATACCGTACCTTCAGAGAAGTGTCTGTGCTTTTAGGCTTTAGACTATAACTCACAGAAATAGTAGTTCGTTATAAAGGGTTAAGCACGGGAAAAACTCATACCTCTCTCTTTGTAGGGTGTACATTCACATCAACATGCTCAGGTGGCAATAGAATTGACATATATATGAAGGGTTTTGACGCTTTAGGAAAGGTTGCAGCATAAACAATTTCAAGAGCCCTTTTCAACGTGCTGCACTCAACTAATCTATCTGGAAAATAAAATAAAGACAACAAATAAATCCATAATACAGGAACTACGATACTGGATTAACGAAAATAAATTTGTGCAAATATCAATAAAAGTTAACAAAAACTGAATTCAGGTGTTTATAAGTCAAAATCATGCCAGAAATTGAAAGAGAGGGGAGGCAGGAAAAAGAAAAAACAACAACAACTTCCCGAGCTTGTTTCCTAGACATTCATATTTTGCACAGTTTAGATTTCAGTGTTGTGATGAATCTTGTAACTAAGACTAATTTAAGCAGACACAGAATCACTCAAACATCAAACCAGAATTAGAAGCATAAAACACTTATAACCAAAAGAAGAGACAATAACTTTCTATCGCTAATGATTGAATCTAAGTGAGAATAGGCAATATACGGGATATCTCATAAAGAGTACATGACATAGGAAGTGATTTTGCATATCAACTAGTTCCAGGGAGTCTCACAGCGCTTCACATTAATCTATCATCAAGTACGCATTGGTGGTTGTAAAGTTCATTATGCCTTGCGAACGAGACAAGCCGTAAAGGCTGCGATACTAAATTCGTCGACCAGGGATAGGAAAGCCAATGATGGAGGTTGTACAAATATTCATGTTGAAGGATATGTCAAACTTTTAGTAGTTGTATTAATACTAACCTCACACTTTTGAAATCACTTACCGCAAGCATGACATAATCGATATTCCCAATGACTGCTGTATGTCAAACATTGGGTTTATATGTTCAATCTTCTTTACAGGGATCGTTTCCTCTATTTGGTTCAGCACTTCTACATCTCCAAGTAAACCATGTCCTCAACGGTATTCCTTTCTTTTTTTTTTCCCTAAATGGTACTCCTTTTAATAAGATGAAATTTGTCTCCTGATGTAATTGAGAAATTGAAGTTAGAAACAACAATAACTATATGCCTTTGTGTAACTTACTTTTTAAGAAAAGCTAATTTTTTTGTGCTACTTGATGTGACTAGAGAAGCAGTAATGAAATAAAGGAGTCATGGTAACACAAAAATTAATTTCTCCATGCCTTTTATCTTATATACTGTATGAAAATTTAGGTGGCTGAACCCACAAAATATTTAAGGGTCGCTGATTTAAATATTAAAGTTCCGTCCTCTTTAACAGCTGAAAGTTTAGAGGAGACGGACAGTTAACCTAATATCAAAGCCAAAGATCTCGTGTTCAAATCATACCGTTACCCATATTAAAAATTATTACACGTGCTGGACCAAATGAAGGCCATGAGTGAGGTGACGTGTTTGAAGGAAACAATAATATTTGTTAACTACCAACTACTCTAACAACTTAAGCTTATTAAAGAGGGTGTAACTTAAATATTATATCATTCAACACGCCCCCTCACGTGTGGCCTTCTTTTTGGTCCAACACGTGAAACAACAATTTTTCAAAAAGGGTGGCGGCTAGATTCGAACACGAGACCTTTGGCTCTGATACCATGTTAACAACCAAATGCTCTAAAAGCTTGGTTGTTAACATGGTATCAGAGTCCAGATTACCAACAAGTCTCGACCCAGGTTCCGGGAGAAATGGATTGTCGCTGCTTTGACCCAAGGCCCGATGTGTGAAGGGGAGATTGTTGGGGTTGTCCCACATCAGTTGTGGAAGGGGCTGGTGGTCAGTATATAAGTGTGGGGAGAAGCTGTTATAACTGCTACTCATCTTATAAACAGGTTGCCCTCTAGAGTCCTTGGTTTCAAAAGTCCCATACAAGTTTTATCTAAATACTTTCCTAACTTCAGCACTACAAATAATCTTGTTCCAAAAAATTTTAGTTGTGTCTTTTGTCCATATCCATTCTCATAATAGGGGAAAGTTAGATCCGCGGGCACTTAAGTGTGTTTTTGTAGGTTATTCGTCCACTCAATAAGAGTACAAGTGTTATCACCCTCCAACAAGAAAATTTTATGTGTTAGCAGATCTCACATTTGTCAAACGGGAAAGCTATTTTACATTCCCTTATCTTCAGAGGGAGACGACATTTATGGAAGATAAGGACAGGGACTTATTTTTGCTAGAACTTGATTCTCATTCTTCTTCTTCTTCAAATACTCTTATTCCCCAAAATCCTACTACTTGAAGTCCTCCAATCACCTCTACTCCTATTCAAAGTTCTCCAAACTCCGATCTTGTTTCTATGGAACCCGAGCCACCTTGTACTCCTAAATCACAAACTTTGACAAAGGATAATCAGGTTCAAGGTTCTACTCGCCCACTAAAGGTTTATTCAAGGAAGAAGGCACCCATCATTCAACCTATGCAAGTCCAAGATTCTGAACCAGCTCCTGGTAATGAGGTAACTTCTCTATCTGAATCTCCTCAAGAACTTATTTTTGACTCTCATGATGACAGTGACTATAATATTCCCATTGCTATTCGAAAAGGCACAAGAGCATGCACTCAATACCCATTATATCCATTGTCTCAATTTGTGTCATATGATAAACTATCACATAGCCACAAAACCTTTCTCACACATCTCAACACCATAACCATTCCCAAAACCGTGTTTGAGGCCTTAGGTCATAAGGAATGGAGAGATGCCATGAGAGTTGAAATGGAAGCTCTTGAGAAAAATAAAACTTGGGAATTAGTGGAACCTCCCAAAGGAAAGAATCCAGTGGGATTTAAATGGGTTTTCACTGTCAAATATAAAGCAGATGGGTCTATTAAAAGATATAAGGCTAGGTTGGTCGCCAAGGGGTATACTCAAACTTATGGAATTGATTATCTAGAAACCTTTGCCCCAGTTGCAAAAATGAATACTGTGAGAGTACTGTTATCTTTGGTTGTTAATCTTGGGTGGAGTTTGTAACAATTTGATGTCAAGAATGCCTTCTTACATGGCGACCTTGATGAAGAAATCTACATGGAAATTCCTCCTGGCTTTGGTTCAAATCTAGAGGGAAAGAAGGTGTGCAGACTGAAGAAGGCTCTATATGGTTTAAAACAGTCTCCTAGAGCTTGGTTTGGGCGATTTGCTAAGGTTATGTTAACAATGGGATACAAACAAAGCCAAGGAGACCATACTTTGTTTGTTAAGCACTCGGTTTCAGGGGGAGTGACTGTCTTGTTAGTATATGTGGATGATATAATGGTAACAGGGAATGATATGGAGGGTAGAGAGGACTTAAGGAGGTGTTTGATTAAAGAGATTGAAATAAAGGAACTTGGTAGACTGAAATACTTTCTTGGTATTGAAGTTGTTCACTCACGGCATGGAATCTTTATATCATAACAAAAATATATGATGGATTTGTTGAAAGAGACAGGAAAGCTGGGGTGCAAGCATGTTGAGACTCCTATAGAATTCAATCACAGACTTGGAGAAGCTCCTGAGGATGCTACAGTGGATAAAGGTACTTATCAAAGGCTGGTAGGAAGACTAATCTATTTGTCTCATACCAGGCCCGACATTGCCTATGCAGTTAGTGTTGTAAGTCAGTTTATGCATAACCCCAAGGAGGTGCATCTTCAAGCTGTTTACAAGATCTTGCAGTACCTCAAGGGAGCTCCGGGGAAAGGAATTATGTTCAAGAAAAGAGAAAAACTGACTCTTGAAGCTTACACAGATGCTGACTATGCAGGGTCTCCTGTTGACCGAAGATCAACATCACGTTATTGCACATTTCTTGGTGGCAACCTTGTGACTTGGAGAAGTAAGAAGCAGAGTGTTGTGGCAAGATCTAGTGCAGAAGCAGAATTTAGAGTAATGGCTCTAAGGATTTGTGAACTACTATGGCTCAAGATCATCCTGGAAGATTTAAAGATAAATTGGGAGACATCAATGAGACTTTATTGCGACAACAAGTCAGCTATCAAACATAGCACATAATCCTGTACAACATGACCGCACCAAACATGTTGAAGTTGACAGACACTTCATAAAGGAAAAATTAGACAATGGTTTGATTTGTACTCCCTTTGTTTCTACTGAAGGACAACTTGCAGATGTGCTGACCAAAGGACAGACTGGTGTGATATTTCAAACGATGATTAGCAAGCTTGGAATGGACAACATCCATTCACCAGCTTGAGGGGGAGTGTGGGAAAACACGTTTCTCTTAATAAGGAAGTTGTGTGATTAAATAGTAAATAGGAAACTGTATAAATCATATTTATGGTGTAAATAGTTATGCTTTATTTAGGAGATTTTGGCAGCTATGACAATCCTTGATTTATAAGGATTTGAGGTAGGGTAGTTTCCTATTTAGTCAGTTTTTTACTTGTATATATTCAAATCATTGAACAACAAAAGGAGAATGGAATGAGAATATTTCTTCTCCATAATACCTAATTTCTTGACATGGTATCAGAGCTTTAAGCTCTCTGGGAATTCATTTTTTTTTTTTCTGCTTGATTGACCTTCATTGCCGAGCAATTCTGATTTTCTTTACAACCTTAATTGTTGTTTTAATTCAATTTCATCTCTTCATTCTCTTCAGCCTTTTCCTTCGATTGTCTTCGACAATTCTGATCCGACTCTCTTCAGCAGTCCTTACCTTTCAGATCTCTATTTGATCATTCCATTACACCTAATCTCCAACAGCCATGTCAGAAATCACCTCTGAGACGCAGGTATTGACACAAACTCTGCTCCATCTTTGGGGGATTTACAGAATTTGCAGGCTGGATATAGATTGAATGGAAAAAACTACCTGAAATGGTCGCAGGTGGTCCGAACTTTCTTGAAAGGGAAAGGCAAGTTGAGTCACTTGCTTGGTACAGGTCCCAAATCAGGGGATTCCAAATTTGATGCTTGGGATGAAGAGGATTCTATGGTGATGTCCTGGTTGTGGAACTCAATGTTACCTGAAATCAGCGACACGTGTATGTTCTTAACCTCGGCAAAGGAGATATGGGAGGCTGTTCGATAGACTTACTCCAAGGTTCGTGATGCTACTCAGATTTATGAAATCAAGATTAAGATTTCTGCTACCAAACAGGGAGAACATACTGTCACGGAGTATGCCAATCTCTTAAAGAATTTGTGGCAAGAAATGGATCATTATCAATGCATCGAACTGAAGTGTAGTGATGACACAACCATAGTGAAAAGACTTGTAGAGAAAGATAGGATTTATGATTTTCTTGCAGGTCTGAATATGGAGTTTGATCCGGTCAGAGTACAAGTACTTGGGAAAGAGGATTTACCCTCGTTAAACGAGACTATTGCTATAATCCGAGCAGAAGAAGGACGAAAAAGAGTCATGGTTGAACCAAAGGCAGTTGAAGCCTTGGCTATGGTCTCAAAAGGTGCAGGGGTTAAAAGTCCCGACCCTAATCAACAGACTATGAGTATGAATGAGGAATCAAACCTGTCTAAAACAACAAGCAGGTATGCCATATGGTGTACGTATTGTAAGAAGCCTCGCCACACAAGAGAACGTTGTTGGAAGCTTCATGGAAAGCCACAATTGTCTAACAAAAGTTGGAACATGAAGACTGGACAGCAAAGGGGGCAAGGACAGGTTCATATCACTTACACACAACCACAAGAGCAAGGTGAATTAAATAAAAGTGAAATAGAGAAGCCTACTAATGCAGGTGCTTGTTCCTTGGCACTCTCGGGTAAGTATCATCTCTCTTGCGTCCTAAGTGTCTCAAGCATAACTTTTTCAGGTTCTTGGATCATTGAGTTAGGGGCCACAGACCATATGACCCATTCATCACACAAATTCACTTCTTACACTCCATGTCCTAGCAATAAGAAAATAGCCACAACTGATGGTACATTAGTAACAGTTGCTAGCCGAGTAAGTGTTCTTATAAATCAAACTTTGAAACTTGACAATGTCCTTCATGTTCCAAAACTATCCACTAACCTCTTGTCCATACACTCACAAAATATTTGAATTGTAGTATGACTTTTTATCCCTCATATTGTGTATTTCAGGACCAGGGTACGGGGAAGGTGATTGGACATGCTAGGGAGGAAGATGGACTTTACTATCTTGAAGAATCAAGTGGGCAAAATAGAACTAAGAATAATTTAGCTTTGTCATTACTTTCTTAATTTTCTCTTTCAAATGAAAACAAGATTTGGCTATATCATCTTCGTCTAAGACATCCTTCATTTGGCATTCTTAAAATTATGTTCCCATTGTTATTTAAAGAAGTTAATGAGAAACATTTTCATTGTGATATTTGTGAACTAGCAAAGCACAAGCGTGCTTCTTTCCCGATAAGCAATAAAATAACATATGTTCCTTTTTCACTCATTCATAGTGATATTTCGGGGTCTTCTACTGTTCCTAATATATCTGGAGCTCGTTGGTTTGTTTTGTTCATCGATGATTGTACCCGCGTGTCATGGATTTTTCTTCTAAAACATAAGTCGGATGCGAGTTCAGTTTTTCCTACTTTTCACAATATGATAAAAAATCAATTTGGGGTTGGGATAAAAAAAAATTTCATTGTGATATTTGTGAACTAGCAAAGCACAAGCGTGCTTGTTTCCCGATAAGCAATAAAATAACATCTGTTCCTTTTTCACTCATTCATAGTGATATTTCGGGGCCTTCTACTGTTCCTAATATATCTGGAGCTCGTTGGTTTGTTTTGTTCATCGATGATTGTAACCGCGTGTCATGGATTTTTCTTCTAAAACATAAGTCGGATGCGAGTTCAGCTTTTCCTACTTTTCACAATATGATAAAAAATCAAATTTGGGGTTGGGATAAAAAAATTCAGATCTGACAATGCTAAGGATTTCTTCAATCAAATTATGTCACCATTTTTCCGGAAAGAAGGAATAATCCATGACTCATCTTGTGTTAATACCCCTCAACAAAATGGGGTGGCAGAAAGAAAAAATGGCCATCTGTTAGCCACTACCCGCCCCTTCCACAATTTTTCAAATATGGGTGACGGTGAGGTTCGAACACACAGGACTTCCTGCTCTGATACCATGTTAACTACCAACTACTCTAAAAGCTTAAGTTTGTTAGAGAGGGTGTAACTTAAATATTATATCCTTCAACAATATTACATCCTCACTAAAGCTTAAGAAGTTAGAGTAGGTGAGTTTTTAAGGATAGAAAAGTACACTAGTTAATAGACAAAAAATCCATCTCTCCATGATTCATCTCCATGTGCTTATCTCATGTTTGCTATCATGGAAACTGAGACGGCCAAATCCCAACACTTGCAAAACATGGCTTTTTGGGTTTATATGACGCATTGCCAAGAGCCTCGAACCAAAATTCCGCATTCCAATTTTCCTATTAACCTTATCTAGTGAGGTGAGAGTCTGGATGATTATGGACGTAACCAACAAAGCATGGCTCTTTTCCAATCCAAACTCCCCCCTTGAATGTTTTCCAGCAAGGTTGTAAACTTGAAGCTAATGGTCTTATGTCCTTATTTCAGAATACCCAAATTTAATACAGGATTGAAAGGTAAATTCAGGGAAAAGAATCAGGTGACTGGTAAATTGGCTAGAACAGCAAGTAAAGAGAAATGCAATCATTACTTATCGCCAGACACAAACAATAACACCAGAATTGAGTGAGAAATCCTTCCTGAAAGAATCTAATAATAGCAAAATATTTGTGTTCGGTACTTCCCCATAACTACCACATTCACATGATAAAGCATAAATGTAAAACCAACATATATGAAGTATATGTTGTTTATCAAATGGGTGTTGACAACCTCCTGGACCTGATGATTTTCCCCAAGTTTTTTTCACGATATTAGCATATTGTTCATGAGAATGTTGCGGCCTTGTGATCATTCAGACTTATTTCATGTCTGAGGACTTGGGCAGTACCCTTACTGCTATAAAGAACGAGGCTTGAAGACATCTAATTTCAGGCATATTGGTCTGTGTACCACCGTTTTCTAAAAGCCTTACCAAATGAATGGCTCATAGAAAGAAAGCTTTGATACCAATTGATGCAGAACTCAATAGAAGAAATAGAAGAGAGAGAGAGAGAAAGGAGAGAGATAGAACTTGGGGTGAGAAGAGCAAGAACAAGAAGAAGAGGAGAAAGAAGAAGAGAAACCACATAGAGAGGATATAATCAATATTCTTCCAAAAACTAACGACTCTGTGATGAGTCTTGTGTGACAGTATTAGCTTGGCTTCGTCCCGAACCAAGGACGTATTGTACATTGTCTCCTTTTATAGGCAACTCAAACCCTAAATAAAAATAGTAACCAATATAATTAAAAGAATAAATAAATACTAAAAGTAAAAGTACTAAAATACCCTAATGTAATAAAATACCCTAATATCGTCTCTCTTTTCCACATCTCAAATAGTATGCATGGTTCATGTGGGCTTCACGGTCACGGGCCTTGCCCGATTCTTCATCATTCTCTCCCGGTTGAGAAAAACTCTCCTCTGGAGAGTAAAAGCATAGGTGTAGCTGGAAAAAGCAGGAATCAACAACACCACAACTTCTATTGCTTGGGCTCCATATATCTGTGACTCGGTGACTTTTTCAATAGACAAGAGACTTCAGAAGATTTCCACGATGAGAAACATAACTCTGACAACCAAGAGAATCCTCGATGCAATCCATATTATTCCACTGGAGATGTAAAAGAAGTAATGCTCGAGCCAACGGAAATACGACTCTATCTGTAGGATCATATGCCAACACAATAGGAGGCTCAAAGGTGCCTTGGTTAGATAACAGATGCTCCACATCAAAAATTGAGTTAGTACTAATATCTGATGATCAGTCAAAGAAATATGCATCAGGTCCCGATTTACTGATGATGTGAAAGACTCTAAAAAAGTTTACATGTTTCATCCTGAAGGAGTTTTTAAGATAAGGCCGAAATGATGCACAAGTTATAACAAAATCTCCTTCAATTAATTTATGATTCCTATAATGAGCAAGTGCAATAAGTTTATAATTTTTCTTACATAAAACAATTTCTTGTTGTATATCAGCATGGAACTCATGGACAAGCTCAACGAAGGAATCAAGAAACTCAAGTGAATACCTATATAAAGGTGCAGGGATATGGTCACTGAATTGACATGGAAACAGATGATAAATAATCTTGAAAGGATAGCTATCAATACGTTCATTGTTCACGTTATCATAAACAATCTCCATGATAGGTAAAAACAAATCCCACACATTAAGCCGATATATCATAAGACACTTGATGAAACTTTTTAGACTTCGATTGATAACATTGATTTGTTTATTAACTTGATGAGGAAATGATGGAAAAATATTCAAATTGGTTCCTAAAGATGCCCAAAGTATCTTCCAAAAATTACCATGGTACTTGACATATCTATTAGACACAATGGAATGGAATGGCTCATATTCTTGAATAATATCTTTTTGTGCAAACTCATCATTAGTTTGAACATGTTCCTTAGGATGTGCAAGTCTACATGTGACATTAGACAAATGTGATCCTAGGACTAAGTCAACGGTGTTATGCACCTGATTTATGTTTGAAAGTGTAGCTGGACATTCGTTAACTGTTTTTATTTTCATTTCCAGTTACTTCTTTTGTCAGCACATGTTTGTTATCATTGGGTTGTAGTGGTTGCAAATCCCTTCCTGATCGCTTAACAGGGTTTAGTATGATATTTTTACCACCATATTTGAAAGCATAAGTGTTATCTTGGCTATTATGGGTAGCACCTACGTCGTAGATCCAAAGGCTGTCAAGTATCACGTGGGCTATAATCAATGGTAAAACACCACACCATATGTTATCAGAATAAACTCCCATTTGGATAGGAACTAAACACCTTTCTGTGATAGACTGGAAAGTTTCATCAATACATGCTATCATATATGGTTGTGGGTGAGGTTTAGGTTCCAGGTTCAGTCTAGCAACACATGATTTGGACACTATAGATATTGAACTTTCTCCATTTATAATTATTTTGCAGATTCGTTTTCCCAATCTAAGACATGTACAAAATAATTCACAATTGGATAGATGGGATGCACAACATGTCCTTCTTGTATATGTCATCTTCCTTATAAGCTTCGCTACGGTCTGAAAAAAATCCATTACCATATTGGTCATACTCAGGTGGATATCGACATTTGAAAACTTGGTATGGTTTGACAACTGAAGGTCTTCTAATAGGATAATGGATTTTCCCTTCTCTAGAGTTAGAATCCCTTTGCATAAACGTCTGGGAATGGAAATACGCCGGACCGCAGAGAAGACCACAACCATGGTAAACTAACATGGTCGAGGAATATGCCGACATAGAACTCAAATTGAACTAAGTAACTAAAACATAAACTAGAACAATGCACAATTAGGAAATTCAAATTAAAGAAATCAACTATGCTACTTTTTTTCTTTTTTTTTTTTGGAAATTCTGATTTCTTTTTTTTCTTGAAATTCTGTTTTTTTCTATTATTAAAAAAAAAAAAACAATCTTTTTTTTTGGTTTTTTTTTCCAGATATTTATATATTCTGGATTTTTATTTTTTTTCCTTTTGCAAAATCTGGTTTTTTTATTGAAAAGATTTCTGCTTTTGTTTTTGCTTTTTTAAAAAAAAAAAAAAAACAAAAGACAAAACTAATGCAAGTAAAACAATTTATGGATATTCAATTAGGACCTTGCAATTTCTAAAGTAATCAAACTGATAAAAGTAGTAATACATTCTTTAAGTGAAGAAAGTATACCTTAACCGAAGCCCAAAGAGTGCTAGCAAGTGTTGAAAGTGGTGTGAGAATAGCTTAAAGAAACAGAAGGCACGGGCTGAAAAACAAATGTGTGTTTTTGGTGTTGGACTTGGGCAGGTTCAGGATATGGGCTGTTTTGGGCCTGGACCGAATCAAAATTATATATATGTTGTGATGAATCGAATCCAGAAATGGCAGGATCTGGTTGTAAGAGTTATCACTTCCCAATCTGAATGGGAAAACGGTGCTGAAAGCTTCAGATGCAATGATGATACGGATCTGTAAAAGCCATTTTCCGATGACGGGATTTCCAGCGAATACGAATGCGACAACAACAGCGATAGAAGGCTCCGACAATGAAGATTCGACAGTCAAAAGGAAATCTGCTGTTATAGCAGATTTTAATGTGGTTGATGGCTGCAATATCACGACTATAATTCCGGCTGAGCAATGGTGATCTGATACGGTTCTGGCAACACTAACCAGTTGTTGATGAAGTTCTGTAGACGAGTTGTGGGCTTGGACTACAGTGTGGTCTTGGGTGCTGGATTATTACCAGAGTTTATCAATGTTGGATGACTGCTTTTCAACTAGGATTTGGGGATGGGTATTGGCTAGTTTATGGTGGGGTGTTTTAGGTTTCTAGGGTTTTAGTTGAAGAAGGTAAAAGATGCAGAAGGTGTCTTTGTGTTTTGTGACAAGAGAGATTTAGGTTTTGCTTTAATAATGGTTTTCCAGTAGGATGATCACTTGTGCAGGGGTATAATGAACAAAGTTGGGAATTGGCCTTGCGAACAGTCGCAGGTTTTCAGGGTGTGACGTGTGTCAGGTGCTTTTGCAGTTTGGTGTTGGGTCACGGTGAAGCAGTGGTGGTGTGGTTCTGAATTTTGCTTGCGAATAACTAGGACTTCTAGTTGAAAAGGTGAAGAAAGTGTGTGAAAGGCTGTAAAAATTGTGGGTTCAAGATGGCAGCAAGGGTTAGGGTTAGGGTTATGAGTTGCGGCTAGGGTTAGAGTTTATGAGTGGCGGCTAGGGTTTACGATTTATAGGTAGTGGCTAGGGTTAGGGTTTATGATGAGAGTTGTTTGTTATCAACTCGGATCTTTCGCTCTGATACCAATTGATGTAGAACCAATAGAAAAGATTTGCCACAAAGAGAGGATATAATCAATATTCTTCCAAAAACCAAAAACTAACTTTGTTATATCAAAGCCTTTTATAGGCGACTCAAACCCTAAATAAAAATAGTAACCAATATAATTAAAAGAACAAATAAATACTAAAAGTAAAAGTACTAAAATACCCTAATGTAATAAAATATCCCTAAAGTCTAAAATATCCCTAATATCATCTCTCTTTTCCACGTCTCAAATAGTATGAATGGTTCATGAGGGCTTCACGATCACAGGCCTTGCCCGATTCTTCATCAGCTAGCCTTAGTTCTTCCCAAATTGGCGGGGCTTGAACAGAATGCCTTTACAAAGGGAAGAAGAATTCATGTTGATGTTCTAATGGTCCAAGGTTTGAAAACTTAAAAGCTTCAATCTGTCATCTCATCCTTCTATGTCCTCAAAGCTTGATCTGGAGAAGACATATGACTCCTGAAATCCTATCTGAGGAAGACATATGCTTCATCTCAGTGTCTTGGGATAGTTTAAGGAGAGATGGATCAGTTGAGTAAGTGCGTGCTTCAGTGCAGCTTGGTTTTATGTTGAGTGGTTCTCCTATTGGTATCTTTCACCTAGTAGAGGGCTTAGACGAGGCTTACGCCTCTCTTCTTTATTATTCATCCTAGTTAAGGACTATTTCCCTAACCTAGTAAGGATATAGGTGGGAAATGGAAACATCAGGTGTGTCTTGCTACTACCAAGAAGATAAATGTAAGCAAGTAATCTCACTCTTTTCAAACTGATGTTTGGTTATGGTCAAAAGACTCAATACTGCTGATATCGGTTCTGCTAGATTAATTTTGAATGTTCTTCAGCAGTTCAAAAAACATTCTGATCTCTCAGTGAATTTTGCTAAAAAAAAAAAAAAAAACAACATAAAAAAAATAAAAATAAAAAAAACAAAACAATGTCTATTTTCAAGGGCAGATTAATTGGAAAGATCATTGCAAATAATTTTGAACCTTAAAGTAGGTGTTTTCCCTTTCACTTACTTGGGATTACCTATTCATTCTCAACAGCTTAAAACGTCAGCTTTTCAACCTGAGTGACAAATTTTCTGCTACGATTGCTAATTGGCAATGTCCCTATCTCTCGCTGGCAAGAATTGGATTGGTAAAGTCAGTGTTATATTTTTTTTCACTATTATTGCCTTATTGGTGTGCTTATACTCTTACAAAGCCAATGGCTGCTGCTTTTGAGAGGAAGATCAAGTGATTTCTTGGGACAGTAGACATAATGCCAACAAGATTCACCTTCTTAGATGGCCTTCACCTTCTCTACCTAAGAGTGAGGGTTAATTTTACCTTCAGAAGGTCAGAGACATTCATAAAACTGCTAAAATCCTTCTTCTTTGGGATTATATATACTGGAAAAATAGAGACTTTGGACTGGGTGGTGTAAAAAGAACTATGCTTATAAGTTCTCTGTTTGGACCTCTGTGCAGAAAGCTTTTCCGTTCTTCTCCTTGGACAGATGTGGAAATAGGATTTCAGTTGATCAATCATAAAACTGATGAGAACTCAGCTGTTGCAGCACATTGAATTAGTGTGGGAAAAGGTAACATTTTCAACACGTAACAAATCACACATGGTTTAACAGTGACTTTCTCCATTGCTTTTTTGGACATAGGATGGTGCCTGTGTTGGGGTAGATGAAAGATTCCTTACTCTCCTCTGTTATTCATGGCAATTCTGGAGCAGACCAAATAATGCAGTGGCGGATTCTTTTTGGTATCTTATATCTGCTGTTCTACTGCTCAAGGTAAGGATTCAATTCAGGGGAGATATGACAAATGTATTTTCTTCTCTCTTAGGGACAGAATTAGAAGTTGCCAACCTAAAGATCCATGGGCCTATTTGGTATGTGGGATAAATGTAGACCTGGAGCAGCTCTTACCACTGCTCTTGCTGTTCTTAATTTTTACCCTTCTTTTACCTGCGGACAAGAGGCCTTTATCTTGTGGCCATTGGACTTGAGTGTCTTAAAACTAGTGAGTTACTCAGTTACCATACATCTTTTTTCGGCAATGTGTTTTTTTTTTCCCAAGAGGTATGATAGCAAATCATGGCTTGCGTTGGTTGTCAAATCCATGCAGTTTCCACCTTTAGTCAGTTGATTCATTGGGGAGTCGATGCTTTCAAAGATAAATCTAAGAAGAACCATTTTGCAGAATCGTATTCATTAATGAACTATGGGCATTTGGAAGGTGAGGAATTCAGCACTTCATCATGCCCTTCTGCTTCAGCTGTGAGGACAAAGGCAAACTTGGATTTTTTTATATTGGAATTACAATTTCTGGTTGGCATGGGATGTAATGCTTGTGTTATGATGTCTTCTCTTGTTTTCTTGTTCAGTGTTAAATGGAAATGCAGTTTCCTACTATGTGGGTATACCCTTACTTCTCTCCTGTAAGATTTTTCTATTTTTTTTAATACAATTTAATTTTGAGGGAAAAAATGTAGCATAATAAAATCCTAACAGACCAAAAAACTAAAAATGATATACGAGTTTAATATTGCCGATACATACCATTAATAAAAAGTACCATCGTTATCTTCTTCGCAATATAACTAGAATTGGAGATGAAACCGTCCATTTCAAATACTGATGTAGATGGATCATCATCATGAACTTCTATTTTCATCAGACTGCGAGCAACTGACACCCCATAAACAGATCCAATTGCACCAAGCCTTGAAGATGTGGCGACTGAGTGAACATCAGCTCTAGCAGCTCCATGCTGCATATAACGGAAGAGATATGGATAAATACTTTTCACTAGTGGGACAAAAAAAAAACAGTTTACAACATGACACCGACGAGCACAAATGGTGAAAAGACAAACCTTTCTACAAGAGAAGCTAACATTTATGTGATGAATGGCAAACCGGCTAAGGATATCTACTATTTTAGGATAATCATCAGCAGAGTTCTGAAGTGTTTTTCTCCGAGCAGTCATGTTATAAAACAAATTCTCGATCTGATACAAAGCCACAATATCCAAGATAAGAAATAATTGGAGATTATCTTTCATAAATTATGCTTGTCTCGTAAAACTTGGAGTAATATCCTACAACTCAAATAACATGATGACTAATGAGAATTCCAATTAACATTTATAACTCCAATTTCCAAATAAGTTTAAAAATCACAACACACTACCCATACCATAATCTGAGTTCCCTTCACAGCAGCACATGCTTTTGGCTCATGCTCCATCACACCATCTCTATATGATACCCTGAACAACACATTTCCACTTCCGTTAATAGAACTGGAGACAACACATGTAGCAAAATGATATGCAAACAAAGTACAAAAGAAAAATCACAAATATAACCAGCATTTAGAAATTAGAAAACAATCCACACAGACACATATACATAGATAGAGTACTGATGTTCTGCTCACTGGTGAGCAAGAAAATTCATCTACACCAAGCACGACATCCATCGGATGTGATTAGTGTGAAACAAAAAAAGTGACTATCAATAATAAAAACAAAAAGAAAATTGCATTCAATGGTCACCCTAAATGAATTTTCTTGCTCACCATTTTGCAATCCATCCATATATATATATATTAACAACAGCTTTATGTGAAAATAAACTATAATTCAGAAAACAGAACTGAAACCAAAGTGCAAGATAAATGACATGATTTTTATTTTATTTCTGTTCATGCTCATAGATGCGCGCGCGCACATATATGTAGACATACATATATAATCATATATTAGGTGGTAATATATAATTATATACCTGTAACCATGCAATTGGCCTTTGGTAATGGTGGTGACCGTAACATGACCAACATAGGTCATGCTGGCCAATGCCTCTCCTCTGAACCCCATTGACCTAATCGACTGTAAATCCTCAAATGTAGACAATTTTGAAGTGGTATGCCTCTCGCACAGTATAGGCAAATCCTCATACTAATCAAAACGAACAACAATCACTACATACATATACATATATATATATGCACATATATATATATAAACACGCACAAACAATGTGAATTGGGGGATTACTCGGATGCCGTGGCCGTCGTCCGAAACTTGTATGAGTTTGAGGCCGCCGTCCTTGACGGTGACGTTGATGGAGGTGGAGTGGGCGTCCAGGCTGTTCTCCACCAGCTCCTTCACGGCGGAGACGGGTCGCTGGATGACCTCGCCGGCAGCGATTCGGTTCACAACCGACTCGTGGAGGCGCTGGATCTTCGGAGGCTCTTTCGGAATCGGAATCGGAATGGCTTCTTCTTCGATTTCCATTTCAAAACCCTTTTCGCTCCTTTCCACTTCCATGCTTTCCAGTTCAATTTCAATGCTTCACTTCTACTCTCATAAATAAGGGAAAACTTTCGCGCCAATCTAAACCCCAACACAGGCTAATACACCGTTCTACTTTATTATTTTTATTTTTTAGTCGAAAAAAAATAATTTGGTTTTCTATGCAAAATATTGGGAAAAGAAAGAAAAAAAAAATTGCTTGGTCAATTTTTTGAAAAACAATATCACAAAATTACATCTCATAATTATCTTAAAACGGTTTATTCTTTGAGTTTCTGAAGCTATTTATAAAATTACAAACCACTTATTATTATTATTATTATTATTATTTTATTTCTTAAAAATATTTAAGAGTTGAATATGCAACGTGTCTTACAAAGATAATGAGACCAATCAAGTTGTTTTTAAAGAACTTGGATTATCTCATGGTATTTCCTCTCTTCTCCGGAACAAATTAGTGGTAGAAGCATGCTACATCATCATGTCTTTTAAAACAAGACTAGAATTCTAATTATAACTTCTTTAAGGGTTGGTTTGGAAACCCTATTTTCTGTTTTTGTTTTTTTACTGTTCACAAGACCAAAAAAAAAAACACGTTTGGCAAACGCGTTTACTGTTCACTTTTTTTTCCCCAAGAAAACTGTTTTCTGTGAATAGTGTGTAAAAGTGATGAAAACACTAAATACAACTTTTAGTTGTTTTTTGAGTTTTTTCACTGTTTAGGTGGTAAAAACAGTGAAAACACCAAATCCATAAAATACAAATTTCACCAAATAAAAGTGGTGAAAACACCTTCATCCAAACGTTTTTTTGTTTTTAGTTTTTTGCTGAAAAAAACAAAGACAAATACAAAAACAGTTTTTATATTTGAAGACATAAAACAAATACAAAAAACAGGCTTTCCAAACGCACCCTAAGTGTTGATCTATATGTTTCTCTAACTGTTAGATCATACAATGGAGAAGGCTGGAGAGGATCCTTGCTTTGAAAGAAAACGGTTATTAAAAATTGCAATCAAACAATTTTTCATATAATTTTTTTCTTTTTAAATTTCAAACAAAAAACAATTTTTCAAAAAACTAGTTCTATCAAACTCCAAGGTTTGTTGGAGTTATCACTCACAAGATTATTTTTGATACTTTTCAAAATCAAAAGATTATTTTTTATAGGAGCTGAATGTTATACATTCTAGGCTCTTAATAACCGAACGTTAGTTCTTATATTTCATTATCTTGACATTTTTATCCGCTCTATGTGTTTGAGCATGTTTCAGGGACTTTAATGAAAATATGTGCTAATTTCGGAGAATTAACTGAAGAGCCAATTCAAATCACTATTATAGAACATGAATCCACTCTATTTAGATCTTAGTACAAGTCTGGTCAAGAAAGAGTACAAGCAAACAAAGCACAGCTAAATCAGAAATAGAGGAATTCGAATTCAGTGTTTAACGATTGAGCGCAGGGAATCCCCAATCAATCACACCACTCATCCGATCAATCTCATGGATATGCGATCGAATGCAAAAGACCGACTCTGATTTCCATGTGGCTCTGCAGAAGAGATAATTCATCATATTCTCCAAAATCATAAAGGAGAAGAGATGATTGAGTGGTACTCACGCAAAGTAAAAGCCTTGAAGCAAGAAAGTATATGCCAAAATTAAAGCCTCCTTTGTTTATAAATATGAGATCTCATGTACTGAGGAGGCTATCTTTCTATCAAACAATATTACAACTCAATTCTCCAATTTATGGATAATATTCTCTCCCAAGAAGACTTTTTCTCTCTACCATTCAAGACCTTCAGAACGGTGCAAACCAATCATGGAGGCGATTTTTACATCTATGATGTAGTCTTCCCTTACTATGAGCGGCTAAACCGGTTTCTAGGTTTTCCAACAAAACCCTATCCAAGTAATATAGTAATTATTTTGATTGCCAAAAGGGGAAGCTAAAGAGTACTCATGTAATGATTATGTAGTAAACAAATGAATTTAATTCATTAAATAAGGTTTCTCATTAATTCTCTTTTAGTCTTAGATTGAATCGATGTTTAATCTTAATCAACCATGTTTTCTCACTAAGAGCTTAAACTCTGAACTTTAAATAACGATTTTACATAATGGTTCTTCATGGGCATGATAAAGTCTCGATTTACACAGGTCATGCTAAGACAAGATGATATAAACATGATTTTAATTGCTTGCACAATAAGAGTAGTTTTAGAGTAGATCCATGCACTAATCATACTTGATTTCAAAGATGGGTTGTAGCGAATCTGACTGATTGCATCTCTTTGAGGATTAGACAACTGTTTGTAGCGTTATTAATCTCCCTCTTGCAATTGAATAATTTAAGTTTATATTATGAGGCTAGTGGTGAAGTTGGTAAACCCTAGATTATTTTATCTTGAATTTTTCACAAAATAATAATTTTAATTCTTGTTGTAATTTAATTAATCATTAGTTCATAATCACAACCAAACCAAACTGAAATATTCATACAATTTAATTATACTAGTTTGCTATAAATCTGAAATACAACTTAGTCTTTGTGGTTCAATATTCCCTCTCTATCCATCTATATTATTAACTACTCGTGTACTTGCGAAGAGCGGTAAAACTAGAATGTGATAATTTCTTCATATTAAACACTTTTATATCACACGATTTGGACCAATCAAAGTTTTTGGCGTCGTTGTCGGGGACTAAACAGTTATTGAAGATTTAAGTAATTTAGTATTATTGAATTGTTTTACTTGCTTTAATTTTATTTTCTTCTTTTAAAGTGAAATTGTGTGGTGTTACAGGAGCTTCCAAACAAGCACACTTGTGTGAGATTTCAAAGAATTTTGCAATATTGCATAATTTTTGCTTGCATTATTCCTTAATTTTGTTTTTATTTGCGTTTTTAGTTTATCTAGGGAAACAATCGTCGTAACTTTTCTCTCAGTTTTTGCGTTCTATCGCAGTTTACTGTGATCAATTGGGGAAGCTTGCAATCGATCGAATTTTAGATCAATCGCGTGAAAGTGCGATCGATCCGAACCTTACACGATTAATCACAAGCAAAGTACGATCGATCGTAAATCTAAAAAATATATATAATATAAATATTTTTGTGTGGTATTCCAGTGTTTATATATTTAATTTATTAATAGCATTAGAGTATGCTCGGACGCCATTCGGTTTATACTCCGCTTATACTTTTGGATCTTGAAATTGAACGGTCATGCAGGGAAAACAGAAAAAGAATTAAAAAGAATTTTAGACTGATAAAATAGAAATAACTATGGAGGGTCAACAAATAGTACCACAACCGGAGACGCTAAAAAATTTCTATACACCATCTAATTATGCCTCACCTGTTGATATGCCGATGTCGGATGACATGGTTCAACAATTTGAAATTAAATCCTCTACTATCAATATGTTGTCGAATTTTCATGAAAATAATCATGAGGACCTCTATCAACATATTGATGAAATTCTTGAAGTATGTTCGACCATAAGGACAAAGAAAGACGTAGAAAAAGCTTTTCGTACCCACCTATTTCCCCATTCTTTGAAAGATAAAGCTAAAATATGTAGGAATAACTAATAACTGGAAGTTAAGTAAAATTGGAAAAATCTCTAAAAGGAATTTTTATACAAGTTCTTTCCGGTAGAAAAAAACATACGAAACCCGAAAAGTTGTGTTGACCTTTACCCAAGTTCTCGGTGAACTAATCCATGAAGTATGGGAGAGATTTAAAGAAAGTATAAGGAAATGTCCCCACTATTGTGTTCCCTACTCATGAATTAGTGCGTAGTTTTTATCAAGGATTAAGTGAAGGACATAAACAAATAGTTGATGGATAGAAACAAGTAGTTGATGCAATATGTGGAGGTACCTTTACACTTAAAACCCGTAAATGTTTTACGGCAATTATTGGAGGACCTAAGTGAAAATTCACGATAAAACGTGTCAGAATCTAGAGGATTGAGAACAATTCTTACTAACCCTAAAAGGTCTGACATTGTGTTTGAGGTCAGTAAAATGTTTGAAATAACATCTAAGGTTGAGAAAATGAGTCAGAAACTAGACAAACTTATGGTCATTTCACACTCAACTCCCATAGTACCAACCCCGAAATAAGTATGCTCTATTTGTGCCCATCATTCACACTTTGCTATTAACTGCCCTGTAGTCCATCAATGACCAGAAATTATCACTAAAGAAGTGAATGCATCCTATACAAACCAAAATAATAACCCTTTTTGGAATTCTTACAATCCGGGTTGGTGTAATCATCATAACTGATGAGACCAGAATATTTGATATTCTGGGCGTTAATTAACCTTTTGTTAGTCTCTTTATTTTATTAATAAGATATTTTTATCCAAGTTGGGTGTATAAGCATGTTTCAGGGACTTTAATGTGAATTTGAGTTAATTCCGAGATTTTAGCAAATATGTCTGATCCGGAATGACACTTAGTAGATAAAAGCACTCATTTCAGAGCAAAGTATAAGTCAGCGAAGCAAAGTACAAACGACTAAAGCATAAAATCGTAGAATAATTAAATATTCAAATTCAGGGCACCAATCGATCGGCCACGCCGATATTGGAATTCGCGCACAACTCTACTGGCGAAATTTTGGCTCCATGTACAAGCATATTGAGGGACAGATTGGTCCATTCAAAGCTTTTACTTGGTCCTCACACCAAGTCTTCTTGCAGTGCAAGCAAAGACATGTCATACTTACACCAACTTTTGTCTATAAATATATGAAGCCTGCATGAAGAAAAGATATGTTTGATCAGTTTGATCATTCAGACATTGAAGTCATATACAAAGTCTTTCTCTCTCTAGAGAGACTATTCTCCTCAATAACCAACCAACCAATCATGAAGATGATTGCTACATCAACGATGTAGTCTTCTCCCTCCATGAGCACCTAGTCGGTATCTAGGGTTTCCAACAAAACCCTGGTCGAGTAATGTAGAACTTTAATTGATTTTTATTGCAAAGAGGGGAAGCTAAAGAGAACTTATATAATGATTATGTAGTGAGAGACCGAACATATAACCTAAATAAGATTCTTTGTTAATTCTCTTCTTGTCTTGGATTGAATTAATAATTAATCTTGAACAACTATGTTTTATTGCTAGGGGCTGGAATCCCGAAGATTTAATAATGGTTTCTACATAATGGTTCTTAATTGGCATGATAAAGTATTAGATTTTCACAATCCATACTAAGAGAAGATGATATAGACATGCTTTTAATTTCATGTTTTAGAAGTAGTTGTATTATAGATGTATGCATTAATCATACTTTAATCGAAGATGGATTGTAGTGAATCGGACCGATTGCATCTCTTTGGGGATTAGGTAACTATTTGTAGCGTTACGAATCTGATTCATATAAGATATATCTCCCTCTTGCAATAATAAGATTAAAGAACTATATTACGAGACTAGTGGTGGAGTTGGAACAAAACCTAGACTTTTTATCTTGATTTAAACCAAAACAACTATCTTTTTATTTATTTTATGTTTAGTAGTTTATAAAACAAACTAATCAAAATAACATTTATAATATAATTCAATTTGTTACTTTACGATTATTTGAAATACGACTTTGATTTATGTGGTTTGATACCCTCTCTACCCAACTATACTATATACTACTCGCGTACTTGCGACTGAGAGGTAAAACTAGATCGTGTTAATTCTTCATTTTAAACACTTTTATTTTCACACGACTTGAACCGATCACAAGTTTTTGGCGCCGTTTTCGGGGATAAAACAGATATTTCAGATTATTGTATTAAAGTTCTTTGAATTATTGTATTAATTTCAGTTTTTTTTCTTGCAGGTATTCAACACACTACCGAAACTGCAGTTTTCCAGAAAATTCACAAATTTCAGCCACTGATCAAGCGTCAGCATCAACGATCGATCGGTAAGGTTGTCGATCGTTCGGTAAGTTTTCTAATCGATCAAGTTTGGGTTGATTGGTGATCGATCGAAAAAGTTTCTATTCGTGCGAAAACGAAAATAACCAAAAAGCATATAGTTTATTTATAATATTTACACAGTATCAGGAAAAAAAAATTATATAATAAAATTTTTCATAAAAGAAAAGAATATAAATTTCCTATTGTATAATCTAAAAAAAAATTATATTGATTTACATAAATTTTATTAAATCAGAAATATCATAATAATAAACATAAATAAAAATATATTTATAATTATTGTAATATTCAATTATTATATTTTATTGTTTCATTGAATATTATTATTTACTGTTTATGCTTGGACGTCATTCAATTAATAGTCCACTTGAAACATTTGACCCTGAAATTGATTGAACGTACCAAATAAATAGAAGAAATAATTTAAAGAATATAAACATGGGTGATAACGCAGTAGTGGCTCCACCCGCAGTCTTTAAGCATTTCTATACTCCTCAAGAATATACTTCCCCGTTAGAAATCTCGATACCAGTTGGGGCAGACCAATATGAATTTAAACCCGCTATAATTAATATGCTATCTAAATTTCATGGAAATGCTCAAGAAGACCCTTATCATCATATAGATGACTTCTTAGAGGTCTGTTATACTATATGTATGAGAGGATGTACTGATAATGATTTTAAAATAAGATTATTCTCTCATTCCTTAAAAGATAAAGCTAAAATCTGGTACGGTACAATACTGACAAATACTAAAAGTAATTGGAAAAAGCTCCAAAAGTAGTTTTTACATAAATTCTTCCCAGTAGGGAAAACTCACGAGACCCGTAGAGCTATCTTGATGTTCTCACATATACATGGTGAGCAATTCTATGAGACTTAGGAGCGATTTAATGAAATTTTACGAAAATGCTCTCATCACGAATTTCATAGTCATGAGTTAGTTTGTAGTTTCTATATAAGACTAGGAGAAGGCCATAAAAACATAGTTAATGCAGCCCGTGGAGGAAAATTTACACATAAAACAGTAGACTTTTTATGGGATCTTTTTAAGAATTTTAGTGAAGATTCACGACAGAATATGTATGATATTAGAGCTCCACGAGTTATCCTTTCTAACCTTAAAAGAGCGGATAACACATTTGAAATAAGTCAGATGTATGAAGTAACATCGAAAGTGGATGAGCTAAATAAAAAGTTTGACCAACTAATGAGAAATAATTACGTAAATCTCACACCTCAAGAAGTATGTTCGGTGTGTGCCAATCCTTCACACTTTGCTAACAGTTGTCCCCAAATACAACAAGAACCTGAGTATATCACTGAGGATGTTAATGTCACCTTTACCAATCCGAATAATGACCCATTTTCGAATATCTATAATCCTGGTTAGCGTAACCACCCTAATTTCTCATATAAAACTCAGAATAATACATTTAACCAAAACCCCAATCAACAATCCAACCAATTATGTCAATTTAACCAAAATCCTAATCAACAATCAAATTAATGTTGTCCCTTTAATCAAAACCCTAATCAACCATCTTTTAGAAATCCCAATAATACACCACCTATGAGACCACCGGTTTTGAACAAGAAATTAGAAGTGTATTGAACAAATTTAAAAATGCTACACAACTCCTACATACACATTCCCAATCTATCTCTAAACTAGAAACCCAAATCGGGTAGATAGCGAATTCAATGAATAGAACAAAAGAGGGAAAATTGTCAAGTCAACCAATAAGAAACCCCAAAGGGAAGCATATGATTGAGCATATAACACTTGTACGAGAGTCAGCTTTAGAAACTGTTCAAGCCATAACTACACGTCGAAGTGGTAAGTCATAGACAATAAGGCTGAGGAACAATTCGAGGAAGGGATGAAAAAGTAAAATAATAAAGAAGAAATAAATGAAATAGAAAATGAATTAGTTCCTAAAAATAAATAAAAAAACTCTTATAGAGAAACATAGTTCTACACCTCCAAGAGAAACAGGAGAAATGAGCTATGAACCAAAAACACCATTTCCAAACGCTTAAGAGATCTTGTTCCTTATGGGAAACAAGGAGAAAAGATTCAAGAAATGTTTTAAACTTTCCAACAAGTGAAGATTAATCTTCCTCTCCTTGAAGCTATTAAATAAATTCTTGTTTATGTTAAATTCTTAAAAGATTTATGTACGCAGAAGAGAAATGATCGAACTCACAATACTAAGAAAATAATATTAACCAATCATGTGAGTTCCATAATATTAAACACTACACCTCCGAAATATAAGGATCCTAGAGCACCAACAATTTCCTGTGTAATAAGAGATCAAGAAATTGAAAAAGCTCTTCTTAATTTGGGGGCTAGTGTAAATCTATTACCGTACTCAGTTAATTAACAGTTAGAGTTAGGAGAACTGTCTTCAACATTGGTTATTTTATAACTCGCTGATAGATCCACTAAACAACCACGAGGTATAGTAGAGGATGTTATTGTTCAAATCGATAAGTTCTACTTCCATATAACAATATAATGGTTAATCTACGAAACAAGAGTATGGTTGGTGAGGCCTCTGGACAACCCAGAGATCATCATCTTCAACCCAATGACCCGCTACTTCCAACCAACCAAGGAGTACTGCCGCCCTCCCAGACGGGGCTACCTCCGACATACCCTCCACAACATGATGGCCAAGAGGATGACCGTGTTTCTCTGGAGGATCATGATGTTGGTGATGATTAGTCACCACGTAACTCCGAAAATCCTCTAGGTCCAAACCTAGTCAGACAAAGCGTTCCTACAGAACGTGTAGCAGTGTTAGAGCAACAGGTCCAGGCTTTGAGTCAATGGATGAACCAGTTGATCCAGCAGAATGCTGCGATCCTCCAACGACTGGCTGCTCCCATTCCCCCTCCCCCAGATATGACTGGGCAGAACAATCTAGATAAGGGGGCAGAGCATAGCCATAACCAATAAAAGACGGTGGTTCGGAGCACACATCAAGGCAAGACTCACCCAGATCTTGACGATCCAAGATAAGCCACGAGTGTAGATCAACATATCCAAGATCTAAAAACACAAATGGAAGATATGGCACAAGCTATGAAGGGTAAAAGTCCCGTCATCGTGGATGAACTGCTACAGAAGACTAACTCCCCTTTCGATGCACTGGTGATAAGTGTTCCCCTACCCAACAAGTTCAAGATGCCTAAGTTAGAGAACTTTAATGGATCCAAGGCCCCTCTTGATCATTTGGAGACTTTCAGGGGACTCATGATCCTACAAATATCCCAAACGCTATCATGTGTTGGGCTTTCCCCATCACCTTAAAAGGGTCAGCCCGAGTCTGGTTCAACAAGTTGAAGCCCGTCTTTATTCATAATTTTGACGAGTTAATCAAGAAATTCATCGGGCACTTCATTATTGGACGGAGACATAGGAAGCCCACTACCTACTTGCTAAATGTCAAGCAAGACAAGGGAGAATCCTTGCGAGATTATATAAGTCGATTCAATACAAAGATGCTACAGATTGATGAGATCAATGACAACGTAGCCGTGACGTCTTTTATGGGAGGGCTACAGTCTTTTAGGTTCCTATTTTCCTTATCAAAGGAACCACCCGAGATGATAGCAGAACTGCTTGTTAAAGCCCAGAAGCATATGAATGCGGATGATGCTATGAACGCCCGAAAAGGGAAAGGGGTTGAGGAAAAGAAGGTAGAGAAAAAAAGGCCAGCAACAACCACCAAGGATGAGAGAGAAGCTAAGGGCCGGAGAACCCAACTAATCCATGTAGACAGGTGTCACAGGGTTCAATTTTCAACACCTAAATTTCGCCCTATGATGGCCTTGGTTGCACACCAAGTCAGCCAATTCTCACTAACACTTCGGCAAATATACAGAATATGGATAACACACAAGTAATGTAAATGACACATAGAGTTACAGAGGTTCACACCTCCAACCTTTCACTATATTCTCAAATAGTACAAAGGAACACCTATCTCTGTAATGGAGTACAAGAAAACTCGCTATCTATTTACAGAATCCCCCATAGGGCATATATAGACTAAACTCATAAAACTGTCTATATAAACCAACTCCTAAGATCTGGGAGACATCCCCTCCCAATAGGTGTGTTAGCATAGCCATCCTTGTGCCACATATGTCAAGTAGTTGTAACCACATGCCATCTCAGCAAACCACTCAAACTGTCCCAGATCCTTGGAACTGCCATGCCACATGTGTCATCCTTATCTGAATATCATATGTGTACTGATGCACTCCAACACACCACACCAAGCTATGTCCAACATATGCCTTGGTGTATTTCTTAGCTTGCTTACAATGTTGCCTTCTTGTCATGCACAAGTGTCACCAAGTTGGGCGTGCTCTAAGCCACGCCCATGTCATGACATGTATTGAGCCATGCCATGCCAATGCCAAGACATACATTGTGCCATGTCTTGCATTCCGAAGTCAGCCATCTGTAGGGTCATAGCCTTGTCAAAGACAAGTTAACATTGCCAAGACTTGATATGTGCATGGCTTGCCAAGCCACGCACATTGCATGTACTCCAGCACATGCCAAGTCAAGGCAATCCTTGCCTAAGGGCAAGTTAGCACAATAGTGGGCACGACAAGCAAGGCTAACCAAGCCAAACGCACACACAAGTGCCCACATTGCCATCAGCACCGCACCACCATCACGGACCCATGTCGTCAAGCTAAGTGTTGTCAAACCATGCCCGCGCATGTCCATAGGCCTCTCTATACATACCCTTGCCAAGGCCTTGTTTGGTTGTTGGCAACCAACTTTTGTCAAGCTCACATACCCCCCTATATATGCAAAATACATAAAAACCACTCTGGCCAGAACATATATCAACTATGTTTGAGAAGTAATAATGGATTTAATTAATAATTCCCAATGACCTCCTTTTGTAGATTCATGCCATTTTCCATAAGGGTGCTTCTTGACTTTTCTTCAACACTTAGTTTATTTTCTGACTTATTTTCCCAATGCCACTCCAAGTGTCATCCAATGCCACTCCAAGTGTTATTCTCAGCCCCCATTGCACATGGGTGATGTCTTGGGGCCTTTGCCTATGTCATAAAGGCAAAGCCCCTACCCCAAGTCTTCAAGGGGCTAACAACAGGCCATCCCGACTTCCAAGGAGCCAAGATAGGTTTAATAGCTTCACTCCATTAAAAAAAACCGATAAACGAGATCCTTCTTCAAATCCAGAATTACCGCTCCTTATCCTGGCCATCTAGCTTGAAGTCGGATCCATTGAAAATAGCACGTGATAGATACTACCGCTTTCATTGCGACCATGGATATACAACAGATGAATGTATCGACCTAAAAAACCAAATCGAGAGCTTGATCCTGAAAGGGTAGCTGAGTCGGTACACGACTAATGCCGACAAGGGAAAATGTCACTAAGATGCCCCATGCAGAAGTCGTACACCAGAGAAACAACCAATTCGAGAGATTAATGTAATTTCCGGAGGGTTTGCTAGAGGCAGTGAAACAAGCTCATCCCGAAAAGCTCATGTGAGAAGAGCCAGAAGTACGATGAAGGACCTTATAGAAGTTCCCAACCAATTATGGTATAGGAGAGGTAAGAGGAGACCAGGCTATGGCACGACAATATTATGCAGCTGCTCTGAAAGATATAAGATCACGGGAGGCACTCACGATCGAAGGTCTCAAATCAATTTCGGATGAAACCACTCCGTGACCAGAACCGGTGGAGGACCTTATAGAGGTGAGCTTGGAAGAGGAAAGGAACCAAAAGAAGATAAGCATCGGGTCATTGCTCCCCGATGTTGTTAATGATCAACTTATCCAATTCCTAAGGCAGAACCAAGACATGTTTGCATGAACATATGAAGATATGCTGGCATTAATCCCCGAGTTATACAACATCAGCTAAATTTGGATCCTACTGCTAAGCCCGTAAGGCAGAAGAAGAAAACATTCGCCCCGGAGAGGAATGTAGCCATAATGTCGGAGGTCGAAAAGTTTCTGAAGGCGAACTTCATTCAAGAAGTCCATTACCCCGACTGGTTGTCGAATGTGGTCCTGGTGAAAAAGGCAAATGGAAAATGGAGGACTTCACAGACTTAAATAAACCATGTCCAAAAGATAGTTTTCCTTTACTAAGAATCGGCATGCTCGTAGAAGCCATTTTAGGGAATTAACTACTCAACTTTATGGATGCATATTTGGGATACAATCAGATCCCCATGCACCCTCTCGACTCTAAAAAAGACATCATTTATCACCGACCGAGTCATATACTGTTACAAAGTAATGCCCTTTGGGCTGAAGAATGCCGGAGCTACCTACCAGAGGCTGGTCAACAACATGTTTAAAGATCAAATTAGAAGGAATATGGAGGTCTACGTAGATGACATGTTAGTGAAGGGCTTCAAGAAGGAGAACCATCTGGCGGTCCTCGAAGAAGCTTTTGAGGTGCTTAGAAAGCACCAGATGCATCTCAACCCAACCAAGTGTGCTTTCGGTGTATCATCGGGAAAGTTCTTGGGGTTTGTGGTCAGTAGAAGGGGCATAGAAGCCAACCTAGAGAAGATCCAGACCATCCTGGATATGAAGTCTCCCTAATCAACCAAAGACGTGCAACGGCTGACGGGGAAGGTGGCTACCCTCAATAGACTAATTTTTTGAGCCACTGATAGATGTTTACCCTTCTTCAAGGTGCTTAAAAAGGATTTTGAATGGACCCCTGAGTGTGAGCGAGCATTCATAGATTTAAAGAATTATCTCGCCTCTCCTCCCCTGTTGTCTCGAGCGGTACCAGGAGAACAACTTCTACTATACCTGGTTATTTCCCTAACGGTAGTGAGTTCCGCTTTGATGAGAGATGATTGAGGGGTTCAGAGATCAATCTACTACACAAGTCGAGCCCTAAGGGGAGCAGAAGAAAGGTACCCTGTAATGGAGAAATTGGCATTCGTCCTAGTTATTTATGCTAAGATATTGAGACCATACTTCTTGGCTCACACGATAGTAGTCCTCACTAATCAACCACTCAGGTAGGTGTTCCACAAACCTGAAATATCCGGTCGGCTGGTGAAATAGTCGATTAAGTTAAGAGAATTCGACATCCACTACAAGCCCAGAGCCCCGATTAAGGGACAGGCACTTGTAGATTTTGTGGTAGAGTTCACTTATCCTTTACAAGAGGTCCCTGAAGTTACCAGTGAACTAGTCATCCCTGAGGCAGAAATGTTGATAAACCCAGAAGTACTTTGGACATTATTTATGGACGGTTCATCTAACTCCCAAGCGAGTAGAAAGACACATTTTCTCCTTGCCTTTGACAGTGAGGTTGTAACCCTGATAGAGACCGGGTTAGAAAGCTATCGGATAAGCCGCTATGACCCAGAGCACAATGAAAAGGAATTGACAGTTAGCTTAGACCTAATTGAGGAAAGGAGAGAACAAGCCTAAATGAGGGTTTCTGTCTATCAACAAGCAATGTCACGATATTACAATGCCCGGGTAAAGCAGAGAATATTTCAGCCACGAGACCTTGTCCTACGGGAAATCACCTCACTCACCCGTAGCCGCGAAATTGTGAAAATGGGAAAGCTGACTCTTAATTGGGAAGGTCCCTATAGGGTAACCCGCACACAACAACAATGAGCGTACTGGTTGGAGACCCTCCAAAGAAAGTAGTTACCCCATCCCTGGAATGCCCAACACTTGAGGAAGTATTACTAGTAGATGCGGAAAGCTAGCATCAGGGTCAGTTTCAGCTACCCTCTATTTTCTATTCATTAGTATCATGTCGAATAGTTTCATTCACTTAGATCTAGGTTGCAATAAGTCATCGAGCACTCTATTGTTTATTTGATTTACATTAATTATCAAAGCGGTTATCCCACTGATCATCAATAAAGGAAATACTTTTATTTCAATTTTTGAGTTTCTACTATGTTATCATAAATATATATATATATTGTTTTTACCCAAATAATGGATCCACTATCAAAAAGGGGGGCTGAGTGAAGCTCAGGTTTATAATCCGATACTACATTATTGAAAATGTATGGCTGAGTAAAGCCCCAAACCTTACAAAAAAAAGAGGTCAAACTACGACTTCTCTTTTAACAAAAACTACCTTAATCAAAAGGTTAAGTTTTGTCTACACAAATCAAGGATCAAGATCCATAAAAATAATTTTATTCATAAATTCCAAAGTATAGCAAATGGAAAGGAAATGTAATGAAACACTACAACAATGAAACATGGAAAATAAAAGGCAGATTACTGTCCACGTCAGCCTCTAGGACGAAATCTAGAGTAATCTTGCGCTGGATAACAAGCACTCATCTGCTCGCGAAGGTCATCAAAGTCGTAAACATAATAATCAAGTTGTTGCTCTTTGAACTCAGGGGAGCGTTTAAACTCCTCCACTCCAGTGATCCTTGCGTCGCTTAGCTACCTGAACAAAAGAAAAACCTCCAATTGGTGTCTCTCTCTTTCCCTCTAGAGGTCGGACTCATAAGTCCCTCTCAACTTGGCAATCTTCTTTGCTCTGGCAGCTTCGACCTGCTGGCTCTGTTGCCCATAGGAGTCCCGCGGCTCATTCATCTCCGATTGATGCTTGGCTGTCATCTGATCTCTCTGTCACTCTCTTCGAACGCATCTATTGAATATACCCGCGCTCTGAGTCAAATGCTAAAAAAAATAGAGAAATAAGTTGATGTAAATAATGGTGCAAAGGGGGACTATGTTCATTTCAGATAAGAAATACTGACCCGTCCCATATCAAACAGAGATTGCTGATATATTTTTTGTAGAAGAGTCATTCTCAAATGACTGAAGATCTACCTCCATCAGAGAGTCACCAAGCCTTTGGTTGGCCACCTTCAGGCAACTCATCACAGTTCCACCGGTGGAAGACTTTAACTCATGAGTAGAAGAAAAGTCAGAAGGCACAAAATCAAACCCAAACTACTGAGGTGGCCTGACGATAGGCTGCTGAGGTGGCCCGGAGGTAGGCTGGCCCCAAATCACTCATGGCTGACCAAACCAAGGTTGAATGAAGTCGGGTCCCCTTCTCTCTAAATTCAAATCCAGGTCCAGGGCCTGATAGGATGACTCTGACCCAATGATGCTCTCGACAGAAGCTGGGAAGTGGGGCAAGTACCCTGGCCAGGCGACAGGGAAGGAAAACGATGGACTGGTGATGAGCTCATTTGAATGGGCGACTTGGCTTTCCACTTCTTCATGAAAACGCGATTAAGTTCATCCTGATCGAACCTATCAGTTGCACATGTGTAGATAAAAGTCGAGGAGTATCAGATGAAGCAAAAAATAAAGCAATAAGATAAAATAAAATAAAGGAAAAATGAGTATACATGCGCTAGAGCCGGTGGTGGGAACCACCCAACGCCCATCAGCCGGAGGAGATTGAAAATCTTGACTTGATGGTGAAGTCGACATGCTTCTGCCGCTCTGAGAGGAAGTAGTCCTATTCAGAGAAGGAAGAAAATGTGGTGCTACACCGATAATAGGGGCACCATAGAGGCTAAGACAAAATGCCAACAGATCTGCTGGAGCAATAATATTCCCCACAAAACTTGCCAAGAAGGTTTTTGCCCTCTCCAGCCTCTTTTCCTCTTCCGATGAGAGTTCAACAGAATGCAATTTTTTAACTACAGAAGAAGATGTGTCATTAAAGACACGTAAAAAAAAAAAGGTAAAGCTAACCAGCTTGGACAAGGTAGCCCAGTTGACTGGGAACAGATGGGCCATTATCCTTGTCTTTGTTAGCATTTAAAAACTCCCATCCATTGTCGCTAACAAAGAAGAACTGCCTATGCCAGGACTTTGGGTTGTCTCATTTAGAATGCAGGAATCGGTCCACATCGGCTATAAAATTAGCCCAAGTGCCATTCTTCCTAATGGAGTAGTAGGAAATAAATTCATTAAGGGTCATAGACTCGTTTCCACACAAGTACCAAAGATAAGCAGCTCGAGTATAACCTTTCACGCATTGGGGTAAAGTTGGGCAGGAATAAGACTAAAGTGATTCAGAATCTCTCTTGATAGATAGGGAAGCGGGAGACGTAGCCCAACTGAGAAATATGAGTGGTAGAGGCACATCCCAGCCAGAGGACAGTGTTGCGCTCTCTCATTTTCGATTGGGCATCGAAGCACAACGTTTATAAAAAAAAAATCTTCCCACAACTTATAGAGCATGATCGAATTGATAGAGGATCTCGAGTCCTTTACATCTTTTGGTGCCATAGAATACTTTTATAAAAATATTCTGGACCAAGAAAGGAGAAAGTAGCAAGCTACAGAAGGAAATTGGTGATGGAAGGGCAACAGACAGAACATAAAATTTAGTGAGCCAAAGAGGATATGGACTATACTGGTGTGGAAAATGGTATATAACTAGAGAAAGTTAGTACTATGGGGTTTGTGACCGTTGCCTAATTTATATCCGTTGCCTAACATATATCCATTACAGCTCCATCATTTAAATTTGAAAATGGATTATATAACTCATTACAGATACAATAATCAGCTTCGATCACGTGTTACCATGGATCTGGTAATGAAGGAATCAGTTGGGTGTGTGCTTGGCCACTAATAGGCGTGTCTACCACACTACCTCCTTTTTTTCAAGTCGTCCCCACTTACTCTTCTCCAACCTGCCACTCATGGGTCAAGGCATCGATATACATATGGAGCAACCTGTCCTAAAGGTAGCTAACTAGCACACATCCCTACATTTAGTAACCCACTTTCTCTCTCATACGTTTTCACTTTTTCCTTCATTTGCTTACAAAGACACAAATATATACATTATGAGTTTATGGGTCTGTGTGTGGTTGGTGATGTTCATGAGACAATGAATAAATATAGGCATATGTTTAATAAATCAAGGTGACAAAAGTCAATGCCATATCACCATTCCTCTTTTTCACTCATTCCACACACATGAATTTATATACACACATGCATGAATTGAAAAGGGGCGAGTGGCCATATCACTTTATTAGAATTATTACCTGAAAGTCCACAACTTTTCATAATTATTAAAGTGACCCATTTGTTTTGTCACTTTCTCACCTTTATGTATATATATATATATTAATATATGCATACATTCAATAATTACAAGGTGGGTAAAGACAAAATCACATTTTGAAATATATATATATATATATATATTTATAAAGAAAAATATATATATACCAAAAAGGAAGGATTTCGTTCCCTAAACCCGCCAAGAGAATTCGGGAATGGGGGGCAACTGATAAAGATTACTTGTACGGCACGGTGGAGATAAGGGTCACAACTGACTACCTCCTATCAGGACTCTACATGTTATCAAGACAACATCCACAACTCACAACCTCATCAGGATATCTACAGGGAGCTATAACTCTATCAACACCATGCATTAAAGACCTTATATATATAAGGTCGGGATCAACCTAAAGAGGTACGCCATAATCACCCTCTCCATTACTGCTACCCTCTTGACGTTCCAAGTACTAACTTGACCATCAGAGCCTACTTGGTCGATACCCCACCGGTACCACTCCCAGTTATAGTTTTCTTTTTTGACAGGAACGACACCATTTTTAGCCGGATCATTTAATGTATCAACAAATTTTATTTTCTAGTAATTTTTCTTATAATATTTATAATTAAAAGTATATCAAGATATATAAAAAGGGTCTATAAATATATATATATATATATATATATATATATATTGATGTGCATCGTGTCGGGTTAAAAATAATGATTAAGAATGGCTCCTTACGACGACAAGGTTTTACCTATCGCAAGCGCACGAATCATATTGTAGCACAAATCAACTTGAAAAAGGGAATATCGATCCCACAGAGACTTGGATTATTCATTCTAGCAATCTAAGAATATTGAATTATGGTTTGAAAAATGTTTGATTTGTTTTGTTTGAGATCTATAACTAAATTAACTAAAAATATAATGTAAAATTATGTTGGGATTAAAAGGTAGAGAAAAACTAGGGTTTTTATGCTCCACCACTAACCGCATAATATAGCTTATCTAATTGCTCAATTGCAAGAGGGCGATCCATCACTATAAATTAGATCGTACCGTAAATAGTTGAATACGTCCCAAAAAAGATATTATCCATCGGATTCGCTACAACCCATCTCCGGACAGAGTGTGACTAGTACATGCCATCTACTTTACTTTAATCTATTCCTACAACATAAAATTAAACTAAAGCATATCTATATCACCTCACCGAGGAATGGCCTGTGTAAACATAGGGTTTCAAGTGTTTTAAGGATTATTGTATAGAAAATCACGCTATGTTTACTATAACATGATTGGTTGAAATAATGTATTCATTCAATCTAAGACAAGAATTAGAATAAATATAAAATCCCGTGTCACAAATAACTACGATCATAGATCTACAGAATCATCACAGTGTGGTCATAGTTTCCCCTCGTTACAATTGAAACAAATAAATAAACTACATTACTTGGCTAGGGTTTTGTTATAAAACCCTAGATATCGAATTAGTTGCTCATGGCAGTGGGTGACTGCATCGTTGATGTAGAAACGACCTCCATGATCTTCTTTTTCAGATCTCTAGGTCTTGAATGACTCTCTTTTTTGAAAGATGTAAATCTCCAGAAATAGTGCTATGGAAATTATGTAAATTGAAGCTCCTAAGATCTGTAGCAGACCTTGGTATTTATAAAAGAGGTTGAGAACAGTTCTATTTGTTTCCAATTTGTCCCACTTGAATAGAATTCCTCTTTGATGTGTTTCTCCTCAAATCTGAGCCAAATCCTTCAATATGATATATAATATGTCATATACACGTGTTTAGAGGCGTTGGAGTAGAAGATATGTCAAAATAGTTCAATTCGGATCGGGAGTCATCTTTGACAGCTTTCCTACCCTTGGCGTAGGGGTTGCTACGCTTAAGCGTAGGTCCCAGCTACGCTTAAGCGTAGCCTGCTCTGGGCCAAAAAATGTCAAGCATAGCTTAAGCGTAGTTTTAGCACTTTCTAGCCATTGTAAGCGTAGCAAAATCCTTGAAAATCACTTTTATTGATTATTGCTCCATTAGAACCCCCTTGACTCATTTGGTATGTTTCCCGAAGTTATGGCTCCGAAAAATATCATTTTTGCCCTTCGGGAGAAACTTTTTGCTTGAAAACTCCCCTTTTGCTCTCTTTGTGGATAGACACAAGCACATCCTTTGTTAATTCACCAAAGTTAGCTCGTTTATTCATTAAGCCCCCCCGCCCCCCGAACTTTACTCTCTCTATTTTCACGCTATCATTCGCCATAGCGCCCCAAACTCACTGTTTTCACTATATCATTCGCTTCAAGGCACAAATCTTTAAGTACTCGGTAATGAAGAGTTTGAGTACTCGGTACTTCAAAATCTCGAGTACTCGGTAACCAAATCTCGATTACTCGGCAGTTTCAGAAATCAAACTGTTTATTTCTTTGTAATGCCACTTCCTATCAACTTTCCTTCACAACTCTTATGTTATTTATCACTTTAAACTTGATTTGACACATTTGTTGATCTTCATTTGACTTGTCAACTTGATTAACCAAAACTAAAACTCACAACTCTCAACATGGTTTTTTATTAGAATCATGCCATTACAAATCAATGTTCCTTCACTCATATTACTTAAATATTTATCAATATTATGTTTGATAAATTTTTATAATAAATATAGGTTCAATTCACTTCTTATAGAAGAATGAATTGGAAATTTAGAGAATACTTGGTTTTTTTGCTTAAATTTATAATTTATTAATTTTCATTTAAGAATTCTGATTTTCAATTCAAGTTGTGGTTTGCATACTAGTGGATGCACTTATTTTTGTGGTAGTTGCATACACTTCATTTGTAATGAAACTATTTGGTCGAGGGGAAATTTTATATTAATTTATATCAATATATATATGTAATGTGCTTGTAGGGTGGGAGTTCCTCCCTGCTTTTTGGTTCAGGGGAAAGGAAAGGGAAAGCAAGGAGTGGATTTTTTTTTTTCTCTCTCTCTCTCTCTCTCACACACACACACTCTGTTTTTCTTCCTCAAATTTGGATGGATAGGATATACATCTTTCTTTGTTCATTAACAATTTTTTCCCCTATTCATGTAATTTTCCTGTATTTATGATATAAAAGACAGATCATTCATTACCCTTACCTTTTCATTGATATGCTTCCTCATAGTAACAATGAAGAAGGCTCTTTCTTCCACCTTTCTTTTTTGACAGTTTACTTCCTTCTTCATCAAAATAGAGAATTAGTGAGTCACTATGGTACCCCTCCTGTTTGACATGCACACATTTCATATACAGATCCTAAGTATGGAACAAATAAATCACATAAAAGAAGACAAAAATTTTAAATTATATATGGTTCCCATAATCTAAAATGCAAGAGTATCATGTAAAACATGTTATTCTTTTAATATAATAGGAATATATATAAATATATATGCAAGTGTATGTATATATCTGGTTCTAATTGGGATGGTTAGTGGGCTAATTAAAATTGAGGTGTCATTGAGTTCATTCTTTAATGCACAGGTGGTACTGCAAGAACTTTGAAATATGATTGTGTATTCTTGGGAATGAGTTGCCATCCAAACTCTGGTTTGCTAGTTGTGACATTCTTATAATGGACCTTAAGATGATTTGGCAAGCAACCAATGAAAGAGGATAGGCTGGGATGAGAAAAAGTGGTTGGGGGAGGCATTTTCTGTTTACAAAAATAAAAAACTTGATATGGACTTTAGGAATGTAAGATTTTGGTTTTCTTCTTCTGGATTTTTTGTAGGTCAGGTTGAGGAATTGATGTGTTTTTCAAAAAGAAAAAATAAATTTCACAAATTGTAGTGCCTTTAGTGGAGTTATGAATTTGTGGGCAATGCATGCTGGGGCTAGTTGTTGTTTATAGAGGTTTTTAACTCTTGGGGACAAATATCTGAGTTTAGGGGAAGAATTGCTGGATCATTGATCTCATATTGATTGTTGGCCCATAACTCACTTGATTTGCATTATCTTTCAGTTTGAACCAATTGGTTACTGATCTTCCTGAATTTGAAATTTGTAACTGGAGGGCCATACTTAAAGATGTTGAATAGGGTTGCATAGGGCACATATGCACCACTGGTTGTTAGCCAGGTAATATCTCCTTCACTAAGAAACAGAGATGATGGGATGCTGTAAGACACGACATTGAAACAACACCACATTGAATCTTAAAAATTTAAGACATGAACATGGCCAATAATAGGTTCAGTTTTGTATTTGTAAATATGATAATGTACAATAAGACATTGTCTTCCATTAACTTAAGAACCAAACCTAAACAACAAGTTAGAAATAATTCTCATTTAAGAAGAGATATAGGATGCGATCAGAATGAGTAAACTATATACTTTCCTTTATAATATATCTTGTACTCAAAACCCAAAATTGAGCAAGGGATTGTGGTTGAAAGAAAGAACAAGGAAGATAACAGAGAATAGGCTAGATACAATTGCTTAATCCCTTTTTTAAAATAGGTTTTTTTTTCTTCAAACATGAAGAGGATATTGTTAGAAGAGAGAAATTCAGTTAATTAAGGGGAAACTAAGGGCTAAGGATATATATTTTTATTGAAAAAGAATTGGTGTTTTTTCAAAAAACAATTAGTAGAATTTGTAGAGGAAGAAAGTGTTGAAGTATATAAATACTTAAGTTACACACTCTTTAACAGCTTAAGCTTTTAGAGTAGTTGGTTGTTAACATGGTATCAGAGCCAAATGTCTCGTGTTCGAACCTCGCCACCACCCATTGTTGAAAAATTATTGTCTCACATGTTGGACCGAAAGAAAGCCACACGTGATGGGGTGTGTTGAAGGATATAAATATTTAAGTTAGACCCTCTCTAAGAGCTTAAGCTTTTAGAGCAGTTGATAGTTAACAGAAAGAGGTTTTTCATCGGACACTTGGTTTGAGGAAGACAAGACTCTTTTCTTGATTTGATCTATTAAAGTTCTCAAAACTTAAGAAGCATTAAAAATCAGGTAAATAAATTTTCTTAGTCACATTTTAACTTCATCTTTTGCCCTCCATATTATTGGAAGTTCACAAAGAGTGTGCCATGCTTCAAGCTCTCTCGGTTGGAACTTTTTTATTTTATATTATTCTCTCTTTAATTAATATCTTCACATCTACATAGAATATAGCAGAGTGCAACCTCTTCAGGCTGTAGGGATCAGAGGAGCTACTCTGTGTAATGAGTTGAGGATGGATGCCCACCCTGGGAAAAATAAAAAAAGAGAAAAAGAAAAATGAGCATTCATATGAAAAAATATATCTTCTCATGAAAGCCTTAAACTTAATTATAGGGCTCTAATTTTTCATTTGAGCTTCTTGAAGGATGTCCACAAACTGATGGATGATACTGCTGAAGCAAAAGCTTATCAAGATGTGAGTTTGACGCTTTTATGTTTCTACTTCTCTTTCCAGTTTTGCAGATATTTATAGGATGTGTTTTTTCTAAATTTGTAGACAAGTTCAATATAACTCCTTGAAACCTTAAATCCAGATTGTTATGACAACTTCCTAATATCTGCTACATATATCATAAAACTGAATCCAATTCCTCATAGTGTATCAATTGCCAGAAAATAACTCCCTATATACAAACCACAATTAGATAATGTTCAATTTATGAACCTTGCAAAAGATAAAATAAATATGTCAGAAACCTAATGTCATGTTATTTTCATTCTCATACCACATATATTCATACTGAATTTACAAATTACTTGAATAACAAAAATAAAAAATAAAAAAATCTCATGTTATGTATATAAATAGTGTTGAATAAGTACTTAATCCTTTTGGAATTTATGCTCAAATTGTTATAAAAAGCTAAAATAATTATTTTTTTGATTAATAATAAAACCATGTATTTATTTACACAAATTTGAATGAGGATTATGTCCTCAAATTTGCATCAATTATTTCATAATCTTTGTTAATAACAAAAGTGTATTAAATATAATTCAATAGGAAAGGGCATTATAGTTTATGAAATAATTTGAACACAATGTGCCATTTTTATTTTTGTGATAGTTAGGGGGGTTATTGCTAAAGAATAGTTTAGGGGGGTTATTTGCAACTTTTAACATAGTTTGGGTGGGTTTATGTCATTTTCAAAGTTTAGAGGGTTTTTGGAAGCGAGTAAAGTTCGAGGGGGAGGAGGGTTAATGCACTTTACCCATACCATTATTTATTTATTTTATTTTTAAAATGTTTTGTATAGTTTTTGTTTATATTTTCAAAATTTTGAGAGATGGTTCTGTCTTGATTGTGCAAACCCACCCGCACAGGGGCCGGGACCCGGATTATGTCCATGGTTTAAAAATGAATTATTTGCTCATGGTACAAAATGAAATTGAGAGCTAATGTTCTGAAGCTATGGTACATGGACTCTTTTAAAGTGGGTGATGTACCGTGTTTGATACACATTTTAGTTGGATATAAATACGAGATATGAATCCGACACTTTTGACAGTAATTATTTAATTGCATAAGAAAATAATATATTACTATCAAGACTTCTAAGATATTCTGTCACGCCCCTAAAATCCCCAAAACTCCGAACCGGAGAATCAGCGAATTTCCAAAGGGTGACGTCAGTCAAGTGACCACTAGAGTCAACAATAACAAGGAAATACATGGAATAACAATGAAAAATATACTCCATGCCAAATCGAATACTATAAACTCACTAGTATCCTCTGATACCAAACTGACACGCTCCTAAATTCCTAAGACTCCCGAACTGGGACATCCAAGGAATCCAGGATGTGATCCTTAACATGAATGGCCAACTAAGACATCATTAACCATGAAAACATATGGAATAATGATAAAAATGGTATATTTCATACCCAAATGAATGATAGAACAAAGCAGCGGAATCTAACAAAAATCCGGCAGAGTTCCATTTGTAAATGGAACATCCGGACACACAACCACAACAGAATAACCTGCCAATAACAGTTTGATAATAACAATGGCTCACAGGCCCAACATTCATCAATCCTACTAGGGCCGAGGTAGTGGAAAGAAACCACCAACCCCTACACAACCCTCTATAATCAACAGAGCCATAAATGCTCGAATAAGAATACAGAAAAGTACATGACAGTGCAGAATAGATACAATAACATCCTGAAATAATAAATACAGGAAAAATAAAAGATACACCAATAAGGATATGCCAACAGACTGACTCCCAAGAGAAATATATGATAATCCCATACAAAATGGGTAAAGAAACTGACAGAAGATAACTATCATCCCCAAACCAGCTGTGTTGCAACCGTAACCGTATCACCCTGCGTAACTCCAAAACCTGTAACAAGGAAAACAAAAGAAAACTGTCGTTGCACCGCATGCTACCCATAGCCTTAACATTTCCTACAACCTGGCGTGGGAATACAAGGGGGAAAACGAAATACCCCTGTTAGCAAATAAGCTCAGTGGGAAAAGATATCCTAACTACCACATTCTCTGACTGTTTAGGAAATGCTAAACTAACTAGTAAGATACCTAGCCCACAACGTAACCCAGCCACGAAAACACAAGGCACGTACTTATATACTATCGTACATTAGTATATAGGGGATATATATATATATATATACATATATATATAAATACACAACATGAGTCTATAAGGTACGACTAAGACTCGTACTACAAATACCAACACCGGTAGTCTACACTACTCTTACCAACGTATACTAGGTACACGACACCTAGGTCCAATCTAACGAATCATCAAACGCTCACAACTCTAACCACAAAATCCAACAGAGGGAAACACACTCACCTCTAATATCCACAGGAATCAAATCCACAACTAGTACCAAGGAAGGCTCAAATTCCACTCCCCGAGAACACAGGAGGGAAAACATTCACATCCTTGCGTACTAACACAATCGTCATCTCTCTCTCTATATATATATATATATAAGAAACATCATCACATTCCTAGAGAAAATCTATACCTCAAGGATGGAATCACCTCATTATATCACCATACGAAAATCTCAAAATACCATATCTAACAAGGTCAATAAATCACCAACGGGATTAATCAAATCACTAACGCTTTCACTATAGGTGAGGAAAACCAACCAATCAAATCACGGAGAGCACACGAACACTACTCTCATGAACGACCACCTAAGGGTCACTAAAATAAAGCAAAGGAAAAGACTTCCCAATGCTAAACCAACAGATAACCAAGACGACAATGTCAAGGTTAAGAACACCACAAGTGTTTAAGGAAAACACCCGAACAAGGAAACCAAAGCAAGGGAAAAGAAGTCCTAATACTAAACTAACAGATAACCGAGACAACAACGTCAAGGTTAAGAACACCAGAAGTGTTTAGTGAAAACACCCGAACAAGGAAACCAAAAGCGAATGGCCGAGAGTGAAAGTTATAAAAATATGAATCCCAGGGATTCAATAGTTTTTAAGAAAATATTTTAAAACTCGAACTAATCCATTCGGCATCCATGCCCCTAACGTAAGAAAACTCAAATCACCTAGGTGGTGACATCAATAACCAAGAAGAAGTGAAAGGCAACACTATATGTGTGCACTAAACAACACAAAGCCTCATACCCGAGACTTAGAAATGATCTGAAGCAAAGGTGAAACAAGAAACCACCTTTCAAAACTCTACAGGACGAGATCTTGAGAAAGAAGTCTCGAAATCTCAGAATCCCAAAAGGTAATAAAATAGTTTTCCTTTAAGAAACCACACAGTAAAAATGATGATCGTCTTGCCCCCGATCTCCGTCAGTCGCCATCACCGGATTTTAGAAGTTAAAAATATTTTAAAGAAAATCCTAAGATAATTTTATAAAGTACTAAAAGTTTTAGTTACTACGGGGGTAGGCGAAAACGGGTTTTTCCTTTTAAATACAAAGAGTTTATTTTTAAGAGTTAGAAAACACCATTTCCGAAAGATAGCCAAATAAGAGTGAACACAACTCTACGGATTCCTATAATGTCCAAGAGGACAATGAAGGAAGAACAATACGTTGGACTCACGGAACACAACTATTCGTTTCCAACTCCACAAATCAAATGACACCACGAGGAAGAGGTTCGGCACCACGCCGTAACCGACGGCTCAATGAGTGACATATGAGTCAAAGACATGTACTAGTATACAAAGTACAATAGAAGAAATGCTTAGGAGAATGAACTAAGCACTAGAACCAAGACTATCAAGCTACAGTACCTCGAGTACTTAATAAAATCACTCAGACCCCTTAATATCATGAAAAGGGAAAACTAGTGGCCGATACCACGGAACTAACTAGTTTCAATCAATACCTCTTCCAATTCATTATCTCCTCAATTTCACATTTAATACTAACTCTCTAGATTATCAACAGAATCAAGAGACCATTACCACTCAACTAGACAAGTTCAATCACCACCTCGTCTAACCGTACTCAAAACCTCAAAAGTACGATAAATGAAATATCCCTCTAAGTGGGAAAGAAACATCAAGGGTCAGTAATATACAACCAACCAAAACCACAAGACTATCACCTGCCTTCTCAAGGCCTCAACTCAACATCAACTCTAATGTCCATCACTAACCTCAACTATCCATAGAGGTCGCTATGCCAATATACTTAACCTCCCCTAAGGGTGCTAAAGTATACAACCACAAGTATAAAGATACACGTTTCATTTATAGTTTAATAATTTCTTCATTTAATTCATGTTTTCACATTATTCACTTTCAGTTAAGCATTTATAAAATATGAATTTATTATTGCAATATTCAAAAATAACATGCTCCAAATCCACAGGTAATAATAACACATGAATAACATGCTCCAACATCACATGTAATAATATCACATAAACATGTCAATGAAATCACATAAATACTGTGCAATATAATGTGACTCACAGACCACCTGTGATATGCACACAAAAATACACACCCTTCCCTAGGGTGAACGGATCCTTCTCCACAATTCCCCTGAAGCTGCAGACTCACTAAGGAATGTAGACTTATCGTACCGTCCTTCCCAAGTGCTTTTGACACTTACAATTTTAATCAGGAAGACGTGCACCGCGGCCCAGCCACGAACATAGGATTTGGACGATGAGTCTTCCCCCTATCATCTGCATTTCTCGGAAGATTAGTTCCGTATGAGCAAGAAGCACCCCCTGACCAGCTGTTACGACGATCCAAACACAAAGTCTACTCAAGCACCACACGTAAAAGAAGTAGACCACACCAATTGAATTTTTCTCTGCAAAAGTTGAACTCATGCACTACATGCACCAACATCCATGTGCTCACACGACATGGTGTACATAATAAAAATCATGCCTCAACATAAATATATAATGCATCATATTTATGAAAATATCCACATGAAAATACCAACATGAATCTCATAATCTCTTTAACATGCTTTTAAAATATAATATAAAGGCATTTAAATCACATGGAAACAAGTTCATGTTTTAAACAATATATTTTCTTTAATTCTTTAAGAAAAATATATTCAATTTCTCTTAAGATGCCTTTAAAACAATTTAAAGCAATTAATCCACGTATCGTAAAGGGAACCTAGCATAACGTCTAAGTTTTCACGTCTCTCACGTTCACATATTTCCTAACACAATCAAAAGGGAACTAATATATCGTTTTAAGTTCACGTCTAGCTTTTACAAAATTCTACTAACCCATTTAATTCTCAAGGGGTTACTAAGCCACCTATTCCTATTCAATTCAAATAGGAATTATTGTAATCTCGTAGGAATATAATTTAATTAATTTTGTAAATTAATTCCTAAGTCCTGTTTCGATTCTAACCAAATTATAGATATTTAAATTCACAATTTAATATATCTAAATTAACATAAATACTGGTTTGCACACCTAAACCACGTCAACGATACGGAAGTGAGAATAAAATTTCTCACCTAAATGTACGCTTATAGAACCGCCCGAAAAGGCCCACCGTGAACAGTTCCGGTGCCTGTATATAGAGCCCGCCGACCAAAGTCACCCAAATAATATTTTGAATATACCGAAATGTCCGCCTTGACAACCTATACGATATATACGAAGCCTATTAGCAATAAGTTAATCAATTTGGGTAAATCTAAAATAACTCAAATGAAAATTATAACCTATAAACGCAATTTCCCGACAAACCGTTCAACGGAAAATTACGAAACTTTAGTACGATGAACACTAAGTCAAGACGAAGCTACTCACCAAAAACCGGCCCAAACCGACAACGGGAAGTCGCCAAAATCGCCAGCCGAAGTTCTGCCGAAGCTATCCCTATTGCGTCGCCACTGTGCTGAACGTCGCTGCTACAACACGTCACCATCTACCGACCTTACGTCGCCTCATCCAGCTCACGGCGACCCACGTCGTGTCGTCGCCACCCCTGGATCATCGCCGCGTCGCCCCTGACCAACGACCTATCACGCGACCTCCAGCTCTCTTTCTCTCAACTGACCTCTCTCTCTCTCTCTCTCCATGATCGGTGATGAAGAAGGAGATGGAGCAGTATGTCGTTGTGCGAAGAGAAGAGGGAAAAGGAAGCTAGGTCAACGTCTCCCCATCTGCAGATACATATAGGTATATACATATATATCTTAATTGTAAAAGTGACCCTCTAAACATCAATAATTACAAAATAACTCCACCTCTATATAATTATTTGCAATCATCTATATAGGCATAGTTAATCCAAAATTATAATGGACCAAACCCCAAGTGTGATTACTCGAACTGGTAATTCCACGGGACACCAATTAACTAAAATAGTTCGAAATAAATACACCGGGGTAAGAATCCAAATGATAAAACACCTAAAGAGCCCGATCAAATAAAACGTGTCGCTATCCAGTCGAAACACTAAACGCAAAACGTTTAAACAATACCGCGTAGTCGGTAACAAGAATTTTTAAAGTCGTCCAAGAGGAACCGTAATATCGTCCAGTCGACTTTAAAACTAAACGCGAAACATTTACACACGAAATACCAAGGATAAATAATGCGTCAAGAACAAGTGACGTCATAACCGAAATTAAATCATAAATAATTTCAGGAAAAAGAAAAATAACACGGGGTGTTACATATTCAACTCTTTCTCACTGCTTATGAGCTGGAGAAAAAAAAAACTCTTCACGAGTCCATTTCCAACTTAAATTATACATTTCAGTCTATAACTGAATTGCCAGATAAAAACTATACGACATGTGAGTTGCATTCAAATATCATTGCATTCCCATTCAAAAAACAAATATCATTGCATTCACATATTCGGTTGCCTTTTCTCTTATACTATTGAACGGTTTTATAAATTATATTCCCGCATCATTGTCTCTTTCATTTATTTTCTATATTCGTATTCTTTATTTATTTATAAAGCCCCACAAGACTACTCTTTGCCCATGTGTTGAATCTTGAACCGCCCATTAGCAATTCAAGTGTACCTTGAATATATCTCAGTACTCTTTCGGCTTCTCTATTAATGTTCAAGTCTTATTCTTTTCAATCACATGAATTTCTTCTTCCACAGCTTTCTTCCATGCCTTTTCTTTAATTGCTTCTTTAAAGTTTTGTGCTTCAAGAACACAAAAATTGCAACTAGCATACACATCATTAAGACTTCTCATTCTTCTTGGAGTTGAACTTGGAGATGATGAACTTGAGCTTGTTGGAGAAGTTGGATTTGATTGTGAGCTTGTTGTTTGAGGCATTTGTTGTAGTACTTCAAGATCATCTTCATATTCATTTTATTAATTTTTTGATTTTTCATTGAGAGGAATGATTTGATGTTGAACTTTATTCTCTTTCCAATCCTTAGAAGCCTTCTAATTAAAAAGAACATCTCTACAAATGATTAATTTATTCTTTTTTAAATTGAAGAGTCTATAACCCTTTGATTTTGAGCTATAATCCACAAAGATATATTTTTCACTAGCTTCATTAAGCTTTCCCCTTACTTCTTTTGGAACATAAGCAATGCAAATACAACCGAATATTTTCAAGTGATTAATGGATGATTTTCTTCTACTCCAAGCTTCAATTGGAGTTTTTCTCTCCACGGCTTCTGTTGGACTTCTATTCCTCAAGTAAACGACGGTATACAGAGCCTCACCCCAAAAAGATTTGGGTAGCCCCTTCTCATGAAACATTGATTTTCCCATCTCAATAATTATTTGATTCTTCCTTTCCACCATTCCATTTTGTTGTGATGTGTGCCAAATGGTTAATTGCCTCTCCAAGCCACTATCTTCACAAAAAATTTCAAATTCATTTGAATTGTATTATCCACCTCTATCACTTCTCAACACTTTCATACAATAGCCACTTTGTCTTTCAACAAGGGCTTAAAAATTTTTAAAGATAGAAAAAACATTCGATTTTTGTCTTATGAAATAAATCCATGTCATTCTTGAAAAATTATCGACAAAAATAATAAAGTAATTGTTACCTCCATGAGTTGATGTTTGCATCGGTTCGCACACATTGGTATAAACAAGCTTTAATGGTATTTTTCTCTCCATGCCTTCTCTTTTGGAAATGACTCTCAGTGAGGCTTGCCAAGAGGGCACCCTTCACAAACTTCTTTCACTTCTTGGATAGAACTTGGTAACCCATGCACTATGTTCTTTTGTTGTAGATACTTCAAGCTTGAAAATTCAACTGACACAATCTTCTATGCCAAAGTCACGACTCATCAATAATATCCATCTTCAAGGTCACGTCTTTTGAATATGAGAAAGTGAGAGGAAAAATTCTATTTTTCTCCATCTTCATTTTTGTAACAATCTGAATTTTTCCTTTGTTGTCAAAAATCAAGAAAAAATCCTCATAAAAGTGAATGGAATACCCATGTTCTACAAATTTCCCAACAATCAACAAATTTTGCTCCAAATCCGGAACTAGTAACTGATCTCGAATACATCTTCTTCCCTTTTTTTGTCTCTATGCTAATGATACATTTTTCATTTGTTTGAACCAAAACACCATTTCAAATTTTTACATGAGAATTCACCAAAGTATCAATCTCCAAAAATATGCTCTCATCTCCAGTTATGTGATTACTATACCTGCTATCAAGAAACCACAAATCATTCTATTATTTCGATGCCCTGTGACAAGCATAGAACATATTTGTTTTACCTTCTTGCTCTTCGGAGAAATTAACTTATTGATTTATTTTCAACCGACAATCTTTTTGAACATGCCCAAATTTCTTGCAATTGTAACATTGAGGGTTTCCCCGAAACCAACATCTTTATTAATATAACCACTTATTTTACAAATTTCACAATTTTTTTGATTGTTTTCTCCATTTCCACTTTTATCAAAATTATTCATTCCTCTTCCTCTTGCATTTTTTCCAAATCTTCCACATTCTTTTCCAAATCTTCCTCCTCTATATGAATCACCTCTGGGTCGATAAAACCTAGATGGGTCTGTTTCATTAATTTTAGAGGTAACATTGAGCTTAGTTTGAAAGACACATTCAATTAATTGTTTGGGACGCCTACTCAATCTTTGATCAAATATTTTGATAGAACCAATTAATTCTTCAACACTCAAGGTTTCAAGTTATTTGGTTTCTTTAACAGCGGCAACAATGGGATCATATTTTTCGGTAAACTAATTAAGATTTTTTCAATAATTCTTTAATCAAAAATAATTTTCCCATGCATTCTCATTTGATTGACAACTTCCATAAATTTAGAGAAAAAATCTTTCAACAATTCCATATCCATAATTTTTAGATTTTCAAAATCTCTTCTCAAATATTGGAGTTTTATAGTTCTTACCTTTATTGTGCCTCTATTATTCATTTCAGAGAACATCCCAAACCTCCTTTGCTTTTGTTGAGTAGATGATTTTCAAAAATATTGTATCAACAACTCCTTGTTGAATCAAGGCAAGAGCTTTGGCATCCATCTTCCGATGCTCCTTCAATTGTTGTCTTAAAGCATTTGTCAAAGTTGCCACATCTTTCAATTCCTCATAACCATCTTCAACATACTCCTAAAGATCATAAGACAAGAATATGGTCTTCATCTTCACACACAAAAAATTATATTTTTCTCCATCAAATGATGGAATTGAATTTTGGTGTCCTCCAATATTTTGGTTGTTTGAAGTTGCTATAGCTACCGATATTCTTCCGGGTTTGTTTCCCATCAACAATCTTCACGCCTAGATTTCTCTTGACCGAAATCGAGCTTTGATACCACTTATGTTGGCTTTTGTTTCACTAAGACCTTGTTGTGTATGGAAGATAGATATAACAAATAGAAGTAGCAAAGTGTGTTCTGCCTCTCTAGAATGTGTTTCATTTACAACTTCAATACACTCACAAATCTCAACACACATCACATCACACCACACTCATACACTCACATTACATTATTATCTTATCTCTTACTTCACAAGACCCACAACCCATTCTTTCAATCACTCCACACCAAACATAATGGTCCACTCACTTAATACCAATAATGTAAACAAAGAAACAATACAATAGTAATTAAACATTTTACAAATGGGCATTACTTTTAACATACATACCTATAGAAATATTGGTGCAGTTCGGAGTAGGAACCAAGTTTATCGAAAGCACGGATAGAACATCAATTAAAAGACCAAGAGAGATAGAACACATGTAATAGTTGGTATCTTGAAGAAATCTTCTTTACTATTAGAAGGTAGTGAAGAAGACACTGTCAAAACGCACGACGTAGTTCGAGATGTCACCATATCAATTGCACCAAAGGATCCCAACTTGCTTCTCGTGAAATATGATGTGGATGTTTGACCAGATAAATATGATTATAGATGTTGTAGAACAATCACATTAACGATTTCTTGTGATGTTTGCGAATTTCCTAACCAATTAGATTGTCCAGAACTACGCACCTTCTTATTTAAAAGTACAAGCGAGGATTCAAAACTATAATTGTCAAGTACCCTTTTTGAGGGGATGGAAAAGCTTAAAGATTTGGCTTTGTGCGACATAAAAGTAGTACCATCATCACTTTCACATCTGGGTAGTCTCTGGAGGTTTTTTTTTTTATTGTAAACCTATCTTTATACGTGTGAGGGCGAATCTATGGTTATGGATATAGTAAAGTTGACTCATCTACGGTGTTTGTATTTAATAAGATTCGAATATGGTATGGGAATTTTGTCTGGATCCCAGTCTCGTCTGTTTGACCTTAAGGAATATTGTATAGGGGTTGGGATTGTTGCTGAACTGGACCGTATTACGTTTGGAATCTTTGGAAATTGCTAAAACTCCATTGAGGGATGGATATAAAGTTTTGATGGTGAATGCTGAAGTATTACGTTTGGAATCTTTGGAAGGTTTACAGAAGGTGTTTGATGACTGAGACAGAGAGTGGTTCTTAGACTTGAAGTCAGGAGTTGTAACTACATGGAACATCTACTTGGCAAACCCAAATGGAGTTCACAAACTCCATTGGCTTCTTTTGGTAGGTTGACAATATTGAAGATTACTTCTTGTAAATCAATGAAGTATCTTTTCTCACCGTCTGCTACGAGAGGTCTTCAAAAGTTAGACAAACTAGTTATTGAAGATCGTGAGACACTCGAAGATATAATTACAAGTGATGATGAAGTCATAGAAAAATTTATTTTCCATCAGTTAAAAATAATGCAGCTAGAGAGTTCCAAACATGATAAACATCTATGCCAATTCAAGTAAGACATCAACTACACAAAGCAACCTAACTTGCACCGTTAAACAAGTTCTTTTTAACGATAACGTATGCTCTATCACCATTCTTATCCACCTCTTATCGTCATCTGGTAGATAAGTTTAGTTAAATTAATTTCATTTTAGACAAGACGATATTTTACTAATTTATATCTTACTTTTCTATTTAAATGTTATGGCATATTATTTTTTTTTTCTTTTTATTTAGCTCTTATTAAATGACTTGGTTCACTAACAATAAAACCACAAGCCACTTGGATTTAATTCGAGTTTGGGATGCTGGAGAAACAAGATCATAAAAGGTTAAATTATATTTAGTTGAAATATACTACATGAAGGCGAGTAAGGGAACTCACACAATTTTATTAAAACTATAAAATCTGATATTTTATTTTATTTTTTACTTCTCAAGTACAAAATGATTCAAACACAAGCAAATATATGCATCAATTAAGAGCTATACAATGTTAAAAAATACAATTTATTTCGAATACCAGTCTTCTCATTCTCCAAGTGGGTTTATATTTTCAGCAATTAGTAATTTTTAGAATAATAAGTTTCTAATGTTGTTTAGTCTTCCAACAATCACTCCCGGGAACAAAATTTACTTTTCATTCATATTCTTTCAAGGGTTCTGTTTCCCTCAAATATACATATATTTTAACAGGTATATATAAAAACATATATTTATGCAAACAATTGTAAGAAATAATAAATATTTAAAGTGTATGAAAATAATTCTTCTTAAATAATAAATATTTTTCAAATTATTTTTATATTAGTATTAAATTATATCAAAATAATGTAGCCACAAGAAATAAAATTATAAAGAAATAATTTTTTTTTTCACGTCAAATATATTATTTTAAGAATATTTGATAAAGACGCATATCTTAAAAAAAGAGATGAAATTAAAAAATAAATAAAATAACTATGGATCCTCAATCATGGACAATTAATTAAGGTTTCAATATTTTTCCAACACTTTTCAAACCAAACCAAATAGATTGTGTTAGAATATATTAGGGCTTAGGACTATCTAGATAGCTAGGCTCAGCCCACCTTATACTTACCCTAATTTGTATTGACTCTTGTTCTCCACACATTCTCCTCTATAAAAAAATAATTTGTATTGAAATGTAAATTTATACTTCAATATACATAATACAACATTCTCTTTATTTCCTTCTTTATTTTTTCTATGTTAACAGATTGAATAATCAATTAATTATAGGAATTATCTATAAATTAAAACAGATGATACACATGCACGTTATTTATAGAAAAGAGGTTAGCCCCATCACCATTCTTATCCACATCTTATATATCTTTTTCTATTGTGCATGAAATATTTATTTGCTAGTTTTATTAAACTTTACTGGACATCTTTAGTCGTATCAATTTTATGTGGTTTAGCCTACCAAAAATCCCTTCAGCAAACCAAAGTAAGTATATATATATATATATATATGGATGAGATTAATCTTTGAATACTCTATAAATTATTAATTTAAAATATTATGGTTGATTTTTCTTTTTGCCATTCCCATAAATGAATTTCTTGATTCAATATTGCACGGGAAGGTTAAAACAAAAGAAAAATGAAAATTATTCCGAATATGGTAGTGTGGTTTCTTTTATAGTATGGTTGGAATTAACATGCTAAAAAGTCTCAATTTGGAGTGCTTTTGAAAGATCTAGAATGCAAAGAATATATATAAATATTATACCTGCTCCATTAGTTAACAAAAAAAATATTGAAATGGATCACAGGTTATGCTTCCTATTTTGGAGGAGTTGGTTATTTTTTAAATAAATCAAATTGAAACGATTTGTGATAAGCAATTACTCTTAGCCCTGGAAGCAGGAGATTCCTGTTAGCATCTCCAATACTTAGTTATACAAAAATGGGAGATAATGGAAGAGATACTTGCATATGAAGTTGGACAAGGAGAAATAGCAGAAGCAAATGTCGAGAATCCTGCGTTCCCTCACTTAACTAATATGGAACTTGTGTTATTGCCAAAACTGAAATAACAAGAAGAACATAATGAAATATCCCGACTACAAAGCTCTGGTCAACCATAAGGTATTTTATGTCCCAAAGTCCTAATTAACCACCCACTTACTAAATCTAATCAATTACACGATTGCATTGCATGGGTGAAGATCCTTCCACCAAACTTTTCTTTTTCTCAATTTTTTTTTTAAATCTTCTTTTCTTTTTTTAATGTCCACAATGGTGAATAATAGTTGAGTTATTATTATCTATCGTACATGAGTTTTTAAGTAATATACCATTGTATTAATCTTTTTGCTGGTCAGATTTCCTAGATTGGAGAAATTGTTTATTAAATGATTTAGGGCAAAAGGTAAACCAAAAGATGTGGGTGAGCTCCATCCAATAGTACGATAGAGGAAAGGAAGAATAACTAAAAGAAAAAGAGAAAAATATTATGCCAATCAAACAGTTGTGTAAGAGAGTGTGAATGTGTTAAAGAGAAATGGATGTATCAGTTAAACAAGTATGGTGTAGTAGCAGCGAGTGAAAGTATGGAAACCCGTGAGGTATTTTAGGCCTTCTTTGTTTTTAAATTTATTCTAATTCTCCATGTAACTTGATATATTATGTTAGAAAATAATTAATTTATACATGCAATATAACCGTTGTTATTGGTCATCCACCCATACTAACCAAGTTACAATGAGGATATTATAACTCATTTATAACCGTTGTATTATACTCGTGTGTATATCATAATACAAAACAACAAACATATATATATATATATATATATATATATATCCATATAATCATGCCGATTGATTTATATACATATATAGTTGGATATGCAAATAGTTTAAATGCATTATACTTATCAACTTCTCTGTTATATGCATATCAGAAATTAGAATACATAACTTTAAATTGACAACTCTATATTAGGAGACATACCTGGAATTTGAAAAACTTAAAATTATTGGAGATAATAATTCAGTGATCATTTGCCCACATTTTCCACTGGTACAAATACTAACACCATACTATGAATGCACAAATATCACCCAATATTGTATATTCCAGTGCATATCACCACTTGTATATTCCACTTTTCTTCTGCATATAATACGTTTGTCAATGAACACATAAAGTAAATCCGAGCCCTATGTGATCACAGTTTCCTTAAGATAGATTTGTTCCCTCTCGGTGCTCAAGGTTAATGAGCAACTATCTTCTAAGATATAACGGATTTCGTCTTTGAAGAAGTAGCACTCCAATCTTCAAAAACCAGTGAACACAACAATATGTTTATACTCGAACTTTAACTCGAACCACTAATAATCTAATATATCTAGAGTGAAGAGATAGTGGAAGAAGATGATATGTCTATTTTGTGTATCAAAAAGCCTCATTGAATGTCCAACACTGTGGGATATATATAGACCTCAAGAGTTGTGTTTTAACTGTCAAACTATCAAGGCACAGTTTGTGAATAGTCACAATTTTTGTTAAAAAGACAATATGTGTGAGTCAAAACTTGACCCAGTCAATACGGATGACATGCGGGTCAAAGTCGCTTGTCCCGAACTAAACCCACGCCCGTGCCTTTATTATTGGAATGATAGAGGTAATAAATGCCGAGATAATTTCTCATTCAACTATTTTCCAATAATCCCCCACATGAATGGAAATTAGCTTTTCAATATACAAATGAATATGCAGATACTAGTTCGTGTACAATGAAAAGTTACTGTATCAGTATAAGTAACCTAGTGGCTTTGAACTTTCCCTTGTAAAAGACTATCGGATTTACTGGTTAATCAGTAGACATGATGCCTTGAACTGTCAGTTGTTTGTGTAAAGCAAGATAATAGAATTCACACAGTTCCCCTTCGGACAGAGTTGGTTCTCATGTTTGTGTTCATTTTGGCCTTGGACACCTCTTGGTTTTATGAGTATTTGTTATAGAATTCAGCCTTTCAAATTTCCCTAGAAGCGGCCCCTTCTACTCATATAATTGATTTCTTATTAGGAGTATTTTGTCAAACATACCCCACTTGGATATTCGCAAGTCATAGAAATTATTAAAAGTGTAACGTACCCTAAATCTCATATTGGCACTGTCTCATCATAGGAATGGGAAGAAGTAAATAATCTCCACGGTGTTTTAGTAAGTCACACATAATTCAGTTGTCCCTTTGAACCTAGATCTTGGGATCTCCAGTCAGCTAGGTTGGGTTGCCATTATGGTGACTATTAAGTCATAGGCTTTAAGTCCATTCCCCTTGATGACCTTTCCACTCGCTCTTTAGTCAAACCTTTAGTTAGCGGATCCACAATATTATCCTTTGACCTAATATAGTCAATAGATATTATACCATTTGACAACAATTGTTTCATGGTATTATGTCTACAACATATATGTCTAGACTTACCATTATACATGTAATTTTGTGCTCTTCCAATCGTAGATTGACTATCATAATGTATACAAATCACTAACATAGGTTTCGGCCAATTTGGAATATCCTCTAAAGAATTACAAAGCCACTCAGCTTTTTCTCTAGCTTTGTTCAATATAATAAATTCAGATTCCATCGTTGACTGAGCAATACATGTTTGCTTTGAGGATTTCCAGGACATAACTGCACTTTCAAGACTAAAGACGTATCCACTCGTGAATTTTGAATCTTTGGAATCAGATATCTAGTTAGTATCACTATATCCTTCAAGTACAACTGGATATTTTGTATAATGTATTCCACAGTTCTGAGTATATTTTAAATATCCCAAAACTCTGAGTATTGCATTCCAGTGACATTTACCTGGGTTACTAGTGTATCAACTTAACTTACTAATAGAGTATGTTATATCAGGCCGAGTACAGTTCATAACATACATTAAACTTCCTATAACGTGACCATACTCTCATCATTATTTTTAGAAAGTTTAACATTTACACCAACAGGGGTGTTCATATTGGACTTATCCCATACTTATTGAACTTATCAAGTATTTTCTCTATATAATGAGATTGAGACAAGTCCTTCTGATGTTTTAGAAATCTTAATAACATCAACAATGCCAAGATCTTTCATTTTAAATATATTCGTTAACATCTGTTTAGTATATTTAATAATATCATTATTACTGCCTATAATCAGTATATCATCCACATATAGACATACAATAACGTAAACATTATGAAAACTCTTGACATAAACATATTTGTCACATTCATTTATTTGAACCCAATTTGACTTCGTTGTCAAAATTTTCATGACTTATTGTTTGACATTTTTCTTTGTCAAACCAACATACATTGACATGTCTTTATATATTATTGTATAATATTACTAGCGCAATGCAAAGAATGAGATGACACCAGTTGTGGCCACAACTTTATATTTTCTCATAATTTCAGCCAATCAATTTCTTTGCCAATTTTGCTAGTATTACCAACTCAATGAATTATCGATGTAATATTTACATCCTTTTAGAGTCCAAACTACCTCAATTTTCAATAATTATAACATTTTTCAACATACAACATAAATTATGTTATTTTGCACCAATATTTATAAGTTGTGTAATCTTTATGCCAATGCTCAATTTCGTTAGCCTATAACTTAAAAATAAATCATATTGGTAACACACAATTGTAACTTAATTTTAGGAAGTTAAACATTACCCCAACATAACAAAATATTCTTGGGGTCATAAACTATGTATTTAATTAAGTTACTCAAATTAAAAACTATCCATATATGAATGACAAAAAGAAACTGTAGTTATAAAATATAACTTCATATAGTAATGAGTAACAAAGTCATGTAATTCAATTTCACTAATCAGGGACTCATGCGCTTATACAAAAATATCAATTAGTCACATCTTTATGTCCCGTAAATATATTTACTCTTGCTATATCATTTACTCACTTATCATTATATCTTTTCAAGCATATATAGAATAAAAAGTCAACATGGAGCCCACATGAAACAAATTATTTTGGATAATTCTGATAATGTCAAGAAACACGTAAGGCACATGCTCATCAATTACTCATCTTTGCTATATGAGTTTAATTTCAATAAAATTCAGATATATAAACATTATCATATTGAAAAGATAATTAGTGAAAATAGTATTGCTTCCTTTCCACAATTATTTTACTTTATTCTTTTTCGTTTCAAATAGTTGGCAGTAATTCACACATGTACAGTCACACTGTTGTCGCTAAAAATATTCGTTGTGGTGGAATAGAATGCGGGCGTGCCAGATTTCCGAAAGAATCAGATGGTAAAAGGACAACGAGTATCCTTTTTGGAATATGGTCAGGTGATTGTGTAGGAGAATGAATATGAAACTCCTAGTTGGTTTTTTTTTTATGCTTATATGAAAAGGACTTTAAGTGTCAAGGTTGCAAAAAAAAAAGGGAATGAATTGAAAATGCAGGTTGGCAGAAATACCAGTTGGCAGAAAGTAAAGTGCGATAGAAATATTAAGTGCATGAAAGTAAAATACTGGAAATTAAATTGCTGGAATTGAAATAAATTGAAAGGACATGACTTGAGTTGAAATGACTGAATTGAAATTACAAGGAAAGGTAAATGACAAGATAAAGTAAAGACATTGATAAGGAAATTTGTGTGTTGTGCCGAGGAGGTGAATAAAGTTACATCAAATGCCCTATTTATAGACTATATGTGCATGTGTGTGGTCTTCAACTTTGCTCCATAGAATGCCATGTTTCCTTGCAACCACCCACTTTCTTGTCAAGTTAGCCGATTTCTACCAAGTGTCCAACAGTTAAAACTTTTGCCACCATGATTTCTGCCACGTGTTTGGCAATTACAACTGTCAAAGACCATTTTTGCCATGTGTCTTAGTAGTTACAACTGCCATAAACCACTATATTTGTAACTTTATTCTCTATTGTTTAGAGGCTGACATGTGTCCCATGATTGCTTGGTGGTTTGACACTAACTTCCCACTTCATCCTTGATTCTAGCAACTGCCATGTATTGACAGATCCTTCTGCCAGTTGATTTTTGCCACGTGGTCGGTGGTTATTTCTGCCAGATTTCGACCATGTCTGCCAACTTCTTTTTCTACCCTATGACCTGGCAGAAAACATAAATATGTTTTCTTCCAAATATCGCCAATGAGTGGCAGATACATTTCTTCCAAATGTGCCACATATAGCCCAATGATAGGATGCCACGTGGTTGTATTTTTTTGGGTGTCAACATTGCCCCCCAAATTTTGGAGGCTCTGTAGGTTGGCAGACGAAAAGCCTCTAAAATTTTAAATAGAAGAATAGTATTATGGCCAAACAAGTAGGTGATTGGCCATCTGTTTCCCCCGTGTATCGCTTATTGCTCCATCATGGAATGAAGCAACGATCTTTATTCAATGACGTTGGTTGCCCCCCGGGTTTCGGAAGATCTTTTCTTGGTAGTTTTAGAGGAAACGCCTGATGATATGGTAGTGGTAGACATGTATTCGGCCATTACTGGAATTGTATAATTTCTGCCTGTGGCTGTTTCAGCACTTGCAGCAGAAAATTATCTAGTAAAAAAGATGGCAGATTTTCCATTTGTTGTCCTTTGAGTATTGCGTGTTGCGGCACCAAGGGAATGAGTGATTGGTTTTGCCTCCAACATTGTTGGTTGCCCCCCGAGTCTGGAAAATATCTTCCTGGAAAATTAGGAAGATGTACCTGTAGTTGTGGTGGTGGCAGAATGGTTTCGGCCACTGCTGGAATGGAAGATTTTATGTTTGATGTTGTTCTGGCGCTTGTGGCAGATTCTGAATCGGCCGAGTAGTCACTTGTGTAAGAACTACAGGTGCCTGTACGATCGAAGATTGAACTGGTGATTGAGGAATCAACTGGAATACAGATTTTCATAGCGTTGGCAAGTGGCCTAATTTGAGAAGAAATGGACTTCTTAAATGCATGCAAACCTGCCAACAAATCTTTAGACCATGTGTAATATACTTGCGGTTGTGGTTGAATTTCAGGCTATTGCATCGGCATAGGCACTAAAAGATTTTCCTGGGGAACCGAACAATATGAATTGGCCTGAGGAAAATTCTGACCCATCACAGCATTCAATGGTAGAAGAACTTGTTGCTGGGTGGCAGAAATGGTAGAAGCGACTGAAACTTGAACTGCCGGCTGTTGGAATGGTGGTAGATTAGGTGGATTTGGTTGCGACGGGACCTCAGGCCATGTCATTGGCCTGGTCACTAGAAGACTTGCCAAAGGGGTTGAGGAAGAAAGGTTTGCCTGTGGCAGATTATAATATGGACAAATAGTTGGTGGTTTAGCCATCTGTGCTTAGAACATTAAGTACAATATCATAATGGCAACCTTGACACGGTCCCACCGGGCATGCCAATTATGTTGTCGCTAAAAATATTCAATGTGGTGGAATGGAATATGAGCGTGCTAGATTCCCGAAATAATCAAAGATGGTAAAAGGACAACGAGTATCCTTTTTGGAATATAGTCAGGCGATTGTGTAGGAGAAGAAATATGAAACTCCTAACTGGGTTCTTTTTATGCCTTAATGAAAAGGACTTAAAGTTTCAAGGTTGCAAAAAAAAAAAGAATGAATTGAAAATGTAGGTTGGCAGAAATACCACTTGGCAGAAAGTAAACTGTGACAGAAATGAAAAGTGCGGCAGAAATATAAAGTGCATGAAAGTAAAATGCTGGAAATTAAATTGCTGTAATTGAAATAAATGGAAAGGACATGACTTGAGTTGAAATGACTGAATTGAAATTACAAGGAAAGGTAAATGACAAGATAAAGTAAAGACATTATAAGGAAATTTGTGTGTTGTGCTGAGGGGGGGAATAAAGTTACATCAAGTGCCCTATTTATAGACTACATGTGCATGTGTATGGTCTTCAACTTTGCTCCAGAGAATGCCATGTGTCCTTGCAACCATCCACTTTCTTGTCAAGTTGGTCGATTTATGCCAAGTGTCCAGCAGTTACAACTTCTGCCACCATGTTTTATGCCAAGTGTTTGGCAGTTACAATTGTCAAAGACCATTTCTGCCATGTCTGCCATATATTTTGGTAGTAACAACTATCGAAAACCACTACATTTGTAACTTCATTCTCTATTGTTCAGAGGTTGACATGTGTCCCATGATTGTTTGGTGGTTTGACACTAACTTCCCACTTCATCCTTGATTCTAGCAACTGCCATGTATTGGCAGATCTTTCTGCCAGTTGATTTTTGCCACGTGGTCGGCGGTTACTGCCGCTAGAGTTCGGCTATGTCTACCAGCTTCTTCTTCTGTCCTGTGACCTGGCAGAAAACATAAATGTGTTTTCTTCTAAATATCGCCAACGAATGGTAGATACGTTTCTTCCAAATGTGCCACATATAGCCCAATGATAAGATGCGACGTGGCTGTGATTTTTTGGGTGTCAACACACACTAGCCGATTAAACGTATAGACATATATATATATTCTATATCATTTAGAGTAATTCATATTACTCTAAAAATATCAATTCTCATTGTAATTTTGCTTATAAATAGCAAAATTTGCATGTAACTTTTCAAAAAAAAAATGATATCTTATACTAAAATACATAACCTCTCGCTAAAAACATGTTTGTCTTTTATAGGTTAATATATCAAATGATATACTACTATTCAAACAAACATGTTTGATTGATACACAACTTTTCACATGTACCCTTTCAAATGAAAATGTGGCAGTTGTAAATAGTATGTTTAACCTACAGTTGGTATTGGAATTCACGTATAAAACAAAAAAAACTACGTACAAATTCCTTATATTTAAGTATGTGAACATATTAACGTGAATAAAATTGTTATCTGATTTGAATGCACAAACAATCTTACGTATAAACACAATTTAATTAAAGTCAAACTCTGTCTTAAGATTGTTAGAAAACAATTAATTTATACACGCAATATAACAGTTGTGATTGGTCATCTACCCATACTAACCAAGTTACAATGAGGATATTATAACTCATTTATAACCGTTGTATTTTACTTGTGTGTATAACATATATATACAAAACAACAAATATATATACATATATATATATATATCCATATAATCATGCCGATTGATTGATATACATATACAGTTGGGTATGCAAGTAGTTTAAATGCATTATACTTACCAACTTCTCTGTTATATGCATATCAGAAATTAGAAGACATACTTTAAATTGACAACTCTATATTAGGAGACATACCTGGAATTTGAAAAACTCAAAATTATTGGAGATAATAATTCAGTGATCATACTAACACCATACTGTGAATGCAAAAATATCACCCAATATTATATATTCAAGTTCGTATCACCACTTGTATATTCCATTTTGCTTCTGCATATATTACGTCTGTCAATGAACACAGAAAGTAAATCCGAGTCATGTGTGATCACAGTTTCTTTAAGACAGATTTGCTCCCTCTCGGTGCTTAAGGTTGATGAGCAACTGTCTCCCAAGATAGAACAAATTTCGTCTTTGAAGAAGTAACACTCCAATCTTCAAAAACCAGCGAACACAATAATATGTCTGTACTCGAACTCGGACCACTAATACTCTAATATATGCATAGTAGACCTGTAAACGGATCGGATTTGGATTGAATCTGTCCTGATCCGAATCCGAATCCGATAAGCATAATCCGATCCGATCCGATCCAATAATCCGACGGATTTTTGCTTCCTTAATCCGAATCCGATTTCATTGATATTCGGATCTCCGATCCGATAACCCGGTCCGATTATGAGTTTTTTTAAAAATGAAATTAATAAAGAATATTTACTTTTTATTATTATTTTATGAACACTAAAAAATAAAATTATGTATTTATACTTGTAATGTATGTCCATGACAAATATGAAATTCAAATAAAAAACAAACATTTAAAACATAATTAGAGGTACTAACTACCATATAAAATTAATAACATAATTATATATATTAAGTATACGATATTTACTACTCAACATTTATCTTTTATTAAATAATAATATAGTTAATCAATCATTTTAATAAATAACAAAATAATTAATAATTAAAATTTATATATAGGTATAATAGTAAATATATACACATTAAAATATTAAATCTATATTGATATATATATATATATGCATTATATGATTCGAATCGGATTATTATTGCATTGGATTAACATAAATCCAAATCCAATTTGTTAAAAACTCGGATTATCGATTTCGGATTATTATTTTAAATCCATATCCAACTAATCGGATTGGATTCAGATCAAAATCCGATCAATTGACAGGTCTAATGCAAAGTGTAGAGAGAGAGGAAGAAGATGATATGTATATTTTGTGTATCAAAAAGCCTCATCAAATATCCAACACTGTGGGATATATATAGACCTCAAGAGTTGTGTTTTAACTGTCAAGGCATAGTTTGTGAATAGTCACAACTTTATGTTAAAAGGGTAATGTGTGCGGGTCAAAACCCGACCCAGTCAATACGGGTAACATGCGGGTCAAAGCTGCTTGGCCCGAACTAAACTCGCGCCCGCGCCTTTTTTGTTGCAATGACGTAATATATGCCGAGATAATTTCTTATTCAACTATTTTCCAACATATTCTTTCTAAGAATTCTTTGGCTATGTTTGGATAGCTTGTTTTTTGTCTTGTTTTTGTTTTTGGGCCCACAAAAGAGAACAAAATTGTGTTTGAATGATATTTTGTGTCCATCTATTCTCCTGAACAGTAAAAGAACATGGGGCAAAACATGGCCCATTTTAAGAACATAAAAAAGGTGTTCTTTTGGTCTTCTGCACTGTACACCAAGGACTATTCTCCATCAAATTAAAGAAAAGAAAAAACATTTCTCTCAATACGTCAAAAACATCTTCCAAACTTGTTTCTAGGGTTTGTGTTGGTGAGAGGCGAGCGGCGCGACCATCCATTTTCATGTTTGGGTAACCTCAAATTGGAGATCGGTGGTTCGATTCCTATAACGAAATGTGTTTCATTCACTCCTCTGACCACTCCGATGATCTGAAACGAGCAAATTCCAAGAAGCAATACAGGTTCGGTCTCCTCTCTTCACGATTTTTAGGTTTCGTCTCTCTTTAGACTCTAATGTATATGTGTGTCATGATTTGTATGTGTATATGTGTGTTTGTGTATGTGTATATATGAATTTGATGGATTCATCTCTCTCTCATATCAAATTTGTTTTCAAGATTTGTGGATTTTGTCTCTCTTGCGAGTTTATGTGTATGTATATGTTTATGTGTGTATATATATATATATGAATATTATGTGTATGTGTATATCTGATTTTGTTAACCATGTGTATGTATCACGATTTGTATTTGAATTTTTTTCTCAGAAGTATAACTCAGTTACATGTAAATTACGGCTTTTGTGTTTTTTTTTTTTTTGAAGTAGTTGTAGTTGTTCTTGACTCAGACCTACTATCATTATTTTACTCAAGGTAATCGATTATTAAATATGACAAAACATTGATAGACTTATAAGATTTGTATGTGTTTGCCAACCATGTACAAAATAAAACAAATAGATAAATAACCCACACCATCTTCAATATTCAGCAATTTATATTGAGAAATGGATGAAACCATCATATCCTTATGCAGGATTGGAGTATTACCCATGCATCAAACCTTGTAAGTTCAATATTATGTGATAGAGTGAATAAAATCATCCTTTGGGTATTGAGATGCCTGGAGATATATGTTAAAGATATGTTCAGTAGTATGGAGTTGGTGCCTTAAAATTAGAATTGGAAAAACACATTTTAGTGGAAACAATTGATAAAGATCATAAAAGAGAGCAAATAGAGGATTTCCATGTTGTTGCAGAGTAATCGAGGTACTTATTTTAATTTTAATTTTTGTATAAAGGGTAATAATATATGAGGATTCCCCAATTTGTGGTTAGTTTTGTATTTCTCTAATATACAATTTTATAACCATTTTGAGTGCTAATTGAGTGTTTATTCCAATCCGCAGAGCAATTCCTCTTGATTTAAGAAGACTGTTTGTGTTAGATTTTATTGAAGAGTTTTTATTAAGAATGAATTCAAAACAAAAGGATGTTTGTTGAATAAACTTTTAAAAAGGTGCAATGAAGAGGATCTATAGTTGGATTTTGAAAATTATGAATATAGAAGTTTTTTAGTTTAAAGAAATGTTGGAATAGATTAGAGAAGCAAAACTTATAAATAACTAAAGAAACAAAGTTAAAAGAGGTAACATTAATTTTAAATAGGGACAAATGTTTTTAATGTTTAATATTATTGAAAGGAAATCACGGGAATGAGTTGCTAAAAACAACGGTGGCCATTGATAAACGAGCTTTCAAAGTGATGATTTTTTGTTAGTTCTTTCTCATAATTTGCTAAACACTTTGGTTTTTCATGGAAATGAACTTAACTTAAAAAACCTATTTTGAGGCTACAGTAAGCCACCCTAAACAGGCTGTAAGTTATTGATTGTGTAATTGTGCATTATTTGGCTATTTTATGGATAAATTATTTGAATTTCATTTTAGTGAAAACCGAGTTTGGATATTTTTTAGTCTCTATAATTAACAACTACAGAAAGAGAGAGAAATTACTGCAGTGTGATATATATAAAAATAAGCCAATGAACAATTTCACATGGATTTTGCTTAAGACAATAACTGATCAAGCTATGAGTTATATTACCTTTCTGTATGTCTGATGTTTAGGAAGTCTCAAGTATTGTGATGGTCTCTACCTTTCTTGATATTGTCTGTAGTAGGAATAAGTCCAGCAACATTTCCTTCAGAGTTATTAAAGCTAGAGATGGTCGTAATTTCAAACTATAGTTTGCTGAGGAGCCCTAAAAATGCATACTTGAAAGTCTCAGTAAATATACATAAGTGCGATTATAATCAATATATTTTTTGGCATTCAAAACATGTTCTTCAGCCCCCAAGCTGAACTTTATAGCCAACTCTTCCGACTGATTCAGTAGCTCTGTAGTTCAATCAGAATAAAAGACACTCAAATTGTATCCCGAATCTAGTTTCAGTTGGCATAGTGCAAAGTTCTGTACATATATGCTATATACACACATATATATGAATGATGAATAGATTTTATTCCTTTACATATATATGAATCAGGTTCTAGAATCTGATACTATAACCATTACGCTTACAGTTGTATTTATATAACCCATATAGAGAAAAAATGAGTTGTATTCATATTCATTCTAACATTTGGGTACTTTCCTAATGTCTTTTGGTGCAGGTGAAGTGCTGGCAAATCTGATAACAGTCCAGGCTCCTCAAGGTGCAGGAACTATTCATACTGATTTTGAAAGAGGGTTCATTTGTGCTGAGGTTATTTCTTGCTTACTCTTGTTATTAATCTTGCCTTTGTTTGGCCTTCGTTTGGCCTATCAACTTATCAAAAAACATATTGCATGTAGTTTTTCCTCTTTTATTTAATTCCTTTAAATAAAAGGTTGAAGCATGTTTATTTATTACATTGTAAGTCTGTTTATTTCCTACTTGTGATATTATTTCCTATTTTATGTTTGTTAGTCTTGCTTTCATTTCATTTTTGTTTATAATCGGAAGTGTTATTATAATGCTTGACATGGTATTTTTTGTATATTTGTCATTAGTAGGTAAATCAAGTGCATTATGAGCAGGGAAGAACGCTACCTGTTGAACTCGTTTTCTCAAGTTTTACTACCTTGTTATGCTGATAACTCCATTCAAGAACATATTATTCACGACATGTACATGATATTGGAAGAGTATGCGCAAGAGATGGAGATAGACCGAAGACCCTGTAGGAATTCGATTTTGAGGGGTTCTGCATATGTCAAAGAGTTACTTCAAGGGCACCCGGATAGATGTCATAAAAGCCTCTGGATGCAACCCATCGCCTTTCAAAATTTATGTGATAAGTTAAAGGATTTAGGGTTAACGGAATCTAGAGGAGTACCGGTAATCGAACAAGTTGCGATTTTGATAATAACTTTAAGCCATAGTCACACAAATCGGTTAGTAGCTGAAAGATTTCAGCATTCAACTGAAACCATATACTAGCACATACACAGGGTACTTCAGGTGGTTGGACTTCTTGCAAATGAAATCATTATCCCTCCTCACATGAGCCAAATTCCACAAAATATTTTGAACAGAAGGCCGAGGTACCACCTGTTCATAAATTGCGTGGGTGCAATAGACGACACCCATGTACATGCCCATATAGATGCCAACAAGGTACATCCATATAGAGGTAGGAAAGGCTTTCCAACCCATAATGTTATGGCCGTCTGTTCATTTGATATGTTATTCACTTACATCGTAGCAGGGTGGGAAGGGTCAGCTAATGATTCACGAATATTAAATGAATGTCTTGCGAGAGAGGATTGGAGGTTTCCCAGACCGCCACAAGGTAAATATTTTAAAATTTGGAAAAGTATATTTTTTAATTATTGTCATGGCTTGTTGTGCTATGCACAACTACATAAGGTTGCTTGGAGAACCGGATAACATATTTGATGGTAGAGAGGCTCAGAACGCTGGAGAAGGGGATGGGGCTGATGATGGAGATAATGATGATGATGATGTCGAAGTCTTACAAGGTCATCACGGTAGCCAATTTATGCAGGGGTTTCGCAATAGTATAGCTGACGAGATTTGGGCTAATAGACGCGTTTAGTGCCACTTTGTATGATTTGAACCATCTTGCTAAGGTTAATGACTCTTTTCGTGAAGTATGTTGTCAGGACTGGCTGAAGAATTTTGAATTCACCTTGATATTAGTAGTATATGAATAAAGGACATTTTAATGACACATTAGATCGAAAAAAATATTTATGGAAGAAAATGTTGAACGAAGTCCTGTTGCATATCCAACCAGCAATGTACAAGGTCATTGTAGCTTGAACACTTGGGGCACTGATTTCTGCCTTTCAGATCACCTCCATAATTGGTCGTGGTTCACAAAAAACCTATAATCTGGGTGATTAACTTGCAAAAGACGGAGCCAATTATCAGCTGCTCGCAATAGAGAAGTGACTTTTTGACTATCATAAACCCCATTCGGATTCCATACAGAAACTTTGAACTTATATGAAGCAAGTCCAAAGATGGGCAATGAAAGCTTGGTGGGCATGCCAGCACTGTGAAGCTCCCTACCAGTTGAATTATGAACATGCGGCCAATCAATGATTGTACCTGTGATACCTTTGGGTATCCTATATATGGGATACCTTTATCAAGAGTGTGAATGACTTTAGTATGACAAGTACCTCTACACAAATGCCGCAATAGTAAATAATACTTATAAAATGATAATGCAAGTTGATATATGATATATGTATGCTATAATTATAAAAAAAAATGATTTAAGATTAAAGACAAGCATACCAAGCCACAGATATCCAACTTGCAGGGGTAAGGTCACAACTTTTTTCTAAAAAAATGACTATTAGTAGATACGTTACTATTAGTCAAAAAAATTTATTGCTACTTAATTTTAAATTCATAAACATTTTTTTTCTCTTTCATAAAAATTAGTAGATACGTTACATTTTTAAAAAAAAATTAATTTTAACTTCATAAAAATTATTAGTCAAAAGATTAATGTCGAAAAAAACATAGTAGATATGTTACTACTATGTTTATTGCTACTTAATTTTATCAAAAATAAATTACTATTAGTCATTTTTAGGGAAAGGTGTTGTATGAATTTTCTCAATTCCAACACTTAGACAAAATTTCAGTAAAATCTTTTAAAAAACAATTCAACTCGCAAAACATGTTTTTTTGTTTCTGTTCTTAAAAATCCAAGGAACACAAACGCTGCCAAACATGTTTTTTTGTTTCTGTTCTCAAATTTTCTGAAAAAATAAGGTCTGCCAAACGTATTTTTTTGTTTTTTGTTCTTCAAAATTTTTGAGACAAATTTTCAACCAAACATGTTTTTATTTCCGGATTACCCTTAGGACAAGAACGAGAATATTTTTTGTTCTCAAGAGAACAAAAACAAAAACGAAAACACTGATTTCCAACGCAGCCATTTTAATTAAGTTTGTAGTTGTCTATTCATTTATTTCCTAATATTTGTTTTTTGTTTTATCCGTTAACCGGTAGAATGTATATAGATAGAATCATAGATATGAAAGAAAAGCGTGGACAAAGAGGAACCAAAGTAAATACAAGGAGATCAAACCTATAGAGCAAACGACAGCTTGAGAGGGAAAAAGCAAGCAAGCAGTCCTGAAGGCACTAAAGGGAGTGGGTGAAGAGACTTTCAGGCCCTTAGCTAGGATTGGCCTGTAGTAACTAATAGAGTTGCAATAAGTCCTCCCCTCATTGGTATTTCTTAATTTGACAGAGGCCAACCTAAAACTACCATAGTTCCTTAAGGGACTAATATATAATTGCTCCTGAATGCTGTATGAACATAAGTTAATGCTTATTATATATAACTTTATTTGGATTTAATTGTACGTACTTACTCTAGCTCTAACAGTTAACCAAGATATGAAACTGTTCAGGGATATGGTACGTGAACCAGATGATTTGGTGCCCGGGATAAAAAGATGGGAAACCCAGTGAATAGGAAGTGTAACCAGATGATGATGTTAGTTCAATGAATCAAGCTTTACTTTTTTCGGTAGAGAAAAGAGGAGAGTTTTAAGTTAATGGCAACTGAAGCTAAACACAATGAACAAATCCCTGCAATTAAGAACATCACATATGCATATAAAATTTTCCATTATTGTTTTTTGGTGGTGTTTGGTTGGGAGTGTGTGTGTGGTTGTGTGCATGTATTACTTACAAAAGAGAATAAAAGAATTGGAAGGGTACTGAACCCCAAAACCAAATAATAAAAAGAGCAATCCCAAACAGCTCTAAACAAAATATTGTCAAAACCAGAAGATCATGTAATAAGCAAATGTATCATCTATTCAATGTTTCACAGCCTCTCCTGATCCTAATTATTTACAAAGCAACATTAATCGAAATAAGTAGTTCTAATCCGGACTAAGAAATTACTTCTCATATATCACCTAATATTTAAACATTCTGCGAATTAGCGCTACCATTCCTAAACGACAAAAGGGTTCTGGTGGAAGAACATTCTGCAAAGACTACCTTCCCTAAAAGAGAAGGACATCGAATCAGAACGATGAAGGGTCATCTTCTTTTTTTGGCATGAAGGACGAGGGTTCATTATGGTCCGGTGGAAGATAATAGGGGTCCTGAGTTGACGGATATGAGGCGTCCTCATGAAAAATATCGTCACTACAAAATTCCGTCTCGTTGTAGGGTTCGAACTGTGCATCACAGAAACTTGTAGAGTTAAAACCATTCTCGGGCTTAAGATACCAAGTAGCTTCTTCCATGTACTGGATGTTCTCTGTGGGGTCAAGAAAAGGAAGAGGAAGAGGGTTACCAGAAGAGCTTGGATTAACATAGTTTAATCTGGTAGCCAACTGATGGTGATGATGAGGATTGTAATTTGCGTAGTTCGGGACTAATGGACCGGTGATGTATTGTGGAGTTTCAGCTGGGACTAGTGCACTATACTGAGGCGCCACAGGCATTTGAGCATAGTTGTTTCCGAACGGATGCGCCATAAATCTGCTTGAGCCTCCAATTGTACTGGTGTTGTAGTTGATTAATGGCATGCCCGGGACAGCATTTGCATTATTCCCAAATGGAGTACTTGGGGCTGATGGTGTTGCGGACGAAGATGTTCTGGGGTCTTCATTCCCGTCCCCATTGCCATCGGGATGACCTTTTGCTTTCTTATTTTTTTGATAAACCTTACATAAAACCCATCTGTCCAACTGCAATAAAAGAAGGGAAAAAAGCTAGTTATAAAGGGTTAACTCATTATAAACTCTGGTGCATTCCGGAGAGGTGAGTGTAATTTGATTGGTATGTATTTACGCGAAGTCGTAAATACATACCAATCATTATTCACAATTATTGTAGTAAATGATACTTACCCTCATGTCATGATCAGTTCCGTTTCTGGTCTTTGGAGCTTCTTTTGTTTGGACTCTAAATTCATGCATTATCCATTTGGTCTTGTCACCAATTGGAGGTTTACCTTTGTAGAAAACAAGAACCTTCCTCAATCCAACAATTTCCCCTTTGTGAAAAATTTGCTTATCAGCTCCGGTTGCCTTCCAGTATCCATCACCGGCTGCACGGTTTGGCCTGTTTCCGTTCTTATATTTCCGTTCCCTTGGGGTGAAGAAGTACCATTCATCCTCTGAAGGGTACGTTTCTGAAGCAGTAAACAGAGCATTGTTAGGCATATCAAATTAATGCATTAGTTTTTCTTTTCTTTTTTAATCATTTCTAGTTTGACAAGAGATGTTGGCAACATTATCTATCCTGTCAAAAAATATATATAAAAACAAAATAAAGATATTTAAATTTGGAATGATTCAAATATTTTAGGGTTTAAACAATATTACAATATATAGTCAATTAATTACCAATTTTAATTAGCCAAGATTCCGAAATCTAAGATAGTCCAAACCTCACGGGATGAAAATTTATTATTTGTAGACTCTTATTCAACGTAAGCATTAGAAAATATAAAAATAATATGTTTGCTCTGAAATAAGCACATAAATTCTTACTTGAAATAAAACATGGAAAAGAATAACAAAAAAAGGCGACAAATCAGTAAAGCGAGCTTTCTGTTTCGAAGGCATGAATTTTATTTATTATTATTTTTTTCCAACACTTACCTGAAAAACATATGATCATGATATATGAAAAAACTAAAACAGTCTCAATGAACTAAAAACCCTAAAAGCAAAAACTCACCATCCAAAAGGAAAATAGAGAGAGCACAAGTGGGTTTTACTTTTTGAAACTCAAAACCCCTAAAACAAATTGAATAACAAGCTAAACAAATCTATAGAGAGAGAACAAAGAAGGGTTTTACTTTTAGAAACTTAAAACCCCTAAAAGAAATTAAATAACAAGTAAACAAATCTATAGAGAGAGAACAAAGAAGGGTTTTACTTTTAGAAACTTAAAACCCCTAAAACAAATTAAATAACAAGCTAAACAAATCTATAGAGAGAGAACAAAGAAGGGTTTTACTATTAGAAACTAAAAACCCCTAAAAAAAAATTAAATAACATGCTAAACAAATCTATAGAGAGAGAACAAAGAAGGGTTTTACTATTAGAAACTTAAAACCCCTAAAAAAAAATTAAATAACATGCTAAACAAATCTATAGAGAGAGCAAAGAAGGGTTTGCCTTTTGATTTCTATTAATAAATGCTTACTTTTCAAAAAAAAAAAAAGAATAAAAAAAGGGTTTGATCAGTGTTAGAAATTTCATAAATAAACCATATAATAACAACAATAATAATATTAAAAAAATAGAGAAAAGAAATAAAGATTTCAGTACTAGAGCTTCATAAACCCTAGCTAAAAGCAAAAACTTTCATCTAAAAGAGGATAGATAGCTAGAGAGCAAAAGTAGGGTTTCATCACCCTTATAACTTCAAAAACCCTAAAAAAAAGTAATAAATAACCATTTTTTTAAAAAAAAAAAAAAAAAAGGGAGAGAAATAACAAACCTGCAAGTGTCCCAGGGTTATAGTGATAGAGCTCAACATCCCTGATCTTGTTCCTTGGCAACACCTCATTGGCAACCTTCTTCATCAAGTAATATACAACAAGCTCTTCATCACTTGGGTTAAACCTATACCCTGGTGGCATTAATGCAAAGTACTTTCTGTCATCCTCCTCCTCGCCCATGCCGATGCCGTTGTCGTCTCCGATGCCAATGCCGTCGCCGTCGCCATTATTGATAATTAATTCTAGCTGACCATGTCCTACTATATGGTTATTGTCAGCACCATGATTGTTATTGCTATTATTATTGTTGTTAACAACGTTCACTGCATGCAATATTGCCTCCTTCACAAGAGCTTGAGCATGTTGAGCATGCTGTTGTTGTCTGTGGTTTGTAGGGCTTTGATGGTTTTGAACACTTAGACAAGCCTTAAATTTAGGCTTTGGTTTCTCATCAGACTCCGGAGTTGGACTCATTATGAGAACTCGCTTTCACACGTAGAGATTGACTCCCTCTTTTCTCTGCACTGTGCATATATGATGGAAGACTTCTACTTTTCATGTAAATATATACATACATATATATATATATATATGCACATATATGAGATAGAGACGCAACAAAAGATATTTGAAATATAGTGGGATTATAACTCTTATCAAAATATATTTGAAATATAGTGGGATCATAACTCTTTTCGTCGTGTACTTCTTAAAGTTTATCCCAAAGATAATTCCATCTTATAATAATTTAATTAAATTGCTCTATATCTAAAACTGTTTGACTGTATTCTATCATTATTTACTTTTTATCTAGGATTATTATTGATATTTTTTTATTAGCAGAGATGCTACTGAATTACATTATATACCATTGATTTTTCATTTACAATTTAGCTAATTACCTGCAAAATTATATTTTATTTGCCATATGATATTTTAAATACATATTCTGGCAAATAATTTTATGAGAAATTATTGATATATACACACAGACATGTATATATATATAGATAGATATAACTATGAAATCAATTGATTCATTTTGGCCCTTTCCGGTTGCGCTCAGCAATGAGCATCTCTTTCTTCGAGCTGGGGTTTATTATTTGGGAAAGAGAATTTCTCTTTGTTTGGGCTTTTGGGAGTGTAATTTAGTTGGTTAATTAATAGTTTATCATAATATACATGGGTTGGGCTATGTTATTGTTAGAGACCTGGCTTTTAAATAACTTTAAATGTAAAAAAATGTTGAGTTTAATATGTTTGTTGGGCCTTGAATTATTAAAATTTTATATAATATAATAATTTATATAATAAATTTGTAAAGTAAATTGGGCCTCAAATAATCAAAATATTATATGATATAATACATAATATAATAATCTATAATCTATCTATATCTCATTTAAAAGTGTTAAGAATTTTGGTCTTTCAATATTTATAATTTAAATTTTATATATGATTTTTCAATTCAATTTTTACTTCAATTATAATTACAAAATTTAATTGAATTCTAAAACTCCAATCCAATTTCTATTTTATATGTACTTAAATGCTATCACAAAAATCTAACTGAATTTTAATTGTATTAAATTAAATTCATTGAATATATAAATTAAAAATCTGATTGTGATAGAATACTAAAGGTTTAAATTATTTTTCATATTTTATTCCATTATCTTGTAATTGTAATTAATAATCCTAATTGCATAAAAAAAAATAATGAATCCATCTCAATTGTATTCAACAATCATAATCGTAAATAGATTATAATATTGAATTCTATCGACAAATGTAATTAATAATCCTAATCCTAATTGCATAAGGCGTAACTTTGGACAACGTAATCATTATTTTCATATACTATAATTTTTTTTAAAATATATATATTTTTAATTTTTATATTGCAAATCTAATTGCATGTTGTAGATGCAGAAAAATACACAATAATAATTGGGGTAAAATATTAGATCCTTTATTCAATATTTGTCCTTGTATTTATACATATTTCTGGTAAATGGGTCAAGCCCATTTACCAAAGTTTATCAATCCCTTAAATCAGGGGATTTGATAAACTCTACCATTTTTTGGACTCTTTATTCCATAAATAAGACAATTCTCTGACTTATCACTCATCTTCTAGAAAATTCTATGGGCCAATTTATTTCTTCGGCCCATCCATCTTCGGTCCATCAGTCTCTAGCCCATCAGTCGTCGGCCCATCAGTCCTGTGGCCCATCCTAGTTGGGCCATGAATTATTTTGACTATTACACAGGCCCCTGAGGTTATGGGCTTATGATTCTCTTTCTAAAGTCCATGACCGAAAATTAAATGCCTCTATATACACATATACATATATACATTGTTTTATGGGAAATGATGGTGATGAGTTGTCAATCATTATTAAGCATGTATTAGCATTTGAAATGAGTGGCCATTACTTCCTCAATCTCAGCACCATGACGGCTCCTCATGGGCTGTACGACCTTCGGGTTTCGCGCATCCTTTGGCATGCCTTTTCCTTTCTATAAAAACCCACTCTACTCCATTTCATTTTCCTCATTCTTCACTTGCATCTCTCTGCTCTCGCCTCTCTCCTCCTCAACTTTCATCTCTGGAACTTACTTTTTCGTCCTCACTGCAATCTTTTTCGTCGGTCAGTTCAGATCTCCCAGTAGAACAGAAGTATGCTTCCACCCGAAGCTTCCTCTGACACTTTACCATCAGCTGAGTAAATCGATCAGTCTCTTCCTTTTCTTTAATTTTCACCTCTGTTCCCCTTCTGTCTCTTCTACCTTTCTTGGCACTATGTCTGACAGCGACGACACCCAATCGGTAGAAGAGGTCGTGTTATCCTTTACTAATGGCACCGATCCCACCAGTAGTGACAGCCCACAGTCTACTCGTCAAGGAGCCCCAAAAACAACTCCCCAAAACACTGACCTTCCGGGTTCGTCAACGAATGAATCCGTGGATCCCAAGCCCTCTGAACCGTTCGTAATGGCCCCACTTAAGAGAGTTCGTCCTGAAGTAGACGCCAAACACCTTCGGGCTGAGACCCAGGTACCTGGGGATGTTTATGTGGATCCTTACCTAGGTTACCTAGATTTTACCAAGAGTCAAGGACTAGCACCCAGTAGTATTATGCTATCTGCAGTTCACCTTAGGGTTTTAAGGTTCCCTCTTCACCCTTTCTTCCATTACGTCTTCTTTATGTTAGGCTTACATCCCCTCCAACTTAACCCGAACAGCCTTAGGATTCTGTCCATGCTCCTATTATACAATAGGGATCTGGACCTTAACCTAGGATTAACAGACTTACTTCTTTGTTACTTTTTCCAGAATGCTAGAGAAAGTAAGGGCATATACAACATCTTCCCTTTTCACGGTCGAAGTATATGCTCTGGTACTGAAAAATCTGATAAGGGGTGGAAAGAGAGAATGGTGGTTGTGAGCGGTAATTGGTCTTACCCATTTTCTCGTATATTCCCGATCCCAAGTACGTTCGGTGTCATCCGTCTGCCCATCTACCGCCCCCTTCATAAAGTCTCTTTCCTTTGCGAGTATTGTGATCTTCATCGGGGGGATTATGCCTATAAATTTCTGGGTTATGAGAATAGGGACATCCCCCTGTCTTTCATAAAACAACGTATAGGCCTCTTGAAAACCCATATCTAGGGCAAAGCCTGATCTGCTACTGACCTGCTGACTTTGGCAAACCTGGAGTCAATTTCTAACTTGGGTGCTGCTGTTGACAGGATGGACTTGTCTAACAAACCTCTTTCTGCCAGACGCCCTCAAGTTCTCGAAGGGGTCACCCTGGTCGATGTTGTACCGCTCTCAACAGCACCTCCGACACCTCCAGTACCTCCGCCAGCTCAGAATCCGATAGCCCCGCCTCAACCTCCTCTTGTAAATCCTCCAATCACCAGGACCCGATCCGGTACAGGCGGTGGGGTGGCCAATAAGAGGTCCAGAACTCAAACAACTGATGCTTCTATAAGCGAAACCCCTCAAGCCTAGGAGGCTTCTAGCACTTCTATTCCTTGGGAACCGAAGTTCCTTCTACCAGATGGGACACCGGTCTGCGCCGATCATCTTACCCTTACCCAGCCAGAAGCTCTTCGGGCTATGGCAAAAGGGATTTGGACTCCGGCCGATAAGCCGCTCAGTCAAAAATCTCTAGGACTGATCTTGCGAAGAAGACTTCCGAAATGGTCATGGAGGTATATACTTGTTCTTTTTTTTCGTACTTGGTTTATTTATTATTACCACTTCATGTACTAATTATTTCCTTTATGTGCAGCTTCTTTATGGGGTCCAGGCCTACAACAATGTTATGGAGTCTAATGTCAAGGAGATGGCAAATATGAAGGCCCAGATAAGACAGAACAACGATCATCGGGTCGCTCTAGTCAAAGAAGCAGATGGCCTTCGTCAGACCGTTTCAGAGCATAAAAACCTTCTGGAGACCAGTGAAGCGGAGAAGCGGGCTCTGACTGCTGAAAAGCTAGCTTTGGCTGCTAAGCTTGAAGAAGTGAATGCATCTAACCAGAAGATGGCAGCTGAAAAGGAAGAGTCAGAGAACCTTTTGGCTCTTGAGCGGGCTAAGGTGGAAGTGTGCCACCTGGGAGGTCTGGATATGTACAACCGATACTGCACTATTTGTGATCTCCGAACGGTCAGAGCCTGGCGAGAGAGGCACAAAATGGAGCATATTCCACTGGCAGCTCGGGAGTTCAAGACCACTGAGGAATTTGATGCCCACATGGGAGTGTCTACTCCTTACAAAAACCTTCCTACCTCTAAAAACGAGAAGCGGTTGGCTGCCATTCTGAAGGGAGAGGAATATCATCCCCCTAATCAGCAGAATAGGTTTTTAAGCTTATCTGTACTTACCCCTTTTCGGAAGGGTATTTTTTGTAATTTTCTTCCTTATTAATGAAAAGAACTTTTCCCACCTTAGTGTTAATTTTGTTCTTTATTTTCATGTAATATTCAGTCTTCGGGCATATGGCCCCTGATACTTTTTCTTCTTCCTTTGGCTAGTTTTGAGATTCAGTACTTAGGAAATTTTAATTATGAAACCTTCGGGCATTTGGCCCCTGAGGCTTATTCTTATCCTCTGGTTAGTTCAAATTAGGTTTGAACTCAACACTTAGGAAAATTGTAGTTTTAAAATTGAGCCGTCGGGCATATGACCCCTGAGGCTCGTCTTTGTCCTCTAGTTAGTTCAAATCAGATTTGAACTACTTAGGAAAATTTTAATTTAAAATTAAGCCTTCGGGCATATGGCCCCTGCGGCTTGTCTTTGTCCTCTGCTTAGTTCAAATCATGTTTGAACTCAACACTTAGGAAAATTTTAATTTAAAATTGAGCCTTCGGGCATATGGCCCCTGAGGCTTGTCTTTGTCCTCTGGTTAGTTCAAATCAGGTTTGAACTCAACACTTAGGAAAATTAAAAATGGAGCCTTCGGGCATATAGCCCCTGAGGCTTTGCTTTTTGTCCTCTGGTTAGTTTAAATCGGGTTTGAACTCAACACTTAGGAAAATTTTAATTTAAACATGGAACACTCGCATAAAAATAGAATGTATCTTTATTGAAATGAACTTGAGAATTATGAAGCAGAAGTGCCGACATCGGGCACAAATGCTTTATTATAATCAGAAGAAGACGTCATAAGAGAGACACATCTTTAGTGTTTCAACAAAAAGAAACTTCCTAAGGATAATACCTCTTAAGCCGATAAGCGTTCTGAGAGTTGGACTCGATGCGGCCTGTTTCGTTCTTTCGAACCCGAAAAGCTCCGCGTCCGATGACCTCAACTACTGTGTAAGGTCATTCCCATGTCTCTCGTAATTTGCCTACAATCCCAATCTTTCTTCTGAGTACCATATCGCCTACCTGGAACTCTCTCCTTCTAACTTTCTGATTGAACTGTGCCCTGACTTGTTGCTGATAGACAGCCAGCCTTATCCCGGCAACTTCCCTCATTTCTTCTAAGAGGTCCAGATCATGTGCTAGATGCTGATTATTCGGGCCTTCTTCCCAAGCTTGGCTTTTTAAAGTAGGTATTCTTGACTCTGTCGAGATAACTGTTTCGGCCCCATAAGCCATGGCGAAAGGGGTCTCCCTAGTAGGTTGCCTCGGAGTAGTCCGATAGGACCATAACACCTCAGGCAATTTCTCCAACCATGCCCCTTTTGCGTCTTCAAGCTTTTTCCTCAGTGTATCAAAAATGGTTTTGTTCGTCCTTTCAGCCTGCCCATTTCCCTATGGATAGCCGACGGAAGAAGTGTTCTGATTGATCTCATGTTTTGCCAGGAATGCTTGAACCTTCCTGTTATCCAGATTGGTGCCATTATCCATCATTATAGTTCGGGGTAGACCGAATCTGCAAATGATGTGGCTCCAGATGAATTTTATAACATGGCTACGTGTGATGGTGGGGTATGCCTCGGCTTCCACCCATTTGGTAAAGTAGTCTGTAGCTAAAAGAACATGAGTGGTTGATCGTATAGCCTTCGGAAGAGGACCCACAATATCCATACCCCATCAAGCAAACGGGTGAGGGACAATTGTTGGGTTCAGTAACTCTGGAGGCGGATGAATGACATCTCCATGAAATTGGCATTTCTTACAGTGTCGGGTATAGACCTCAGCGTCCCTTGACAGATAGGGCCAGAAGTATCCTTGTGTGAGAACCTTATGGGCTAAAGATCTTCCTCTGAAATGATTGCCACAGACTCCTGCATGAATTTCTTCCATGACCGCCGAAGCTTCGGAGGGCGTGAGACATCTCAAGTATGGCCCGGAGAAAGACTTGCGGTATAGTTGGCCGTTGTATAGAGCATATCTGACTGCCTTCATTCTTATCTTCCGGGCTTCTGATTTTGACTCAGGCAATGCACCAGTCCTCAAATAATCTGCTATAGGGTCCATCCAACTTGGCTCCCATGGAATGACCATTACTTCTTCGGGGGACTCCAAGCTTGATCGGACGATGAAATCTATTGGTACAATGCGAGTCATACTTTCTGATGTTGCGGAGGCCTGGTTAGCTAGACAATATGCTATAAAATTATCCCCTCTGGGAATCTGTTCAAAGGTTAACTGTTGGAACCCTTCGGCCTCCTTTAGAACCAAATTCCTGTACGCTTCCATTTTCGGCTCTCAGGTTTCCCATTTAACTACCGCACGACCAACTGAGAGTCACTCCGAATCTCTGTTTTCTATACTTGAAGGCTTCGGGCCAATCGAATTCCTAAAAGAAGGGCTTCATATTCGGCTTCGTTGTCGGAGGCAGGAAACTCCAGTCGAACGGACTGCTGGATTTTAGTGGCATCTGGTGTCACGAGCTCTACACCGATCCCTGCTCCGTTGACATTTGATGATCCGTCCACGAACACAACCCATAAGCCAGGTTCATTTTCTTCCAAAGAGTCTGTAGTTTCTGTTTCTAGCAAAAAGTCAGTTACTGCTTGGCCTTTGATTGCAGTTCGGGGGACGTAGGTTATGTCAAAAATCCCGAGTTCAATTGCCCATTTTGATACCCTTCCCGATAACTCAGGTTTCGCCATTATTGATCTGATCGGGGTTGCAGTTGGCACTATGATTGGATGTGCTTCAAAATAATGCCGAAGACGTCGCTTTGCATTGACCAGTGATAGTACCAGCTTCTCCGGCTTCGTATAACAGGTTTCTGCATCAGCAAGGGCTTTGCTAGTGTAGAATACTGGTGTCTGGTACCCTTTGCCCTCCTTGACCAGAGCGGCGCTGGTAGACGTTGAAGATATAGCTAGATACAGGTGTAGCGGCTCATCTGCTTCTGGGGTTGCCAGTATAGGAGGCTTTGCCAGGTAGCTCTTAAGTTTCTTCAGAGCTTCTGATTGCTCCGGTCCCCAAACCTCTCCTTTTGCCGCCTTTATAGCTTAAAAGAACGGCCTGCACCGATCGGTTAATCGAGAGATGAAACGGTTGAGGCCCGCCACTCTTCCTGTTAGCACCTGGATCTCCTTCCGGGACCTTGGCTCTGCTGACTCTACGAGGGCTTTGACTTGTGCTGGGCTAGCTTGTATTCCCGTCCGATCAACTATGTGTCCTAAGAACTGGCCCGAAGCCACTCCGAAGGAACATTTGGATGGGTTGAGCTTCATCTTGTATTTTCTGAGGGTATCGAACACCTGCTGCAGATCGGTCAGGTGATCGCTTTTTGCTTTGTTTTTAACCACCGTGTCATCAATATAAGCTTCTATGGTGGATCCCATCAGGCCCCGAAAAACTTTGTTCACCAACCTCTGAAAGGTTGCACCTGCATTTTTTAGTCCGAAAGGCATAACTGTGTAACAATATGTACCTGATTCGGTGATGAATGTTGTTTTTTCCTCGTCATCGAGGTTCATTCGTATCTGGTTATATCCAGAGTACGCATCTAGAAAACTCAAGCACTCGAACCCTGCGGTGGCATCTACCATCTGATCGATCTTTGGTAAGGGGAAACAATCTTTCGAGCATGCTCTGCTCAGATCGGTGAAGTCCACGCACACCCTCCATTTCCCGTTCTTTTTCTGAACCACGACAACGTTTTCCAGCCAGGACGGATACTGTACCTCCTTTATGAATCCTGCTTGGAGAAGCCGATCGACCTCTTCAACTATGATCTGGTTCTGTTGTGCCCCCATCCGCCTTTGCTTTATCAGACAGGTTTTGCGCTGGGATCCACGTTGAGGGAATGCTGGGCTACTGACGGATCAATGCCAGTCATATCCATATGTCCCCAGGGAAATATGTCAGCGGTAGAACGTAGTAGGGCCTCCATTTTTTCTTTTTCTTGAGCACTAAGGCCAGAACCGATATAAGTCAACCTTTCGGGGTGATCGGGGTATATATGTACTTCAAGCAAAGGTTCAGCTGCTATTAATGATCCCGCACCCTCTTCCTGTAATTGCAATTGGTCATCGGGTACCACCTTGGATCGTGACCCTCGTTCCGGTTCCGCCCTTTTCTTTAGACTTTTCATGGTAACAGCATAACACTCCTTCGCTGCTACCTGATCGCCCCTGATGTCAATGACATCAACTCCGTTCGGGTCAATACACCGCATGACTTGATGCATGGTTGAAGGGACTTCGTGCATCCGATGGATCCAACCCCTTCCCATAAGGAGATTATAGGAGGGTTTGACATCCACCACTACAAAAGTTTCTCGGAGCGTGCGCCTTGCTATTGTCACTGGCAGTTGGATCTCTCCCACTGGTTCCACTCTTCTGCCATCAAATCCTGTTATCGGGCTTCTGGAAGGTACAATCTCCTGAGGGTTGATTTCTAACTTCTCAAAGGCCCATTTGGTGATAATGTTGGCGTTGCTCCCTGGGTCAACCATCACCCTCTTGATCAAGTAGTTCGAGACCATGAGGGAGAAAACCAAGGGGTCGTCATGTGGTGTCTGAATGCTCCGAATATCCGCAAAAGTGAAAGTTATCTGGGCGTCCTCTTTCGGGCTTCTAAACTCGCTGACTTCCCCAACCCTTCGTAGTTTCTGAACCAAGGACTGATGGAACTTGGTTCCAGGGACCAGGGCCATTCTGAAGGCTTCGACAGCCGAATGTTGGTCACAATTATCAATCGAAGACATCTCGACATTGAATCTCGAGACAAAACTCTTGAGGGACTCGCCTTTTTCCTGGATCATGGTGAATAGGCTCGAGATGGTCTTCTTTACCTTTTGTTGCCGAAGTACTGAGCAATGAATAATTCACAGAATCTGAGCCAGCTTCCAATGGATCGGGGTGGCTGTTTTCTGAACCAGATCAGGGCTGCTTCGGTTAGGCTGGTTGGGAACACTTTGCAGAGTAAAGCTTCGTTTTCATTGTAGACATTCATCTTCGTATGTACGTGGTAGATGTGCTCCGTTGGATCTTTTGTACCGTCGAACAGGGTGAACTTCGGTAGTCTGAACCTCTCCGGGTAGGGCACACTTGTGATCGCTACGGTGAACGGAGTATGCACAGCGTCGATGGATGCCTCGGAGGCCAGATCGATATGGGTCTGGACCTTCAGATCCTTCAGCACCTCCCTCTGGAATCTGGTCATAATTTCCTTCAACTTCCTCATGGTCAGAATCTCCTCGGGATTGCGCCCCCCAAGCACCTGTAGGGATGATTCTGCGTGTTCCTCCCGATCGTTGTTGGATTTTACTTGGTGGTTGTCCCTTTCTGACCGGTGGCCTATGGACCGCTCCTGCTGGCTGAACTGTTCATCGTTCTGGACCTCTTGCGGGTTCTGAAGTTGGGCCAGTTTTGCAACTAGCTCCGCGTTCTGCCTCTCCAACTCGGCAGTCCTCTCCTCCAGGGCTCGCCTAATCGGATCTTCAGGCTACTGGCCTCCGTTCGGAGGTAAATCAATCTGGTGTGAACGGGTGATCACCGCCATTGATGGTATGAATCTTAGCTTTTTATAGAGGATGGGAAGCTTATTGAAAAAGATTTCAATAATAAAAGTTTCCCACAGACGGCGCTAATTGTGTAGATACAGAAAAATACACAATAATAATTAGGGTAAAAAATTGGATCCTTTATTCAATTTCTGTCCTTGTATTTATATATATTTCTGGTAAATGGGTCAAGCCCATTTACCCAAGTTTATCAATCCCTTAAATCAGGGGATTTGATAAACTCTATCCTTTTTTGGACTCTCTATTTCATAAGTAGGACAATTCCCTGACTTATGGATCACTCATCTTCTAGAAAATTCTATGAGCCAATTTATTTCTTCGGCCCATCCGTCTTTGGCCCATCTGTCTTCGGCCCATCAGTCCTGTGGCCCATCCTAGTTGGGCCATGAATTATTTTGACTATTACACATGCATTTAAACTCTTTTAAGAGATTTATATAGTTAGTATTCAAGTACCTGCAATCTAATTCAACTGAAATTAAACTCCTTATTTCAGTGAGTTCTCGCCATAGCTTGTCGAAGTCGAACAAGGACACGGCACCTTCAAAATTCAAGCCTGTTAGCAGCATAATTTCTGTTTGAATATTTATGAATACTGAACCGAACTTTTCTTATTAGCATCATTCAAAAGTCTTGTAAAGTTTCTCCAGTGAAGCTACCAACACAAAATAAATCGAACATCACTCTGATAATCTGCTAAAAATAATGCAGTGCACGTATAAAAATAAATAAATATATATATATATATATAATAGAAGGTGAGAGAAAGAGAAGAAAATGCAATTAGATATGATAGAGAGAATAATACAGCTGCATGGTATAACCGAAAACAAAATGATAATATACAGATAGAGCGAGCAAAACCTTCAATAATCACATGAAATTTAAACCAGGAATGCCTTTCAGTTAAGGGAAATTCGGATTCTAGTTAGCAAATTTAAATAAAATTGCTCTTAAGTGACCATAAATTCATACAAAGATGAATAATGACCAAAATTGAAAAGTTAAATGCCAATACGAGACCATTTCATCATTATTTCGTAAATGCCCTTTCCATGAGGGGAAAAAGAAAAAAACTTTTCACTCTAAACCATTGCGAAAAAGATCAATGCCCTGTTCTACCGAAGAAGCTCGGCACCAAAGAGTTCAAATGGGTGGAAGCAGATATGTTGGTGAATTATACGGATGGCATCTATCTTTGGTCACATCCCATTTGGCTTCGCCATAGTGAGTCAGACGGAATCCAACAATCCGCCGGAAAACTATCGATTTGCCAAATTTTCAACCCGAGAAGTCTCGGGCTGAAAAGTTGAAGGTTGTGCAAGCAGATTCTGCCGGGGGCGGACATGGGTCAAGCCTGTAGCTTTGGTCACAGTTTACTCTCCAACAATGCTTTTGGATTCGCCGTAGAGGGTGTTGTATGCGCGTTACACCAGTGGTGCTGCCAAATTCTCAGATTCTGATTTTTTGGCATTTCCATGCCGGAGAACAAGGAAGTGCAAAGTGAATGAGGTAAGATAAGAACTTCAAAGATGTTAAAACCAGCCACCACAATATTTTATAGTACTAGTAATAGAAAGGCCTCTTCAGAGGAAACTGAATTCCCAGAAAACCAACAGCAGTGAACTGAATGATTCTCTGGTGAGGAAGAGTGCACCGATGTGGTTGAGCTTTAACTACGACCCAGTGTTAAGTGACAATAATGATGATGATGATGGTGATAGTCTGGCATTACTGAAGGAAGGAAGATAGGACAGTGGTAATGGTGTCGCAGCTGGTTAAGGTGGTGGGGACGGTGCAATTTCGTGACGGACACGTGGGTGGATGGACTATGAATCTGGAGAGGGCAAGATGTTCAGGTTTTGTATGGATCTGGTTGGGTGGGCTGACTGAACATATAGATATGGTGGACGAGGGTTGTGGTGGTGGAGAGGCAGTCCTGGTGTGGTCTAGATCTTACAATAAGGTTTTTTATCAAGAAAGACACTTGTGGAATAATGATTGATGGTCCCTTATTAGAATTCAGTCTTTAGATTGGTCACCATTCATCTTTATGTGACTTTCTCCATCCCTTCAAAACAATTCTGTTTGAATTTGGTTACAAGTTTTCGATCTTCCATTTTCCTGGTCTAAAAATTAAAATTAAGGATTTGTTGCAGATGATGTACTTATCCATTATAGTATACATATATGGGTGAATTGGATCCATATTTAGTAAATGGATGGAGCTTGTTTTATGAAACTTCCAAACAAGGTATATAGCTATGTTCTTGAAGATCTCACAGGTAGCTCCAGAATGCAATAGATCTGAGGCTTGGGACTCTAATAGGGCACTCAATCAATTTTCATATCGATTTTAATTATTTAATTAATGTTAGGCAATACATAGTCTTCCACGTATATTCACTACGAACATGGGACAACTCAGTTCATCATGTGCTAGATGGAATGCGTAACCCATGGCTTTTCATGTAATTTTTTAAGCTCTCAGTTTAACATTTTTTATCTCTCATATTAGTTCATAAAAACACACAATTGTGTGAAGCTGTCGCGTCCCTCCTTCAGCAAAATGAAATGGACACAGCTTATACACATATTTTTCTTGTCCCAAAAGAAATTTCCATAAAATTGGAAAGATGGGGCATAAATTTTTACATTTGCACCCAATTTATTTTCGTTCTTCTTTTTTGCTCCTATTTCTCCATAAACCAGAAACTGTCTGGCTAAGTTCATGACATGTAATATTAATACTTGTAGAATTAATATTGATGATGATGAGGAGGAGGACGACGACGACGTTAGAATGACGGGACATACACGTAATATTAGTAGTAGTAGTAGTCGTAGTCGCAGTGGATCCTCATTGTAAGAGCACAACAAATCTGGTCTTAGTTCTAATAGATACACAGATTGAGGAAAGGACGAGAGTATTATATAAAACTCCATGGAGATGGGGATGGGGAGGGGGAGGGGGGGAAATCGAAGGCCTGCCATGGGATCACCTTTTGAAGTTCTCTAACACAATGTGGATTGTCCGGGCTCAGTTCCTAAGGATGAAAAAAAAAGAAGTAAAGGAGCATGCGATGCAGAAAGTGGGTAGCACCAATGAGCCCCTGACATTTGTAAGCTCTATTCATGGGAAAGGGAAAGTCCAATGGAGAAGCTGATCCCAGATGGTGAGGAAGCGCCATTAGGATACTCATCTAAGCAGATTAGGGGCAAGGAAACACCTCATACAAGGAGGCAGTCTTCGCGGCTGGTGGAGAGGCACGATTTTGCATAATAGGAGTGCCAGAAATTGGAGACGGTCGGGGGCAGCAGAAGCTTAATAACAAAGACAATCACAAAACAAAATTATGTGGATCAACCAAAATCAGGGCTACATCCACCGAGAGTATGAATTGCACTCTGATGAATCAAGAAGAGATTATACATCTCTAGAGAATGCACACTCATTACTACCTCATGAGAATAAATATCAGTAAGGATTTTTAAGAACCTAACCATGTACAATCACTCTCTGCTCAAGTTAATGTGTTGGGTTTTCGAGTCTTTCCCAGTCTATCACTCCCCATCATCTGTGTTATACTGACTCACTCGTCATCTCTAGCCCCACACTCACCGATTCTATGAAGCTGTGTCACTGTACCCAAGGTGCTCCTTTGCACCTAGCAACTTTCTCCTCTTTTCCCCCTCTCCTCCATTCTCTTTTCTTCTCTGCCTTCTCTACACAACTTCCTCTTTATTTACAGAGTTCATAAACCCAGCTGGGACAAATAATACAACTCCTAATGGGGGAAAGGGGCTCAAGTAGAATAACTGTGGGCCCAAATCCAGCAACAAATCCCCAAATTATTACAACCCAAAACAAGATCAAACAGAAATTGAGACTTGTATAACAGAGACGACTACTCCTGCACCTAGACCTGTAAACGGGTCGGATTCGGATCGGATCTATCATGATCCGATCCGAATCCGATTAGCATATATCCGATCCGATCCGACCCGATAACCCGATGAATTTTCACTTAATTGATCCAAATCCGAATTTGTTTATTTTCGGATATCCGATCCGATAACCCGATCCGATTAGGTAAAAAAAAATTACAAAAAATTATTAAATTTTTTTTATTTTTATGTTATTTTTTAAGAATATTAAACACTAAATTATATATTTTACAATCAATACTTATAATACATGACTATAAAAACATAAAAATGAAAAAGCGAATTTTTTTTTTGAAACATAATTTAGTATACTATTTAATATTTACATAGTAATAACATAATATATATGTGTATATATAAAATTAATTGGATCGGGTTATTATCGGATCGGATTAGGCAAATCCAAATCCAATTTGTTAAGGAATCGGATTATCGGATTCGGATCGTATTCGGGTTATCGGATTTTTTTTCTAATCCAAATCCGGCTAATCGGATCGGATTTGGGTCAAAATCCAATCCATTGACAGGTCTACCCGCATCTCACAAAGGTCAGAGAGCACTCAGAAATTGTTTTTGTTTACTGTACCTAATATTAGGCAAACTCCTTATACTTCGGCATAATCAAAGAGGAAAGCAGCTTTAAATATTTTCCATGCCCTAAATTCTAGAGTATGGACATCTAGACACTTCTGCGAAAACTTTTGGTACTATAGAGCATTAACCTCGAAGAGGAAAATATCATCCAATTTACTGAGTAACAATCAGTAAAAGGATGCATAGTATTTCAGCATAATAGTCATACCTGTAGCTTTTGGGGAATCTATCTCTTCTGTCCTCAAGACCACTGCAGGGTGTTCTCCTCTTATAGAATTGTATACCATCACTTGCTGGATTAGGCAGCGGCAACTGATTGAAAGCAATTTTTCTCATCATCCCACTCAACCTACATTAAAGTACGAAGATCATCTTTCTTATTCTTTTATTGGAAGTTACAGAAAACAGAAACACCCATACCCACATTATGCCCCTCACGGAGTTCAAACTCTCACCTTCCCCTTTGGGGAGGAGAGGTCATACCATCCCCGCTAGAGGCCTGGTGGTAATGTGCGAAAAACATCTTTTTCATAAAGTAAAGCACATATCCTGTCTACAATGAATGGCATGAGATTCAGAATGCAGACTTCCTGATCATGTCTGAGGATTCACTTACATCTTCAGAAACGAGTTAATATGGTAAACATTAAACAACTGTGAAAAAAGTTACAACTGGGAGTACTTAAAGTACAGGAATACTCCCGATGTCATCTTAACCAGTCCCAAATGACTCGAACAGTTGAGGAATCAATGCGCTTTTACAGTATATCAACTTCACTATTCATCATTGAGTACTTGAATACTTAACATGTAGAGAACAGAGTTACAAGAAAAAAAGGATCCACACTCAGACCGAACAAGGGATTAACCAAAGACCACTCATCTTGTGTCGAGGGAAGTCAATACCTTTCAAAACAAATCCTTTTAACCCCAAGTGTTTTCTGACTTTAAATGTAAACAGAGCAACTATATGGGAAGTTATGAAACAGTAATATTACTCTCTAAGCATAAGTAGAGCATATGAAGTGAGTCAAGACTGCTTCTCAGCAAGTCTCTACTGATATTGAGCATACGAAATTTTCAGCCCCGTTTAAGGTGTTTCACACCCGGAGACTCAACTTGGACGACTAGTCAAGGAAATCAAAGCCTAGGATCAGCTCCTGAAATAATTAAATTGTGATTTTGTAGAACCTTTATTCTGAATTTTCCACATCCCACATGTCGATTGATGGACCATTGGGTTTTCCTTTCTTAATTATTCCTTTAAATACCCCACCAATACCTTGCTTTTAATAAGCAAGAACATCAACTGTTAGTGATTTCTATTCGACAGTCCTTTTAATAAGCAAGAACAACAACATTAGAACACAGACGGACAAAATGCCATCGTATATTGCAACCGGCGGACTTCCATGAGAGAGTTTAGACCCAAACAATCTAACTAGCAAGATGCATTTAAAAATACATAACCTAAAATCAATAAGACTGCAATAAAGTACAACCGGCCCCACCTACCCTAACAAAAGAGACTATAATCAGCTAGATGACGCCCAAAGATATCGAAATCAACCTCTTTATGTTAATAAAATGAGATAAAAAAAAAATAACAAATAAAATAAAAAACCTACATCTTCTCAATCTTAGTACTAAGAATCAAAAACCATTTCTGTTACTGCCAGAAAATGGATCAGATCCTACGACTTCAACTAGAATTGGAACAGAACTATACTCTAACAGAAAGACACAGATATAGTTATCAACTTGATATAAGTTTTCTTTTCTTTTTTTAGCAGTTATGATGGAATATCAATCTTTGACCCCATCTTAACGACCCGATTCTATGGTATTATTATTGTGTTCGGATCATAGAGAAATAAGAAAGTGTGTGAGAAATAAAGGCTGCCACAATAGAGAGGGTTGCAGGATCCTTTTACTCCATTTTATTAGTTAAAAAAAAAATGTGATGGTACCAAATGATTACCACATGAAGGAAGAAATTGACACAGTAACTAAAAAGAAACACTTACTGTTAGTTTTCCCCTGGGCAAACTTATAGTTGATGCACATACTATAAATACTGAATTTAAGGTAGCACAATCAGTATTTGATAAATAATTAACTTCATTATTATAAAATTTATACAGCTTATTACTCAATTAGTTTATTAAGATCGTGATAATGATGTTGCTAATATAACTTACATTTTAGACTCACAGCAGCACATGCTTTCGGCTCATGTGCCATCACACTATCTCTATATGATACCCTGAACATCACATTTCCACTTTCACATACAGAGCTGGAGACAATGCATGTAGCAAAATGATATGCAAACAAAGACAAAAAACAAAATAAATCACAAATATAACCACCATCCAGAAATTATAAAACAATCCATAACACGACATCAAAACCAAATGCACAATAAATGACATGATTTTTTTTCCTTTATCCACACACCCATGCGTATACATTTTTTTGCCGTTTTGCTCACCGATGAGCTAGAAAATCCATCTACACCAAGCAAATTGTCAGTTGGATGTGATTACTGTTAATATATATATATATATATAACAAGCACATTCAATGGTCACCTTAAATGAATTTTATTGCTCACTATAATAGTGAGCAATACTCGTGTATATATATACATACATACACATATATGAACAGCAGCTTTAAGTGTGTTAGAAGAAAGGATGTTTTGATAATATGATAATAGAGAAAAGATAAAGAAGACAATAATAGAGAAGAAAGAATATTGAACTGTATATTAAAGTGTCTTCTAAAGTATATAAATTACAATAAAGATGACTCATATATATAGGAGAGAATGTGTGGTAAACAAGTAAACTTGGTGTAGGGGACAAGTCAATCTAATCTAGGAAAGACTAATACTAAACAGACTAGGATTACAATAGATAGATGAAAGGGCCTAAGCCCTAATATATTCTAACACCCCCCCTCAAACTCAAGTTGGGAAATAAGAGACCAGCAGATGAACTTTGATGAAAATATCATATTCTGATTCTAATTGGCTATGCGGAAGCGATGATTCTTGGCGAGAGTGGTTGATCCTGATTCTGAGGCGAAGATCAATCGAGAGAAGAGATGATGATTGATCTATGACAAGATTAGATTTTCTCCTGAGATGAGAAAATAAGATCGAAAGAACCCAAAACGGATGAGGTTTTCCAAAACGGATGAGATTAGATTTCCAAAAAAGGATGAGATGAGATTTTCCAAAACTGATGAGATTCCCTAAACATAAAACTTCGTTTACTGTTAATGAAAAGTTGCGTCCGGTTGCATCCGAAGTCAAATGAAAAGTTCGAAGTCAAATTTTGTAAAACTGACTATACGGTTGCGTCCGGAGCGGTCCAATTAGCTAATATTGACTACTCGTTTGCTAAAATCGGAGTTAAAATGAACCCGAAATGCACAAAAAATTGAATAAGGGCAAAACTGTCAATTTGTAAGAACTTGATGACGTGGCACAATCTGGCAGTGACACGTGGCATAATATGGTGGTGACACGTGTCGCAATCTAGAGGGGACACGTGGAATGGCCGGAATCTGAAAAAGTTGCCGGAGAAGACTGTCGACGCCGGAAAAGTCACAGGTTTCTGGAAAATTCGTCGGAGATGACGAACATCACCAGAGAAGATGACCGGCTATGGTTGTCTGCGCTAGGGTTCCAGCGTGCTCTACTGAAGAAGATGATTGGTGTCGGAAAAAGGTGAACGTTGCCGGAGAAGATGACCGGCAATGAGAGCCGACGGTAGTTCCGACGATGGTCTGGCGCGTGGGGTGCGTGAAGCCCACGCACGATGAAGGTTGAAGACACGTAGCGCGTGTGGCCGAGGACTCCAGACGTGTCAGTCTTCTGGAGGCGCGTGCGGTGGAGTTCGGGGTCGTGGCGAATTGGGTTCGCTTCGTCTGATTGGGACGAACCTGTTGGTGCTGTCGAACTTTGATTTCAAGGATATTTTGACGACGAATATGGACCAGTTTGTGAGCAGTGAGGGAGAAATTGAGAGTCTCGTTCGGACAGTGTTAAAAATTGGTGGTGCGTTTCTTGGAATTAGAGACTAGGATTTGTAGAGAGAGAAAGTTAGGGTTGTGAAGTAGAGGTGCGGCAAACCCTTCACAGAAGAAAAGAGATTGAAAAATTAGTAGGGTTGTGAAAGTGATTGAAAAGAGATTGAGAAAGTGAGGATTAGTAGGGTTGTGAAAAAAATGGAAAAATTAGGTTTTTAATTAAGAATCGCCGTCGGGGATGGAAGATGGAGTGTCATCCCCGACAGAGACGACACTAAGCAGAAGGAACTACCAAAAACCGATTGGCTCTAATAGCATGTTAGTGATAGAATTATAGAGATAAAAGAAAAATGGAGGCTAGGGTTTTTATTATTCAATGATATGAATCGATGATACACATAAGGACTTATATACACAAGCAATGAAAATATTATTTTAACGCTACAACTAGAGTATAATAAAATAACATTCTATTATCTAATATCCCCTGGCAAACTCACGATGCAGTAGCAAGGAGAATCGAGAGTTTGTCAACAAAAAAACGAAATCGTTGAACGGTTTGAAACTTCGTAAAGAAATCTGTAACTTGCATGGAAGAGGAGACAAAAGGCAAAGTAATCGTTCCACACTGTAGGTGATGCCGAGTGGTATGACAATCAATCTCAATGTGCTTAATCCGCTCATGGAAAACTGAATTGTGAGCAATCTGAATAGCGTTCTTATTATCGCAATAAAGAAGGGTAGGAATAGAAAGAATAACACCCAAATCTGCTAATAACCAACACAACCACACAATCTCATTTGTAGTTGATGCCATCGCATGGAACTTAGCCTCTGTGGAAGATCGAGAGATAACTTTCTGCTTCTTACTCTTCCAAGAAATGAGAAAGTCACCCAAGAAAATGCAAAAACCTGTAGTAGACTTACGATCAGTCGGATCGCCAGCCCAAACAGCATGAGAGTAAGCACAAAGCTCCAAAGAGAATGTGGAAGGAAATACAAGACTCTGGCGGAGAGTACCCCGAAGATAACGCGGAATGCGAAGAACAACAACCCAATGAACTGCAGAGGGGGAAGTAATAAACTGACTAACAATGTGGACAACATATACAATGTCGGGACGAGTAATAGTGAGATAGACTAAGCTACCAACAATAATCCGATACAATGTGGGATCAGGCAAAGGAATACCATCTGTAGGAGCATAACGTGCATTAAGCTCGATAGGAATATCTACAGTCCGAGTATCCGTAAGACGAGCTCGCTGAAGGATGTCTGTTGTGTACTTGGATTGAGAAAGAAGATAACCCTTAGGTGAAGAGGCTACCTCAATACTCAAGAAGTACCTTAGAGGACCTAAATCCTTCATGTCAAACTGACGAGCTAGTTCTGTCTTTAATGTTGCAATCCCATCAACATCATCACCCGTAATAATCATGTCATCAACATAGAGTGAAAGTAGAATGCGACCAATAGAAGTAAACTTAACAAATAAAGACAAACCATGAGCACTAGACCAAAAACCAAGGGAAGTAACCACCATAGAAAACTTCTCAAACCAAGCTTGAGGAGCCTGTTTCAAAACATATAAAGCCTTCTTAAGCTTGCAAACCTCTTCAGGATTATGAGAGACACCAGGAGGGGGTACCATGTAAACTTCCTCTTGAAGATCTCCATTCAAAAAGGAATTTTTAACATCCATTTGAGAAATACGCCACTGACGAACAGAGACCACTGCAATGAGAGCACGGACGGTGGTCATCTTTGCAACTGGAGCGAAGGTTTCCTCATAATCCAACCCATACTGGTGGGCAAAACCCTTAGCAACCAACCTGGCTTTATACCTCTCAACAGAGCCATCAGATTTAGTTTTAATTTTAAAAACCCAACGAGAACCATTTGTGCTCTTACCAGGCGGGAGCGACACTAAGTCCCAAGTGTCCGTTCGATGCAGAGCAGAAAGGTCCTCAACCATAGCCTGCTGCCAAAGGGGATCAAGAACTGCCTCTGTATATGAGGTAGGCTCGCAAAGAGTGTGAATAGATGCTAAGAAGGAAGTAAATGAACTAAAATAACAAGAATAAGCAAAATATGGTAACTGAGTGGACTTACGAGTACGCTTGGGAAAGCGAGAAAGTGGAGGATCCACAAACACAGGAGAAACATTGGTGGTTATAGGAGGGGATGGAGCATCATTAACTAGAGAGAGCGGAGCATAAAAAATGTCATGGGCCACACCATCAGTAGCTGCTCGAGTCTTGCGAGAAAAGTGATAAGGAAAAGGCTGAACAGGGAGATGAGTAGGTGATGTATCTACTACAGATGATGAAATAGTGGATGGTAGAATTTCACTTGCATCAACAAAGAAGGGGTCAATGCGAATAAGGTCTGACTTGGTCATATTATGAGGGCTAGCGGGAATCGAAAAGAAAGGAATATGCTCAAGGAAGAAGACATGACGGGAGATATAATTTATGAGCAACAGGATCAAAACAATGATAACCCTTTTGACCTGCACCATAACCAAGAAAGACACAAATGACAGAACGTGATGATAACTTATTACGCTCAACACTTGGATGAAGAACAAAACATGTGCAACCAAAAACTCGTAACAGTGAGTACTCAGGAGCATGACCATACAATTTTTCATAAGGGGATAAACCTTAAGTGTAAGATGTCGGAATTTTATTGATCAAGTGGACAGTTGTGAGAACAGCTTCTCCCCAAAATTCACTAGGAACACTAGCGGATAAAAGAAGAGAACGAGTTGTCTCAACAATGTGTCTATGCTTCCTTTCAGCAACCCCATTCTGTTGAGGAGCGTCAGTACAAGAAGATTGATGCACAGTACCATCAGAGCAAAACAACTCAGAAAAAGGTGTAGAAGTATACTCCCCACCCAAATCACAACGAAAACACTTGATAACTGCAGAATGTTGAGTTTTAACAAGTGACAAAAAAGCGGTATAAAAGTTTATGAATTCAGAACGGTGTTTCATTAGATAAACCCAACAATATCAAGTGTAATCATCAATGAAAGAAACATAATATCTGGACCCCCCTTTTGTTACGACAGGGGAAGGACCCCACACATCAGAATGAATCAAATCAAATGGTGCAACAGAATAAGAAACACTTCGATTAAAGGGTAGGGCGGAGAATTTAACTAGTTTACAACCATTACAATCAGAAATATCATGAGATTGTAAATTGCCCAAAGATCCTCTAGAAATCAAATATTTTAAATGAGGGGCCGAAACATACCCAAGTCTAGAATGCCACAAGTAAAAACTGGAAGAAGATGAAGTTAAATGGAAAGAAGACAAATCAACACCCGAAGCGGCTACATCTGGAACTCGCAGCTCATCCAAAACATATAAGCCCCCCTGCCTATGGCCTATCCCAATCAGCTTCTGGGAATGAGGATCCTGCACATGACAAGAAGTGGAAGAACAATGAACACAATAACCAGAATCACATAATTGACTCACTGAAATGAGATTCATTACAAGTTTTGGAATGCAATAGACATTAGAAAGTGACACATGAGGTGTACAAATAGAACCAACTCCTGCTAAAAGCATGGGGGTGCCATCAGCAGTCATGACAGACATAGATGAAGTAGATTGACATATAAAGATAAATGATGATGAATTTAGTGACATATGATGAGAGGCTTTAGAATCTAAAACCCACAAAGGTGTAGACATACCCGAAGAGTTAGGGGATGACAAGCCTACTGAAGATGAAGTGGTCATGGCATATGGTTGTGACTGTGTGGCAAGGAACTTCTGAAATTGTTCCGCAAAAAGCAACCATGTTGGGATCCAAAAAAGATGCAACTTTAGGTATCAATGCTGCAGTGGTGGACTGTGGAGGCCTATAAACTCGTTGTTGGGGCTGCCCTCCCAAACGCCATTGCTACTGTGGTGGGGGCTACGGCCACTGCTGCTAAGGTGGTTGTGTTTTATTCAACAATTTAGGACATTGGGTTTTCCAATGACCTTTCTGCTTACAAAAACTACATTCATCAACACCAACCTTAGAAGAAAGCCTCGTCTAATTGCTAAAATATGACTTAGTAGGAACAGCCAAAACAAATTGACCGGGCACTGGTAGAAGGCGCTTTCCTGTCTGAGTTTTGAGTCGTGTCTCTTCAGCCAAAAGTTCACTTACAACCGCATCAACAGGCGGATGAGGATTACGATGCAAAATATTTCCCCGAAGTCCCTCAAAATCATCATGAAGAGCCATCAGAAACTGAACAAGATGTTGTTCCTCTCTACGAGCAAGGTAGTCAACATGGCTTTGAAGGGATGTTGGCTCAGTGAGAGCCAGTCGGTCCCAAAGATCAGACATGATGGAATAAAATTCATGAATACTCATATCCTTTTGTTGCACTGCTCGGATATCGGCTTCAAGTTGGTACTGTTTTGCAAAGTTGGATTGTGTGTACAATCTTGCCAAGTGATCCCAGACCTGTTTTGTTGTGTCATATTTTGCTAAATGCGTACCAATGGAGTGTTCAACAGAATTATTGATCCAAGTAATAATTTTTGAGTTATTTGCTTCCCAACTATCCAATTGATCATCTTTAGGTTCTCCGGGTTTGCTCACCGCACCACTGACATAACCCCACAATTTTTTTCCTTTCAAAAAATTCCTCATTACATAACTCCAATACGAGTAATTGTTATCATTCAATCTTACACTAATTGATTGTAGAGAATCATCTCTTTCACCAGCCATTGCAAATATATGAACAACAATAGATTTCTTTAAAAAAAAAAACAATCCAAGAACAATATGCCAACCACCAGGAATAAGGAATTTCGCTTCTATTGTTTGAATAGAAATATCAGAGAACAGGGGGGAAGTGAAAAATGCAGAACACAATGAGAATGAGCCAGCTAAATCACAACTTCAATACTTTCTCAAATATCTAACCTTAGGAACCAGAAAATATAAAGGGGCTTCAATACAATTAGCAGATAACCTGAAAGTATCTCGGTGCCGATGATGCAACATGATCGTGTACAAAATCGAATTTTGCCAAAGGAAAAAGTTGTACGGAAATTACTTTGCCCAACATACCCATCATGAGTCTGCAATTCACCACCAGAGGATAGGTTAGCAAGACCTGAAGCTGCCCTGAATACTCAGAGAGATGCTGACAATGAGGAACAATCGAAGATGGTTAGCGAGCTCCAATCAAAGAGAGTCGGAAAGAGAAAAAGGCACAGAAGCTTGCAGTGGAAAATGCAAAACTCCAATCATGATTCCTGAAGCAAGACACCTTGGAGTTGAAGGGACTTCTTAGTTTGCATGCTCTGATACCATGATAGAATTACTGAGATATAAGAAAAATGGAGGCTAGGGTTTTTATTATTTAATGATATGAATCGATGATACTGACTTAGAGATGACTCCTATATATAGGAGAGAATGTGTAGTGAACAAGTAAACTTTTGGTGTAGGGGACAAGTCAATCTAATCTAGGTAAGACTAATACTAAACGGATTAGGATTACAATAGACTGATGAATGGGCCTAAGCCCTAATATATTCTAACAAAGTGAAAACAAAATAAAATTCATAAAACAGAACTGAAGCCAAATGCAAGATAGATGACATGATTTTTTTTTTCTTTTGTTCATCCACATATACATATACAGCTATATATATAATTATAAGAGAAACAACAGGTTGATGTGAATGTATGCATACCTGTACCCATGCAATTGGCCTTTGCTAATGGTGGTGACTGTAACATGACCAACATAGGTGCTGGCCAACGCCTCTCCTCTGAACCCCATTGACCTAATCGATTGTAAATCCTCAAAAGTAGACAATTTTGAAGTCGTATGCTTCTCGCACAGTATCGGCAACCTCATACTAATAAAACAAACAACAATCACTATACATATACATATATAGGTATATCTCTCTCTCTATATATATATACATACACGCACAAACACAGAGTGAATTGGGGGAAAATATTACTCGGATGCCGTGGCCGTCGGTGGAGACTTGGATGAGTTTGAGGCCGGCGTCCTCGACGGTGACGTTGATGGAGGTGGAGTCGGCGTCCAGGCTGTTCTCCACCAGCTCCTTCACGGCGGAGACTGGCCGCTGGATGACCTCGCCGGCGGCGATTCGGTTCACCACCGACTCGTGGAGCCGCTGGATCTCCGGAGGCTCTTTCGTATTCGGAATCGGAATGGCTTCTTCTTCGATTTCCATTTCAAAAACCCTTTTCGCTCTTCCATGCTTCTCAGTTTCACTGCTTCACTTCAACTATTATAAATAAGGGCAAACTTTCGCGCCAATCTCTGTCCCCAAGACACCTAATCTACCGCTCTATTTGTTTACAAAGATACACATACACATATACATATACATGTGTGTGAAAATTAATAAATTGGTAATTTCAAGTTGTTATAATTTACTCTCCAGAAGTATTTGCAAAACATTCGGAAACAAGGTATTTAAATCACTTTTCATTACTTTAGTTTTTTATTTCTTAAGAAAATGTTAGAGAGTTGAATATGTAGCGTCAATGTAACAGGTCGGAAAAGCTTAAATATTCATAAAAAGGAGAGTTTTTAAAGACTTCTAAAGGATGATATTTAAAATATAACAATAATAATTAACTGAAGTTTTCTTTGAAAAACGTTTCTCAAAATTTGTAACCAAACAATTTTTTCACTAATATCTCCTTTTTTTCAGTTACAAACTTCGCCTTCTTTAAGTCGAAAACGGTGGTAAATGATGATGGTATATGGTGCGAATAGTAAATGAATCAAACTTAAATTGATTTGTAGCTCACAAAACTATTTTTTTATGATTCATTCAAATTGTAAGTGAATCAAAATTTGTCACCCACAAAACTATTTTTTTACATGATAAAAATGACTTAAATCTCGTAACAAGTCAGAAAAAATCGGATGTTCACCTATACAGGCAAATTGTTGATATTACTCCAACTCCAAAATGACTCTTTTCTTTTAACCCAATTTTGTGTTCACTTATGCAAAGAATATGATATTTTTTTTGAGAAAATGTTATTTTTCATATATAGGTTATACAATATAAAAAGATTTGTTGTACCTAATGGTTGGGCAGAATTGAACATACAGTTGGATAGATAATATAAATATGTTAACATACGTGGCACTTGTTGCAGGAGAAGTAGGAATAATGGAACTAGATATAATATTTGTTTCCATCACTTGGACAACTAGAAATAGGTTCATAATACCATCAGTATTCATCATTGAATACACAAGTTCTGAATGTGGGGATCAACAAAACACCACAACCCCATAGTTTTCACAACTACAATCTGCGCATTAGATTTCACATTTCAAAAGCACCAATTTCAACTATTTTTGTGCTACCAAAAATAAGTAATCCAGTGGCCCTCATAGCCTTCTAGATGTAACTGCTTCAGGCTGGACTGTGAATCTGTTCACATTAGTCTTCCAGTACTGAAAGAAATATATGCTTAGGTGCTATGACTTAATCAAGTTTTTTATTCTACAATGGAGGAAAAGTAAAGCAACTCTATTAAACACTGTACTCATTGCTTCCCCTTACAAGCATATTGATCTATTTATAGATTTTGGGTAAGCTTCAAATGACATTAGATAATGAACTTTGATACTAAATTTGCTTTCTCACTGGAGAATTTCTTGATATTTTCAGAGAAAAACCTCTTCCTTAGTTTACAGTCAATAGATTTTAGCTATATAATGTGGATCACCACAGGAAGGGACATGAGTGAAGGAGTCGGTGAAATTTATTTTCGAATACAACAGATTTCAGACTTTCAGTTTAGGACAATATCATAACAACTGCAGTTCAAATGTCCCAGCAAAATAGCTCCATTATGCTGCAACTAGGCTCTAAATAAGTAGATCTATTGCTTTCAAGTAGCATATCCAGAAGTTCCAGAGAGAGATGTCACTAATCACTGCATATATCATAATTTAGACATTACAAATCAGCTATGCCCGTCGTTTCTTATCATCTTCCTCATCGTCATCAGAATCGCCACTCTCACGGAAACGTGGATTCTTTTCCTGTCAGCATCGGAGCAATCAGTGAGTTTGTATGACACAAATGTAACATTCTTAAACTATAGGCTACCAGAAAAACTTGAGGAAAATCCTGCTCATCAGAAAAAATGAAGTAAAGAAATAAGCAGTGAAGGCGTCGATCAGCGTTTCCAATTCTTTCCCCTCATTTTTTAAAATCCAAATATACCCGAAAGCTTTACCAAAAAGCAGAATACACCCAACAAATTTGGGGGGGAAATAAATAAATAACTAAAAGACAAGGGGTTTGGATTCTCCTCCATTATCTGAAATTATAAGAATTGCCACCTTATTGTCAACCATAAGATGCTGCTGCTTTTTACTGAAATGTGGCAACTAGTAATGTTCAAGTCAAATTACAGCCTTAACTCCACTATACAGGATCAAACACACGTGCGGGCACAAAAGCACACAGAAACAAAAAAGAAAGACCAAGCTATTAGAAATTACCGGTCTGGAGTCATGGTCGGAGTTCCTCCGAGATTCATAATCCGAACTTCTCTTTGAGACCTCTGGTCCACGGCGATCATCTTCCCGATTTCTCTTGCGAGGGTAATCTAGTTCTCAAAATAAATTAAATAACCAAGTGAGATATCAACAACAGTAAAAAAATTCTTTAATGAAAAAAAATTAAAAAATATAAAAACGAGTACCTTTACCATTCTCAGAGAAAAAGAGGCCGAAAAAGAATAGTAATAGAGAGAGCAATACCTCTACCCTGACGATAAGATCCCCCGTGACCATGATGTCCACCATGTCTACCACCACCATCTGCAGGAGTTAAATGTTAGAAGTTGCGGTAACAGAAGCATTTCGGAAAATACACTTGCACCCAACTGGATAGCTTGCACCCACTGAGCAAAACCAAATCAAAGAAGCATTTCGGAAAATAACTTGCACCCAATGAGCAAAACCAAATCAAGTTGCATATATATAAGTATTAACATAAAAATAATACGAAATCATATTGAATTAAAAACTACCTCAATGTATGTCACGACAAATGCAGCCTACCAACAATAAAACAAGAATCACAACAAAAATAATACATGGGCCACTTATGAAGGACATAGAAAAAGTTCACTATGCAAAAATTAGGAGATTATAAATGTACCCCCAAGCCTTAGCTCTCACTCTCACTTATTCAAGCGAATTTCAATGTCTCACGTCTCCCCTCATCTCACCCGAAAGACTAAACGGCGTTATATATCTGGCTACAAGAGAGTACCTAGATAGGATCTACGACCCGCAAACTAAAAAACGGGTCAAAATTGTCTTGAGTCAAAGTCGGGTCACAACACAACGCAGGCTAAAACGAATTCAGGCCACAACATCACAATGTATTACTGTTAATCAATAAACTAGTCACCATGAATTTTCATATTTCAGGTGACAGTATGAAAGTAGTTGCATACATAAGGATGAGAAATCATTTTCCTTAAAGAGGCTAAAAACAACAAAAAACTGAACTACACTGAAATCACTCCTTGTTGTGATAAAACTGTAATCTGAAATGTAAGTGTAGTAGCTGAAGGGTTTCAACCAGAATGTTAGATGTCAATGGTAGTATCTTGTGGTTTATCAGTTCGATATCGTGTATTTTTTTTGGTTTTTTTTTTTGACAAGTAACTTGAAATAGGTATTCCGTACATTTCATGGTCAAAATCTGATTGGGCAAAATGATAGAAGCTAAAAGCAGTCGCCAAGAGACAATTATGTGTGTGCGCACACGCACATGTGTGTGTATGTGTGTGTGTGTGTGTGAGAGAGAGAGAGAGAGAGCAAAAAAAATAAAAACTCATGCGAAGGAGCTAATACATAATTCAAGACTCATCAAGACCCATAAACAATTATATGCCCGTAGCTAATCCTCAATCCTGATTGCCTGAGGCAGGGTATATCGAAATGTGATCCAGCAACACATAAGAATACTTACGATTGGTCCCAGCTCGAGGTCAAATCATTCTGAATGATGCCAAAAGTTCATGGAAAGAAATCTCCAAGTGCAAAAGAAAGTGTAGAAAACATATACATAAGAAAACTGGCAGTACGATGGACCATATGTGTCAATTCCATATTCATTAGAATTTCCTATGTGCTTACTTTTAATTTTATTTTCAATTTTCCGATGCACCGAATCGCCTGCAAACCAGGTGTATCATTTAAATTCATACCACAACATCGGTGAGACTTGAATCAGCGACCTGAGGGGTGTAACCCCCAAAGGCCTTGCCAGTCGAGCTAGCCTGGGCGGACAATTTTATGTACTTCAGTACAAGGTAAAGCAAGGAAATTTTTATCCTCTCTAGATTGGCTTGAACCATATATATAGAAGTATGCAGTATTTTGATACCAGCATTGACCAGTCTGACTTTACAGTAACCATTGTTTGTCTAATCTATACCATTGCTCCACTATGTTTGATTCTTCACTGTAGACTTCACTTATTTACTTAGCCCTATTTGTGTCACATGAGATATAGAACAGAATCTTCGTAACCGAATCATCTTGATGCACACCAAGACACTCGACCGTTAAAAGATAACTTGCTATTTTAAATCAGTGAAGGGTAGGAAGGAAATATATATAAAGCTAAATGGACTGAAATAGAAATTGATGAAGTTTTTTTACAGCTGCAAGTTGCTGGATCTTAAAAAACAGCTGGCTAGAATTTAAGGACCATTACACACATATATTCCCTCTTCAAGGGTTGGGAAGAGTGGGATGGACACAAACCTAACCTATGGCAATAATATGCACCAAGTGACTGATGTAAGATACAAAGACTTGAACCCATGCTCTAAAATTTGGCAGCCTGAACTTCTATTACTGCACCAAGCCAACCAATGGACATTCAGCCTGCTAAAATTTTCAATTAGTAGTTAATTTAGGAATTTTGTTCTTGAGTGAAGGCTTTAAAAGGTAGCAAGAAGGTCAAATTGTGAGACATGTGATTTTTCAATGGAACAAAATACTAATTGATACCCCATTTGTCCCAAACTTTTTGGGCTGTTTTGAGAGTCGAACTTTTTATGATAGTGGAGGGTTAATATATTTCCTTGCAGTGGTACTGAATGAATTCACATCTGTCCTCGTTCAAATATAGTAATAGTATTATATGGTTGGTATTTCAATATTTTATAAAAAAAATTGTACATCCATTTTTGGAATGGGTCGGGTATTTTGAAACATCCCAAATGGAAAGAAGGCAAGAAGGCAAGAATTGTGGGAAGAAGGGAGAAGCTAATAGTAGCATGAAATGGATGACAATACTTGTACAAATTGCAGAACTGAATTTAGCTTGGCCAAGACTAGAATCGAAATTAAAGTGCTTGCAGATGCTGCTAGCTGCTTGCCAGTCCAACCATCTTATAGTACTCAAGTCAAGGTGTCAATTTGCTATGCAACTTTGTTTATATCCAGTTTACCACTTTAACTTCTACGCCTTTTTTATTGTTTCAAGTTCGAATTAACCAACATAAACCTCTCTTCTTACTGTTTCTGGAAGCAAAACCCTTCTCTTAAAACCCTTCAGCATTCAAAAACATGGGTCCCAATCAAATAATTAAGTTCAACCAACTAAAATAATGTATTCTACTTTGGCGGGCATAGCAATGACATGGTATGCCCGGATCACCCAATATCTTCCCCTTCCCCTAGACACCCTATAAACCAAAGCAACATACTCTTTAGAAATTCTGCAAGTATATCATCCAGAGATGCAAAAACTTAGTATCATCAGACCTCCTCTTGTTTGATTTTAGTTCATCTCTAAACCAATTTTGATTCTAGTCCCTCTCTAAACCACTCTACATGTTTCTATTGTACCTTCAGAAAACTCCTAAATTTGAGATCCTAAATACTTGCCCTTAGATTGAATTATTAAGGACTGTCTTGCATTACCTACAAACTACGCCACATATGGCCAAAAAACAATCAATCTACTACTAAAAAAGGGGTCAGTTTCACAAAACGCCTGAACTATGTGTATTATTAGTTTATCCCCTTGTAAATTATCATGATAAGTATAGGTAGTCGAATTCTGTTCCAGGAATCTTTTATCAATCTCTTGGATGCGGACTACCTGCACTTGGACGGATAGACCCTATGAAGCTTTCCTAAAAATTATAGAACGTGAAATTGCAGAATGACAAGTAAGCCACTTTGAATACTTTTAAACGAATTAATTATAGTGAAGATCAGGTTAGACTTGGAGGTTTCAGGTTACAAATCAGTAACACTTGGTGTTATTGACAAAAAATAGTACTGTGAAAGAAATACATTTTGAGTTTTGGTGTAACTAACATAAAATGAAAACTTGTTCATTTATTAGTGCTAGCTCATACAAGTGGATTAGCTATGCTATAGCGAGATATATCAACCATTAAGAAGGCTCGTGTCCGATACGGCAAGCTCAATATAAGGAATAGACACAGGCTCTCAAGATTGGCAGAATATTATCATAGTAGGCGAGGACCAACGACCTGATGCAGAAACATACATCATCTCAATTTTTGTAAGATTCTTTGGTACCAACCAACGCCTTTTTTTTCTCAGTAGTCTCATCTATGACAATTCATGGTTCAAGGAAATGCTGTAAATCAAGTTTAAAACTCAGGAGTGCACTCAGAGAAAAAGTAATAGAGCTAAAAAACTGGGTTCAATTTTCTGATAATAGTTTCTGGACTCAAATAACAGGGACTAAAAATACTCCCAAAATAAGTTTTCGAGATAGTTTACTAAAAACTGATCTCCGCTCTCTGAAAGTTTAGATGACACCCAATCTCAAAGAAACAAGAATTCATGATTCCATCATAATTTAATTTAGCCATGAGTTGTCCCACAGTTTTGACAGTTAACTCTGTGACCGTATACTATAGATTTTATAACTAACTGTGAGCGAGGGCTCAAAAGGACACATAATCATCGTCTGTAATTGAGACTGCATTGGTATACTTCAACATGTAAGAATATAACTACAAATGCTTTATCATGTAGTACATTTAACTGACCAGGTTAAAATTATAAGGTTTTCCCATGCATTAAAGCACACTCATTCACACCTATAGAGGAGACCCTTTTTTTGGGCTATTTAGGCCCTTAAGAGTCCTTTGTGGCTCGTGTAGTTGTTGAAATGCATTCCCCTTTTGAACATTTTCAGTACAATTTTGCAAGTAGAGACGGAAAACTGTACAGGGATCACAAACCTAACTCACTCGATTAAAGAAAGATTCTAAAACCAAACAGAATCCATCCCAGTCTAGGCTCTTCCCCCTATGGCCCTTGCATAGTCCCTTAGAATTTCTACAAGATTTGTTCTTGGGGAAAACAATGTTTCTAATAGACATTTATTTTTATCATGAATATGATCATAATCAAGCCAAATTCTGTTCAATGTATTTGTAACTTAAAAACAGATTTATGAGAAAAGGTGCTTCGAAACTTACAACGAGATGGCATCACAGGAGGGAAAGAACCTAATGATCCAGCACCATAATCTACTAGTTGTCTTTGTGCTTCCAATTCTCTTTGAACCAGCTTTCCATAACCACCTCTGCGTTTTATTTATTAAGGAAACGGAAAGTAGTGTCTGAAGTCTTAAGATAATGGACCAAAACTGAAAAGGCATCATATGGTTAGTACTGTGAACTCTTACAATCACAGAATCACAATACACTAGAATGGTTAATATTTTCCCAAATCAAAATAAATTCACCCAAACAAGCCAAGGTTCAGTCAATCTATACCAGACCACTGTTCTTCGATTACTCACATGGTCAATTGAAGTACCCTGTCCTTCTACAAATAGAACTGTGATTATAAGAAGTTCCTAATACAATTACATACATATGAAAGGGAAAGGGAAAGGGAAAGGGAAAAAAAAATTAATAATAATAAAAAGCCTTTATTTATTAAAACATGGAAAATATGAAACACTGATTGATGAATGCATGAAACTAGAAAAAAATATGACAAAGGTTGACAAGTGTCTATGTTAAGTCGCTGCATAGATCCGTCAATATTGTGAAAAACTGATATTGCACAGCTCTTAAACGACGTTGCAAATGCTTTGCAGTATTTTTTATGTTGTAACTATATTGAGAGAAGAAAGCATTTCTACATTAATAGTCAAAAGGATATCAGGATCGTAGTCAGTGCGGTATTCATCCCGTACCTGGACAAGAAGGAAATAAGTAAATAATAATAAATACAAATGTAAACTTGGTACATTAAATGGAAAGGACGTCACCTGTCCACCACTTCGACCACGACCCCATTGCCTTCCTTCTTGAAATCCCCAATCAAAATCAACACGAATGGGGCGATCATCTAGAATTGTTCCACTTACATATTTTACTGAATCCTCAGCATCTTCTCTGGAGTAGTACCTGAGAATGTGATGTTCACGATTAAGAGTTATGATCATTAATTAGTGCACAAAAACAATAATGAAAAATAGAATATGAATAATAATAAAAAAAAAAAAGGTAGCATCCACAACCATTGATACAATGAGTAGAAAATATATCTATATCAGATGCAGCTTTGTTCAAAAAGCACCGGAAAATGATAGTCCTGAGTGCTAACACTGAAGTGACAAAACACACAGAGGATTACACAAACCACCTGCCCAAGCTAGCACTAAAATAAATCTACAGAAATTCCATCAGTGTAGCATGCACAAGCAAAATTTGGAGTATATCCTTTGAAACATTTACAAAGACAAAAATATAATAAATTAATAGTAACTCCGAAGATTAAACAAGAAAACAAGAAATTGCAAAGCTGAGCACATTGCAGACCTATAACATTGAACAGCAAAATACAACGTTCAAAAAACAATTTAGCATCTTATTAAAATTAAAAGTTAACATTAAACAGAAATAAGATTCATAAGATACACACAAAATCTATAAATTATCATTTCAACATAAAAAATCATGTTAGATTTAGATTAGCTGGTCTTGAATCTTAAGCCAAACCAAACCCATTAATATTGAATATTGAGTTTTCAAAATATAACACCCATCCCCAGTTTATTCAGCAACACTTTCAGCATTGGGGAAGTCTACTAACATACTGCTATTTTGAAACTTAACACAACGAAAGCTGAACTTACTATGAAAAAGGTGATACGTTTGTCCACAGAGATCAATGGAAATAAGAATTCAACTAAAAATGAAATCTTCTCACTTTCTGGCAAGATGTAAAAAATCATAAAAAGGTTGCAGCCTTACAATACAAAGCAAAAGCCACAAGGAGTTTTTGTGTTCTTGTCCAAACCCATGATTATCTTTTTAATTTCTCCAGCTCGAGAGAATAGCTCGTAAACTTGCTCTTCTGTCGTATAAAAGGACATGTTCCCAAGATAAACAGTCGTTGAGGCCAAGAGTGCATCTTCAAATTCATCCTGTGTTCCTGGAAATCTTTTATCCCGATATGCTGAAATCTTATTCGGATCCTGAAAAACATATAATCCATGTACAAATACAGTGTAAGTATTTTTTAAAACAGTAAACATTCAACAGTGTCCAAATCTTTAAAAAGACAAATAACACTCTGATCAACACCACAAAGGAGAGATGCGGATTTCAAACAAAAAACAAATATAACTACATAAGCACATACTTATAAGTGAGTGTGCGTGTATAGTGACAACATTTTTCGATCGGTTGGTTAAGTATTTTACATTGACAACATTTATCATTAATTAATGTAACCAAGTTTGGATTTTGTGCAGATTTCTCCCAGTGCTAATTACATAAGCACATACTTTTAGGTGAGAGTGTACATAGTGTAGTCCATATTGATAAACAGTAAGAATCAATACTACAACATCTCCTGGATTAAATTAAACAATCCAATACATATACATATATATATATATAGTCCAAGAACAATTCTTTAGCATTGCAGTGCTCGCGGTTGAACAATTGAACCTTAAATTAAGCTATACCACTTCAATTCATTGCTGTTCAAAAAGTATAAGTATATATATCTTGATAGTTTCAAATAGCTCAATCTTCCCAGACTGCACAAGTTGCAACTCTAAATAAATAAATAAAAAACCACAGACATGAATCATACATACATGCATACAAATAGTTATATATGTATATATATACACAAGAATGTGTATATAGAGCGACGATATTAGAGACACAAGATCTTACCTTGAACAGAGAAGCCATCGTCGCGCGAAGAGAGCCCCAACCTGAAAAGTGAAGAACCAACGATCAAAAATAAGCCCTAACAGGTCCCCCAATGGGTCGGGTCGGGTTGTTACTTGGTAATATTCAGTAGCGCCAGAATTTTCTTTTTTATTTAAATGACTCATTCACAAAACGTTTTTTTCGACTCGTGGAATGAACTAATGGCAAAAATATTCGATTAATTTTTATCTCACCCGGACTCGAATTAACTTTTTCTTTTTTCTTTTACTCTTTACTGTGTTTTAGAATTTTGTACAATACTATTAGCGTTAATTTCATTTGCACCCTCTCAGATTTGCTTTTACTTCAATTATACCTTCCCAAATTTGAGAATCTTCGTTTACACCCCCTCATGATATGAAATATCTAAAATACCCTGAAACTAAATGCCCCTTAAATTAATTTAATCCTAAATCACTAATACTTGTGTACAAAAATCCATATTAAGAATAAATACTGAAAGAGATAAAATTACAGTTGATTCCATATTTTCTTCCCAGCAATCCAACAAAGAAAAATGTACAATAGTATGTGTCTTGAATGATTTTGGTTTACAGGGATAAATTTCCTCTATTGAATTTGAGTGACCATGATAAGAGGAGAATACTTCCATTTTGAAAAGGAAAAAAAGTTGCAGAACGAAAACCCTGATTCTTATTTGACCTAAAATCACGAAAATGAACAACAAACGTCTCAATTTCATTCTCATTCTCAATATCCTCAAATCCAAACCTAGATCCCTATAAACATAGAACAAACTGAGCTCGCTTAACTAAAACATCCCCAATACTCGTAAGGAATTGAGGCGAGTCAACCACACGAACAACAATTAGAGAGCTAATAAATTCTTACACCAAAGGCAAATCAAGAACCAAACGGCGGCGAGAGGTGGGGGGGGTTGGCGGCGGTGGGAGGTGGGGTGTGTGTAGATCTATATATATGTGTGTGTGTGTGTGTGTGTGTGTATGTATATATGTGCGTCTGTGTAGGGGGTGTGTGTGAAATTGGTGATGGTGATGGTGAGGGTGGGATAGGGATGGGGGTGTAGGGCGGCGGCCGTGGTCGTGGGTGGTGGGAGAGGTTGGGGTTGGGGTTGAGATTTTTAATCACAAATTCAAAAAATTAGTTTTCAAAAAAATTAAATATTTATTTGTAAAAAATAGATTTCATAAAAATTAAATATGTGTTTGTAAAAATTAAATATTTGGGGTTGGGGTTAGGGTTTTTGGATTTAATTTTTATTCACAAATTCAAAAATTTAGTTTTCAAAAAAATTAAATATTTGTTTGTAAAAATTAGTTTTCAAAAAAATAAATATGTGTTTGTAAAAATTAAAATAATAAACTAGTTTCCAAACACATATTAATTTTTTTATATGAGATTCAAACTTTTCAATATATATATATATATATGAGATTCAATTCTTTTCATTATGAATATGTTAAAATTGAATATGTTAGGTCTAATCCATTAATAAATTGAATATGTTAAGTAATTGAATATTTTTTACATATAATAAATTCAATTGATTTAAACTCATAAAAAAGAGGATTATTTTTTTTCATAAATTTATATTAAATTAAATTATAGAATTATGTTTAAATATATTTTTATTTTTATTTTTGTATTTTTAGAAATGGAAGGGGTCAAATTGATAAAAGTTATATCCTTGTTTCCAAACACATTTAATTAACACATTGAATGTAGTTTAGGTATTAAAAAAAAAATAGGATGATGTCATACCTGAGGGGGTATAAATGATGCGAATTTGAAAAATTATAGGGTATAAATGAAGATTCTCAAATCTGAAAAGGTATGATTGAAGTTAAAGCAAACCTGAGGGAATGTAAATAAAATTAACCCTATTATTAAAGTAAAACAATTACCGCATGGAAAGTGAATTTTGAGAATTTCCGTGCTTTACTAAAAACATAGTAAGAGAATTGTGTTTAGTCCCTTTAAAGAGTTTTAATTTGAGTAATAGAGAATAAATTTTCCAAATGAAGAGCATTTAATAATAAAGGGATATTGTTATTCACCTTTTTTAAGAAAAATAAAATAATAGTTACTTCTCATGCCGCTTTAACAATATCATTAGTCTCCCATATTCCTATTGACTTTGATCCAAAAATACTAAATGACTATTCTACCCATCATTAATTTATGGATTATTAGCGAAAAACTTCCTCTAGTTTCATACTGTTGCGCAAAATTTTCATTTGTTACAAAATATGTGTATAAATCCATTATGTTTTCAAAATATTGCAACTTATCTCATTCTAATTTAAAATAATATGAAATTCCTAAAATACCCCTTCTAAACTAATAAAAATAACAAATATTAAATTAATAATAAAGAAATAAAATAATAAAAAAAAAAATGGCTTAATTTTTTTAATCATAAATAAAAATAAAAAGTTTATAAAAAATATGCTTATTTTTTTCAAATGTATTTTTAATATTTTGGAAAATAAAATTGTAATTGTTTTGTTAATGATTTTCTTAAATATATTTTCAGTTTTTGTTTTTGTTTTTGAAATTTTATTTTATTTTTTTCAAAAAAAATACTAAATTGGATTAATTATTTTAATCAAAATTTAAATAAATAAAAACAAAAAGTTTTAAACAAAATAGGCTTATTGTTTTAAAAAAATAATTTTAATATTTTTGAAAAAAACGTAATTTTTTTATGATGATTTTCTTAAATATATTGATTATAAACATATTTTTTATTTTTGTTTTGTAATGTTTTATTTTCTTTTTCAAAAAAACTAATTATAATGATAATTCAGACAATTCATGTCACAATAGGGGCAATACACATATATTTTCGAATAATAGGGTCTCAAAGAACCACATTGGGTTATACGCACTATATGGATACTATGGAGGGTTAAAAGCTCGCCACCCTTAATTTATTGATTTTGTATATAGTTTAAACTAGGGTTAATTTCAGTAAACTCCCCTATACTATTGAATTTAATCAACTAACCCCTAACCCCTCTTATATCTTGATTACCCGCTAAACTATCTTCAAAAAAATATATATATTTCGGAAAACAAATACATATTTCAGAATATATATATGTGTTTCAAAAAATTTCGAAATATATATTATTTTTGAAAATTAATATATATATTTTTTGAAATATATATTGTTTCCTAAAAATATTTTTTTCCTGAAATATATATATTTTCAAAATATATATATATATATATATTCCAAAACATATATATATTTTTTCAAAATATATACATTGATGGTAGTTTAGTTATTTTGACTAAAATGTGAGGGTGAGGGTGAGGGGGCAAGGTGATGAGATTGAAAAATATATAGGGGGCAATCCGAACATAGAAAGAGTTAGTTGATTAAATTCAATAGTATTAACTCTTTAAACTATCATTTGAACACACTTTGAAATTGAGAGCAATAGAAAGAAAAGAAAAAAGGTCAGATTATATAAACGTCACTATGACCCTGTTTGGATTGCCTTTTGAAACGCTACTTTTTGGTTTTTTGGAGGAAATAACTGTTTTAAACAGTGTTTGACAAATTTTTTAGAAGAGCTTTTAGGCCTTGGAAGAACGTTTTAAAGAAGTTAGAGGTACTGGCTTCTGCTTCTCTTTTTTTCTGCATAAAGCCAACAGAAGCTATGCCAAATAAGACCTAAATCTAAACACACTCCCTTTCTAACAACAATACAAGAGAAGTAAAAGAAAGTGTAAATAGGGTATATAAATAAAATATTATAATTTATGGAAAGAATCTTATAAATGACAATTCTTGGAGCTTATATTACAAATACGACAATTTCAGAAGAAAAAGTTTTTTGAAGAAAAAATCAATTAACAAAAGTAATTACAATAAAGGAAAAAATCAATTTTAATTCATAATGCCATGGAGTATATTATACTTTAGTTATTTGGCACATGCCTTGCAAGTATTATTCTCCAGTTAAAGTATATAATGTTGAAGTATGTAGACAGGGATAATAATGGGGCGGATACGAAACGAGTTTGCATATATTCATCATCGTCTCGTTTAATTTTTTAAAATACCATATCCTTCACATGTTTGTCACGGGTTGTCTTTTCTTAAACCATACACACCCCATTAACACTTTACTATACCCGTGTTCTCCCGTCCCACCCATTAACACGATTTTTTCAGCATCCATTTCGAATCAATAAACAAATTTACTAACTACATGCATATCATAAACATAATCTCCTCTTGTCTAAGTTATGGAGCATACAAAGTAAAATGAATTATAAAATAATATCAATCCAAAAAAATAAAATTTAGAAATTTAAATAGTGTCAATATAATTCAACACTATGTGCATGAATAAAAATTTAAAGAATAACCTAAATATGAGGAAGTTCCTCATAATCAAATACATGAAAAGAAGTTTAAATACCACAATAAAAAAAGGTTACTACTAATATAATATTTCAACTTATCAAAATCGAAATTGTCTAAAATTAATAGAAAATAAAATGAACCATTGTCTAAAATTCTTCAATAATCCCTTTGCAAACACCATTATCTGGTGGCAAAAAGCTACAAACCTGTATTAGACGTAAAAAAATCATCAAAATAGTGAAGGTAATCCTCTACCTATAATTATAAGAAGCACATATCTTTAAAATCTTAATCCTTTTCTTCATCACATATAGATAACCTAGTAAATCCAGAAGCTAGAGCCACTGTTGTTGTGTTAGCTGCAAAATAGATTGAAATAAAAAATTCAAAAAATAATTTACATTAGAATAAATATTGTAATGAAACAAGCAATATAATTGTTTTTTTTTAAAAAAGAAAAAAATATTACCTTCTAGATCATTCCACAACCAACGTTGTGTAAACATCAAAGCCTCTATAAGGCCAGCACTAAGTCGACTGTAATGCGAACTCACCACCCTACACTAGTGTTAAATGTCGATTCAGATGCAAATGTGGATACCTAAATAGATAAAATGTCTCGAGCAATCAATAGTAGTATAAAATATTTACTCCCATATGTGTCCCACCAATTTAATGTAATGTCCCATATTGCCCGGGTATAGGTTTGGTGATGTGCTTATATGTGCAGTGTTGTCTCCAATTGGTATGAGGCCTTTTTGGGAGGAGCCTAAGAGCAAAACTGTGCGGGCTGGGCCCAAAATGGATAATATCGTATCAAGTGTTGGAGCGGGGTGTTACAATTGGTATTAGAGCCATTGCACGACCAAAATTAAGCATGGGAGCGTGCACAAGCCCGCGGGTAACTTCAGCGAGGACGTTGGGTCCCAAGAGGGGGTGATTGTGACATCCCACATCGCCCGGGTATAGGTCTGACGATGTCTTTATATGTGCATTGTTGTCTCTAATTGGTATGTGACCTTTTGGGAAGGAGCCCAAGAACCAAACTGTGCGGGCTGAGCTCATATCGAACAATATCATACCAAGTATTGGAGCGGGGTGTTACATTTAACATATTAAGCGTTGTGGTATGCGACAAGACAAGTTCTTCCAAGTATCGGTCAAGCTCTAATCTCACGTTCACACGTCTTGACAAATCATTAACCATGAGTTCATACTCAGCCTAAATATCCCATTCCCTGATCTTAGAGGTTGAACAACTTGAATACCCATACACTTCACTTACACTTTCATTTAGACTAGTCTCATCTCCTTTATTTTTATTTTGATACTCTTGAACCAAATAACACGCTTGTTGTACCCGATTTACATGAGAGAAATATTCATCCCCATGTATTCTATGAAGAATATGCTCCAAAAATGTTATTTTGTACCTTGGGTCCAACACTATTGCAATTCCTGCAACAAGATGACATCCACTCCAATACTAATCAAACTTCTCAATTATAGCTGATGCCATTTTTTTACCACTTCATGCTCACAATTACACTAACTACGCAATGCCAATTTTACCTCACAAATGTTTGAAAAAGAAAATTTGTGGTGACAAAATGAGTCCGAGAGAATATTTCAGTAATAGAATAAAATAATTGTAATCTCTCATAAATTTGTTTTGGTATGCTCTATTCATCTTATGAAGGAAAAGTTGTGTAAAGTATTTCACGTTGATTTAATCATGTAAATACTTTCTTATAATATATTACTGTCTCAAGCATCAAATATATAGAATTCTATCTAGTTTTGCAATCAAGAGATAACTTTTTATTGCATGGAATTTTTAATTGACTGGTTGTTTCCTCAAAATTTTCTTCCATGTTTTGGTAAGTTGTCCATAATTGAACACTTTCACAAAATTTTCCAATAGCCCCTCCAATTATATCTAAACCATCCTTAACGATCAAGTTTAATAAATGTGCAATACAACGCATATGCAATAATTTACCATCCAAGAAAAAGTGACTTATTATGCACAGACAACTTGTCCAAAAGATTATTAATCAATGCATCATTGGTTGTACAATTATCCACCATAACAGTAGATATTTTTCTATCCAAATTCTAATTCAATAAACAATTCATAAGGGAAACACAAATAATCTCTTTTGTATGTGGAGAAGACACATAAATAAACCTCATATAATAAAACTTTTTTGAGGGTATGATATTAATTATTGAACGAACATACACATAATATTTTAAAACTTTCAAGATTTAATGTTTAAATGAAACAAATAATAAACTAAAATTTAATGATACAAACAAATAAATTAAAATAAAATAATCATGTAAATAAAATAAATAAATCAAAACAAAATTAATTACTTACCCAATAATCATATTCTCAAGCTGCCAAGATTGATCGACAGAGTGAGTGGTAACTGACATATAACCTCTCTTCTGTTTGGATGACCACATGTCAGTTGTGATAGCAACTCGGCTCCTAAGATTTTCAAATAGTCTAAAGTTTTCACCAAAGCATATGCTTTATCATATCATCATATCACTTTTTGATTGTGTTTTAGGTCATCATAGTAAAGTTGGGTTGGAGGCTAGCAATAAATCTTGTAAAAATATTTATTGTAATTGTTTATGTATGGCATATTCTAGACAATAACCATGTTGATTCTTAGATAGGTTGTGTTGGTTTCAACAACATCTACAAGCTTCGACAAAGGCAGAATCAAGTGTTGAAGTAATGGAGAATACAAGTGAAGCACGAAAGTGAGCATATTGAGGTAAAATGTCTCATGGAGGGCGAAAATGACATTTTTAGAAGTCATCACTTAAGCAAAAAGTATCATGGGTTTAAGAGGGTCATTTTGGTGCAGTTGTGAAGAAAAGTGGCTTGGACAAAAATACCTACGCTTAAGCTTACGCTTTTAGTTTTAAAAAGTGGCCGAAAAACACATTTCTACGCTTGGACCTACGCTTGAAGCGTAAGCCCTGTTACGCTTGAAGTGCAGCTGCGACAAGTTTTTACCTATTTTTGCATGCGATGTCCAAATTGTTTGGGGGTTGGTTTTATGATATGACCACGACTTATATATACATCAAAATGCGTTCTATATATAATATATTCACCAGAATATAGGGTTTGGGTGTGAAATTATGAGAAAGGGCAAACTTAGGATTTAGATCATCTTTGTCTATAAATACCCAAGTCTACAACAAGAGGAGACACATCTTTGAGAGATCTCTGTAACATTTTATCGTTCATATTCTTCTACAGAGATATTGATATAGAGAGAGAAAATATCATTGAGTGATTCTTCTAGTTCTCTATTATTTTGGAATTGATTTTATCGTGCTTCTACATCGACGATCTTATGCACGATTGAATCATATAGATTCTGAAAAATCAACACACCACTGATTGTAACTCGATTGCGTTGATCCATTTGTGAAATGTAGCCGTTTGAGTGTGGAGATCGGAGCGAGAAGCTTCGTGGTTATTTGATCTGTTGAGAAACAGAGCCGTCAGAGTACGGAGTGTAGCGAGAGCTTTGTGGAACGTGAGTGAATCTAGACTTTCAGACGTCGAGTGAAGAACAACAGATTACATCGATTGTAAGTACTAATTTCATAGAGTCTGTACAAATTCTTTGATTCACAGTGCATCGATACCCGAGTGTATCCGTGGTTTTTACTTGGAGTCTTTCCAAGGTTTTCCACGTAAAAATATTGTGTGTCTCTATTGCTTTATTTTTTACACTTAGATTATACTTTGCATGATTTATCTTGATAGATAATTGGATTAAAATTGACTTTTCCGCAATTATTATTAATTTGTCAATAAATTCACAAAAATCCTATTCACCCCCCCTCTAGGCTGTTTTCATTGATCGTCTAGGTAATTTCAATTGGTATCAGAGCGTGGTTGCCTCGATTTAGGTTAACTACCTAGGGTAGATCTTGAACTTAGACGATGGACGTACCTCGTGAAGGACGTTCCATATCTAGGTCCCCTTTGTTTGATGACTCAAATTACACGTATTGGAAAGCGAGAATGAGAGCGTTTTTGAAATTGCTAGATGAGAGAGCTTGGTTGGCCGTAGAGGTAGGATATTCACCGCCCACTGTGAAAGATGTTGTTTCTAATGAATCTAGGGAAAAATCATCGAGTGAGTGGACTACTGCTGAAACAAATAGTGCTAGTTGGAATTCAAAAGGTTTGCATACGTTATATAATGCGGTGTCTGAGAGTGAGTTTAAGAGAATAGTCACATGTGAAATTGCAAAAGAAGCTTGGGACATTCTCCAAGTAACTCATGAGGAAACTTTAAAAGTTAAACAGTCAAAACTCCAAATTCTAAATTCAAAATTTGAACAGCTTAGGATGGAGGTGGAAGAAGATTTTGGTGATTTTGAGGCTAGGTTAACTGACATAGTAACTAGTTGTCACAATCTAAGAGAGCTTATTTCCAAGGCGACCATTGTGAAGAAAATCCTTAGGTCTTTGCCTGAACGTTTTCAGTCTAAGGTTACCGTCATATCTGAAATCATGAGTTTCAAGAAAATTAAACTTGAAGAGTTGGCTAGTAATTTGAAATCGTATGAGATGGAGATGTGTGCTCAATCCTCTAAAAAATCAAGCAGCACAAAAGCGAAGGACATAGCGTTGAAAATCACTAAAGAGGGTCCTAGTGATTCGGATGAATAGGGTGAGAGTAAACCAAGTCAGTTTGGCATGATCATGAAGCAGTTTCATAAGTTTTTAAAATCTTCTTGTGGTCAAGAATTGATTAAAGAACAAAAATTTGGAGATAAATCACATGATTCTAAAAATAGAAAAATCCAAACTAGGAATGATAAGTTTGTTCCTAAAAAGAAGGAATCTCAATGTTTTGAGTGTCAAGGGTTCGATCACATAGCTGTTGAGTGTGCTAATAAGTTGAAAAAAAAAAAAAAGGTTTGGTTGTTACTTGGAGTGATAGATCAACTAGTGATTCGACTGATTCGGAGGTAGGGGATGAGATTGAGAATTCCACTGTATTTGCTACACAAAGTAAGGAGGTCGGTGAAGTTGCTGCAAGTTGGGCAATGTCTGAGAATGATGATTCTGAGGATAATGAAGATCGTGGGGATTCATATGAAGATGCATACAATAAATTATATGAAAAGTCCATACAAATTAGCAAAGTGTACTCGAAATTTTTGATTCAATTCAACAATGTTGATAAGGAGAGATAGTCCTTAAGAGAATAGTTGACCAAGTCTGAACAAGAAAGGACTTAGGCTTTGAAGAGGGTAGATGGTCTCAATGAGGAATTAAACATTTTAAGATTGGAATTGAGTGAGAAATCTACAAGGATTGAATGTTTGGAAAAGGATTTGAAGGATGCTAACTTAACTATTCATAGATGGTTTAGTGGAACAAATAAGTTTGATCACATGTTGAGTGTAGGAAAGTCAGCAGGAAATACAAAAGGGTTAGGGTTCAAAGGAATGAGTAATCATGACATTGTTTCTAAAACAACATTTGTTAAAGCTTTCCAAGTAGCATCTAGTTCTTCTCAAGGTAAGTCTGATAGGAATCTTAATGTTAGATCTTATGTCAGAAAACCTATTGAGAGTAAGCCTCCCTTTACCTTTAGAGTCAATAAGGGTTCGAACAATGGTTTTCAAAGGTTTATCCATGTTTGTCATCACTGTGGAGTGAAAGGTCACATTCGTCCTGTGTTCAAAGGTAAGAGGTGGAACATTGAAATCAGAGTGAAAGCATAGAACTCAAAGAATGCCCAATGTTGAAAGTCAAATTCGGGTGTTGAGTGAAGAGGTTGACTAGGCTAGAAAATAGAGCACCGAAAATTAAACAAATGTGGGTTAGAAAAGATGAATTGCATTGTTTGGTTGCTCATACTGCATGTCTAGCACATGACTCTAATTCTGAGAAAGGTCTCGAGTATATATTCACAGATTTTTAAGTCAACAGACATCTCTACAAAACCATTAGATTTTCAAAAGCATATACATCTTAGAAAATCTGGTGGCATATTATCATTAGGATAAATGTCTTCATATGTATCATTCTAGAAATATCTTGCATTTTCTTTTATCCTAGAATTGATACATTATCATGCATTTTGTATTATTTGCATGTTTATTTTATTTTATTATGCATGCATCATATTTTGTTACTGTTAGGGTTATACATGCATGCATCATTATGACAAAAAAAATTAAATAGAAAAATTATTAGCATGTTGAGCTTAGCTAATGGTACAAATGGTTATCATATTTCACTTTATTCTCACATTTACTTTTCTTATTATTCTTATGAGAATTGAAGTTATTAGTCTGACCTGAGGTTATGAGTTGTTCACTTGACATGCTTAAGTATTATTTTTAGAACTCATCAACTTTAGGTGCTTGTTTTACTTCGGAGATGACTGTAATACTTGTTGAAACTTTTAGTTTTTTTCATTTAATCCGAAGTGATATGAAGGTTCATGAGCTATGCTGGATTGATCTATGGTTTGAAATACTTTTTGCATGCTTATGAATATTGTGGTGGTGTTGAAAAGAGGAAAGAATGAGATGTTTAAAATATAGAAATGCAAAAAGTAGTTCTTCGATCTGAGTAATTGGGCCTTTTGCCTTAGTAAGCATTGAGTGTTCGCGTAAAAAAGGGAGAATACTAATGAGCATAAATCCCATGAAAGAAGCTCGGGTCCAGTTGTTTGGGACTAAAAATTCTCGTTGAAAAGTCTGGAGTTTAGAAAGACAAAAAGGGATTTGGTGAAAAAGTTGAAAAAAGGTGCAAAGAATAAATTGTGTGACAATAGGGTATTATTTTTTTAAAAAAATAATCAACAAGGTCCAAGTGAATGATTTTATTTCTAGCTTAGGTTTTGGACTAAAGTATCATCACGATTAGTGAAGAAGATTATCAGAATTAATACATATTGCTTTCATCTTAGGTGTTTATTTGCATATGAATATTTTTCATATATGCAAATGCTATGTAAAACATGTCTTGTGACTGCTTATATCTACAAGGTATGTGTGCTGATTTTCTTCACTTTCATGTGTATAATAGCTAAGTCAAATATGCGTATATGATGTGTTAATGACTAACTTATTGTCTCTACTGCCCTGCTCACATGGTTCTAAGAACAAAAATATTTTTTGGTTGTTTTGCATTTTACATTCATGCATTAGTCTTAAGTTCATGCATTGTAGAGATTTATGTTACTTGAGAATCTGGATATATTCTAATATAGTACTTTATCTTAGTATTTAGTGCTTGACTTAGATTCTCTTGAGTATCCTTTGTGATTCTTTCCTTATGTTTTATTCTTGAGGTTTTCCTTTGTTTCTCTCGTGTGCTTTGATTGTTTTTATTGTTCATTGTCATTTCAGTGACAAAAAGGGGGAGAAATATTGAGTAAGGGGGATTAATGGTTTTAGGGGGAGAAGTTTTGAGTAAGGGGGAGTAATGATTTAAGAGGGAGAAAGAGTGTGTGTTCATAGATATTGTGTTTTCCTTATGATAATTTAATATCTGTTTTCCACACTTGCGTTTAATGGTTTGTTCAGTGTTTTGGTTACAGGATTGATTGACCATCATGAAAGCAAGGTGACAGTTTATATCGATGTTTGTCGGTATGTGTTCATAGGTATAGATGTTATGTTGTTATTTGAGAGGCTATATTGTAAAACATGGTTTTGTTTCAGAAATGCCAAGGGGGAGATTGTAAGAACATTTATTGTAATTGTTTATGTATGACATGTTCTAGACAATAACCATGTTGAGTGTTAGATAGGTTGTATTGGTTTCAACGACATCTACAAGCTTCGACAAAGGCAGAATCAAACGTTGAAGTAATGAAGAATACAAGTGAAGCACGAAAGTGAGCATATTGAGGTAAAATGTCTCATGGAGAGCGAAAACGACATTTTCCGAAGCTGTCACTTCAAGCAAAAAGTATCGTGGGTTCAAGAGGGTCATTTTGGTCCAGTTATGAAGAAAAATGGTTTTGAAAAAAATACCTACGCTTAAGCCTACGCTTTCAGTTTCAAAAAGTGGCTGGAAAACACATTTCTACGCTTAGAGGTACGCTTGGATCTACGCTTGAAGCGTAGCTGCGGCAAATTTTTGCCTATTTTTGCCTGCGATATCCAAATTGTTCGGGAATTGGTTTTATGATATGACCACGACTTATATATATATCAAAGTGTATTCTATATACATTATATTCACCAAAATATAGGGTTTGGATGTGAAATTACGAGAAAGGGCAAACTTAGGGTTTGGATCATCTTTGTCTATAAATACCCAAGTCTATAACAAGAGGAGACACGTCTTTGAGAGATGTCTGCATTATTTTATCATTCATATTCTTCTATAGAGATATTGATATAGAGAGAGAAAATATCATTGAGTGATTTTTCTAGTTCTCTTTTGTTTTGGAGTTGATTCTATCGTGGTTCTAGATCGATGATCTTATACACGATTGAATCATAAAAATTCTGAAAAATCAACACACCGTTGATTACAACTTGATTGCATTGATCCGTTTGTAAAATGGAGTCGTCTGAGTGCGGAGATCGGAGCGAGAAGCTTTGTGGTTATTTGATATGTTGAGAAACAGAGCCTCATAGTACGGAGCGGAGCGAGAGCTTCGTGGAACACGAGTGAATCTAGAATTTTAGATGTCGAGTGAAGAACAACAAATTACATCGGTTGTAAGTACTGTTTTCATAGAGACTGTACAAAGTTTATGATTCATAGTGCATCGATACCCGAGTGTATCCATGATTTTTACTTGGAGTCTTTCTAAGATTTTCCATGTAAAAATATTGTGTGTCTCTATTGCTTTATTTTCTGCATTATAATATTCTTTGCATGATATATCTTGATAGATAATTGGATTAACATTGACTTTTCCGCAATTATTATTAATTTATCAATAAATCCACAAAAAGCCTATTCACCCCCCCTATAGACTGTTTTCATTGATCGTCTAGGTAATTTCAAATATTTTAAATCCAATATGCTCGACAATACTTAAGAGGATACTCATGCAAAACAATTGTACTAGGGAGTTCTTGTCTTGAAATCTCTTGGTTAAATGTAAAATTCTCAATTTGCATTGACCTATCACTTTTTGGAGATGATTTAATTAACTTTTGATGAATATCAGTATTCCTGCGTTTTAGACACCTTCAAATGAACTTTCAAACGACTTGTATCAGATGTTGATTCAACTACAAGTTTCTTCTTACAATGAAGACAAATAGCAAAAGATGAAGATTTTCGTTGAGCCCATCCATTATTACATTGTCAAAATCAAGCCAAACATCTGAGGTCAATTTGTTTTCCCTCACTTGTGGTGCAACTTCTGTTACTTCAGATTTAAGAGAAGGTGTTAATTCCTCATTAAGATCAATTAGTATACGTTGTGATGGTGACGGTGAATCCGGAACTTCCACATTGAAAAATTGGCCGAGACATTACTGACTACATATAACATATTGGACAACATTAGATATAAAATAAGAAAAATTTATTACATTTCAGTAAGTGTTTAAATAAGTTTATAATAAATGAATATTTGACATAAATATATTTAGATTTAAAAAACGTGAGTATTTATTTGTTGTTAGAAATTGATTGTCTTATAAAATAAAAGTAAAATTTGTATATAACATATTAATATTTAGTGACCAAAATTAAAAGCAAGAGAATAAGTACGAACACGATTTTTTTTATTTTTTTTAAGTTTCAATTTAAATGCCTATTCATATCCAAGCATGACGATAAAAAAAAAAAAAAGACAACACAAAACTGCACAGGGACGGCATGGCTAGGTGAAGTTATTGTTCATTCCAAAAAGGTGGATTCGTATTACTTTCATCATCAAATCCATCCTTACTAAACTTTTAATAGATATTTTCATCATATTGCTCTAGTGAATTAATATGTAGAATCAAAGAGAATTAGAAGTTTGAACACATATTATACTAATTATAATGTCCAACTTTTATTTGTATAATTTCATTTATTTTAATGTGGTTAAAATTTCATTATTGCGTGTTATTTGGTGGGCTTGGAACGGTGAGTATTTTTGCGAGTTTTATTTTTTGGTGACTCGATTTATTTCGAAGTAGTTAGGGGCATGTTTGGTTGGTCTTTAGATTTGTTAAGATCATTTTTTACATGTTTGGTTTTGCTTGTTGGACCATGATTGCAATTGGGTGAGTTGTTGGGCCATTGTTCTTGTTTGTGAAGTTGGAGAGCTTGTTGGGCCTTTGGTAATCTCTTTAAGGGCACATTTTACACCTTATCCCACTTATGAATCACATTACACACACACACACACATATATATATATATATATATAATATGGTATGGATTAAAGAAAAAGGAATTTAAAATGAAAAAGTGGATGAAATGTGATGAGTTTTACCCGATTCGAGTAGAGGGATTGCCTTGTACAGGTCCCGTGGATTAGTTGAGGTGCGCGTAATATAAAAAAATGAATCAAGCAATCTGGTCACTTGGTCAGTCTTAGTGAACCCATATTATATATGTACATTATGATAATTAAAGGGACAAAAAAAAAGAAAAGAAGACGAAAGAAACAACAACAATAGTTATTCCTTGTGCATATAGTGGCGCGGCCGGAAAGGAGAGAGAGAGAGGGAGGAGCAAAGATTTATCTTGTGCAACGTTTCTTGCATCTATCACTCTATTTAGAGATTACCCATCACCCCACAATGTCCCCTCCGTTCGTAGCTTCGAATCAATAGAAGATTTGATGAGTTTTTCGTGTATTTCAATTCATAGACTATGAACTTCTCTCTTCGATTTGATCTATCAAACGTCCAACCCATCTAACGATCTTCTATTATGTTGTAGAGGGCGTTGAGGCGGTCATTTTGATCAGTCCGAATCTCCGAGCTGATGACTTTTTCCGGTAATCGATTTTTAGCGGACCCCACTTTTCGGGAAAATTAGTTGAGGGGTTTTGAAGCCCGTGATGTGGGCTTTGCATTTCTACCTCTGGCTCGACAAAAGGCTTGAATTGCTTGATTGGCGGGAATTGTGCTCTCTTGAGGTAGGGGGTTGAACTCGTTTTTGATTTCTCGGTTTTGTGAGCGTGTGTTCACTTTTAAATAAAATTCATATTATATGAAATGATTCGGTGTTGAAAGAATTGAAATTCAAATTACTTAGAAGACGGTGAAATAAGCCTTGGGGGGCGAATAAGTTTTTTATGCATTAATTGACAAATTAAAATTTTAATTACAGAATAGTCAATTTTAATTCAATTCTACCATAATATAAACCACGCAATAATAAATATAACTGCAAAAAATAAATCAGAGACGACACCAATATTTTTACGTGGAAAAACCTTGGAAAGACTCCAAGTAAAAAACTATGGATACGCTTGGGTATCGATACACTATGAATCAAGAAGTACAAGACTTTATGAAGTTTTAGACTTACAAATCACTTTGATATGCCTTTCTCCACTCGACGTCTGATAGTTTTGAATCACTCGCACTCTATGATGCTCTCGCTCCTATCTCCGTACTCTGACGGCTCCGCTTCTCAACGAATCAAAGAACTATAAAGCCTCCTACTTTGATCAAGGTGGTGTGATAATTTTTCAGCAAGTAGATCATCCAATTGTGCATAACGATCTTCGGTGTAGAAGCACAATTGGAAAATCTCAAACCAAGAGAGAACTAGAAAATATATAATCACTCAATAATTTTTTCTCTCTAAATATCTCTGTAGAATAATATGAATATGTAGAAGAATTGCAGAGATCTCTCAAAAGCCACCCCATTCTCTTAGGTTTAACTCATATATATATAGAAGAGTCTTCAATTAATGATAAGAATCCTTTTTCAATTAGGATTCATATTTCTACCATTTAAATCTTCCAAATATAAATAAATTATTCAATGATAGTCCAATTTACTGATAATAGCTTCTAATCACGTCCAAAAGTGGTTAGGAATCAATTACATAGCAGAATAAACCTTTCCAAAAATAATTCAGCGTAGCCATTTACCGAGTACTCCGTGGCTATTCTACCGAGTACTCGGTGAACCTTTTCATGTGCAAATGTGCGCAAGTTCGCGAAAACCCTCTGGTGGTTTTTACCACTTTTACGCAAACCGTGTGAAAGTTCGTAATTTACCAAGTACTCGGTAACACTCCCAACGAGTTTTCGGTGGAACAAAATACAAATTTCTTTGAACTTATTTCTCCATTGCACTATCGCTTCCGGCCATTGTTCCACTGAATATCCTTTGTATCTTCATCACTTTGTACACACATTTAACACTTAACAACTCAATCTAAAACACCAAAACTCTCAACATGGTTTTTGATCAGAATAATGTCATTACATAAATAAATGTTCTTACAATCTCCCCATTGGCATTTCTGAGACAAAAACATGTTTTACAAACATATCCTCACGATAAAAATAAAATCTATACATATGAATACACACCGACAAACATAGACATAGACTTTTCTTTTGATCTCATGATGATCTAAGAATCTTGCAATCACAACACTTAAACAAACATACCTGTGAAAAGCAAGTGTGGAAAACAAATAGCAGGAATAGTCAATATTAAATGATCATAAATAAAACGAATAATTTATACATGAAGTATAATGATCATTAATCAGTAACAATTAATTCTCCCCCTCAAATAAATATTTCTTTCCCTTAACTGTATATCTTTCCCTCTTACTAAATACTTCTCTCCCTTTTTGTCACTGAAATGATAAGGTAATAAATCATAATAAAAATCACGATACTTGAAGGAGAAGACACAAAGTGTAAACATTGGGAAAATATTCGGGAAGATCAGAGAATCTAAGGAAAACTTATAAAAATACATAGAACTCTAAAGAATATATTCCGACTCTCGATTTACAAAAATCTGTACAATGCACGAACTCAATTCTAATGCATGAATGCAAAATGCTTAGAAAAAAAAATATTATTTTTAGAAACATGAGGTTTAAATATACTATCCAAAAATTCTTTCATTCATCATTCTTGTATGCTCATGAAATCAAATAATCATTACTCATGCAAATGCTATAATTTTGTTAGAATAAAATACATACAAGTATCCCCACACACTCATACACAATAATCTTCATGAATTAAATTTAAAAGAATGATCCCCACAGTTGTGAAATAAACTTGTTAATTTCTACAGCCGATCCATATAGTCTTCCGTGTTTTTGTGAACATTCTCTATGGTAGACCAATCTCCATTCTTCTATTTCATTGATCAAACTTTGTCATGCTAAAAACATTTTTTTTATTTTTATTCCTTTTTGTCTTTCTAAGTCTCCAGACTTTCCAGTGGGGATTGTTAATCCCGACCAACTGGGCCCGAGCTTCTTCCATGGGATTTATGCATATCAGTTTTCTCCCCTTTTTGGATTGAAAAACTGTTTTTTGCATTTTTATTTTATTTTTATATATATTTTCGACTTTTCTCCATACTACTCCCTTTCTAATGGTAACAAAACTAATTTTTCAGCTACATAGTCAAATGTTAATTAATTGTCCCATAAAGAGCATGTGCATGTGCTTATAGGTCAAAACCATCCTTTTCGGTTTCAATTTCATTCATCTATTCACTCATATGGACCACATCTTAAAAATTCAATTTAATCAAACTATAATATAATCATGAGTGAGGTAATTGCATACATAATATCTTTCTAGTCATAACATGTACACAAATCAACTCATAATTGACTCTAATAACATATTTTGAATGATGAGTTAACGATTAGCTCATTATCTCTACCCTGCTCACATGTTTCTAAGTAATTTTTGTTTATATAATTTTTATGATGTGTTTATGACATAATGTATGCATGAACAATCCTAAAATTATCAAAAACATGATGCATACATAATAATAAACAAGATTAAAAATGAACTATAACAAAAATGCATGATAATGTATCAATTCTAGGATAAAGTATAATGCAAGATATTTCTATAATGATACATATGTAGATATCTATTCTAAAGAAATAATGCCAATAGATTTTCTAAGACTTATATGCTTTTGAAAATCTAATGATTTTGTAAAGATATCTGCTAATTGAGAATCAGTGGATATAAACTATAGAGACACTACATTATCTTCAACAAGATCTCGAATAAAATGATGTCAAATATCTATATGTTTTGTCATAGAGTGTTGAATAGGGTTTTCAGAAATATTTATAGCACTAGTATTATCACAGAAAATAGTCATTGTGCTTTGTGAAAAACCATAATCCTGTAACATTTGACACATCCACAAAATCTGAGTACAACAACAACCAACAACTATATAGTCAGCCTCAACAGTGGAAAGGGCGACACAATTTTGCTTCTTGCTATACCAAGCAACTAAGCAATTACCAATATAAAAACATCATCCTCTAGTACTCTTTCTATCATCTACATTACCAGCCCAATCAAAATAAAAAAACGAAAGCAATATCAGTATTAGATCCTGATGGGTATCACAGTCCATAATTAATAGTCCCTTTTATATATTTAATAGTTCGTTTAACAATAGTAAGGTGAGACTCTTTAGGACTAGCCTGGTAATGTGCACAAATATCAACACTAAAAGCTATGTCAGGTCGACTGACAGTTAAGTACAACAAACTCCCAATGATACTTCTATAAAGTGTAGAATCAACATCTTTGCCTTTAGTGTCTATGCCAAGTTTGACACTTGTACTCATAGGAGTGCGAGCATCCTTAGCCTTATCCAAACCAAAGTTCTTTACTAATTCTAAGGCATATCTAGTTTGAGAAATAAAAATCCCATCAGTTAATTGCCTAATCTATAGTCCTAGAAAGAAGTTCAATTCCCCAACCATACTCATTTCAAACTCATGCGTCATTTGTTCTCCAAAATAGTGAGCAAGTTGATCAGAGGTGGAACCAAACACTATATCATCAACATATATTTAAGCAATAACTATATTACTTTCAAGTTTTTGTATAAACAGTGTTTTGTCCACTCCCCCTCAAGTAAAACTTGTTCCTAGTAGGTAATTGGTCAATCTCTCATGTCAATCTCTAGGAGCTTGTTTTAACCCATACAAAACCTTCTTAAGCTTATAAACATGACCCGGACAATAAGGATCTTCAAATCCTTTGGGTTGCTCCACATAAACTTTCTCATGAAGAATGTCATTCAAAAATACACTCTTAACATCCATTTGATATAACTTGAATCAAAGATGACATGCGATAGCAAATAGAATACGAATAGATTCAAGTCTAGCCACTAGAGCAAACGTCTCATCAAAGTCTATACCTTCCAACTGTGTACAACCTTGAGCAACAAGCCTACCTTTATTTCTTATAACAATACCCTTCTCATCCTTTTTATTCTTGTATATCCATTTGATACCTATTACATTTATGTCATTAGGTCTAGGCACAAGATACCACACATCATTCTTAACAAATTATTGAAGTTCTTCTTGCATTGCATTTATCCATTTATTATCTTGAAGAGTTTCTTTAACATTTTTTGGTTATAAGATGGATGTATAACAAGCATAAGAAATTTCATTCCTAGCCTTTCTACGAGTCACCATCATTTGATCAACAGATCTTATGACTTTATCTAGAGGATGATTCAACTTTACTCTAGTAGATGGTTCTTTAGTAGGAATATGCTGAATAATATTAGAAAGTTCAAGTGATCCTATAGGACTAGGAATATCTTCATGATCCATTTTCTCCTCTTCAGTATCAGTAGGAGAATCATCATTTAATATGAAAAACGGTTCACTTTCGTTTTCTTCTACTAAAGACCAAGACTCATCAACACCTGAATCATCAACAACCACATTGGCAGATTCCATCACGGTTTGGATTCTAAGATTAAAAACCCTATATGCCCTACTAGTCAATGAATAATCCAAGAATATTCCCTTGTCACTCTTAGAGTAAAATTTTCCTAAAGATTCTCTATCTCTAAGAATATAACATTTAGATCCAAAAACCTTAAAATATTTTATATTGGGTTTCTTGCCATTCCATAATTCATATGAAGTTTTTAAAGTGTCAGTCCTAAGATAAACTCTATTTGAAGTGTAACAAGTTGTGCTCACTGCTTCAACCCAAAGGTTTCTTGGAACATTCCTTCCATTTAACATAACATTTGCCATTTCCTGAAGAACCATATTCTTTCTCTCAACAACCCCATTTTGTTGTGGAGTATGTGGAGCAAAAAATTCATGTTTTATTCCTTTATCATCACAAAACGTATCAATCCCTGAATTTTCAAACTCATTTCCATGATCATTTCTTACTCTAGTAATGGGATAATTTTTTTCATTTTAAATTTTTAAACAAATATTCCTAAATGTTTTAGCAGCTTCAGACTTTTCACTCAAAAATCCTACCCAAGTAAATCTAGAGTAATCATCAACCATCACAAAAATATACTTCTTGCCTCCTTTGCTTAAGGTCCTAGTTGGTCCCATTAAATCAATATGCAATAACTCTAAGGGTCTAGAAGTACGTATGTTATTAGTTTTCTTGTGTTGACATCTAGTCTGTTTTCCTTTTTGACACGGACCACACACAAGACCTTTTCCATATCCAAGCTTAGGAACACCTTTAACAATTTCATTTTTAGTAATCTTGGTTAAATCACGAAAGTTAACGTGTCCCATTCTTTGGTGCCAAATTTCTATCTCATCAAGTTTAACCTTATTACATGTTAATTTAGAATTAGGAATAACACAATAACAGTTATCAGATGATCGCATACCTTCCATAACATAATTTTCAAAAGAATCAACGATTAAACATTTTTTGGGAGATAAATTGACATTATGATTATTATCACAAATTTGGTTGATACTTAATAAATTCGCTTTTAAACCCTCAACATAAAGTACATTTTCCAATCAAGGCATACTAGAAGTCACAATCGTTCCTTTTCCTCGAACTCTAGACTTCTTTCCATCTCCAAAAGTAACTATCATATCATTACTTTTCTCGAAAAAACCAAATAATGACTTATCTCCAGTCATATGCCTCGAACATCCACTATCCAAATACCAAGCACTAGAATTATATGTTCTAAGAGCAGTGTGAACAACAAAATAATGTAACTCATTTTTTCTTACCCATGCCTTTTTTATTTTTCGGAGCTCTAATTGTCAGCTCTGACAAATTCTTTACCTCCTTACTCAAAACCCTAATTTGATCTTCAACATTGCATCTTCTTTGAGTTCTTGGATTTATTATTAAATTCAAATTACTTCCTCTCAATTTGAAACACATGGTTAATATATGTCCTTTCACACCACAATAATGACATATAGGAACAAATCTTTGAAAAACATTATTAGGAAACTTATGATAGTTAAAGGTAACATGATGCTTATTCTCAACCGGTTTTCTGACATAAGATTGAACATTATAATTTATATCATATTTACCTTGAGAAGAATTATATGCTACTTGGGAAGCTCTAATAAAAGTAATTTTGGGAATGATATTAGAATTACCCGTTGTTCCTACGAAACCCAATCCTTTAGTATTTCCCACAGATTTACCCACACTCAACATATAATCAAGTTTAAGGGTTCCACTAGATAATTTATAAATAGTTAAGTTAGCATCCTTCAATTCATTTTCCAACACCTCAATTCTCACAGATTTCTCATCTATATCAGATCTTAGATTGACTAATTCCTTATTTAGATCATCTACACTCTTCAAAACATGATTTCTTTCTTGTTCAGACTCAATTAATTTTTCAGACAATTGAGCTTTGTGGTTCTGTAAGAGTTTTAGGGTTTGGGGACAATTGGCTAATTCTTCTCTTAAAGAGTGTAATTCTTTGTTCATTTTTAAATATTTAATCAATAGTTGATTGTGATGATAATTAAGTTGAGTAAGTTTATCAAGTAATTCATCATAAGAAGCTTGATGCACGTCATCACAATCTTCATTACCCTCAGAATCTTCATCTCCAGACATTGACCACCTACTAGCAACTTCTTTAATCTCATTGTTTTGTGCAGCTAACACGGTATAGTTCTTAGACTCATCACCTACCTTTGAGTCTGTCGCATCATTAGTTGATCCATTATCAAATTCATTATCCTAAGTGACAACTAAGCCTTTGGATGTTTTCAAGGTGTTTGCACACTCTGCAGCTATGTGACCAAACCCTTTAAACTCAAAACATTGAGGTTTTTTTTTTAAGATCAAACTGGTCATTCCTATATTGGGGTTTATTTTTATTTTTAAAATCATTTAATTTATCCCCAAAATTCTGTCATTTCCCACTTCTTTTGCCACTATTAGCCTTAACAAATTTGTTTAACCTTTTAGCAAACATGAAAATATCATTCATATTTAAATCACTTTCACTATCAGATTCAAACGGATCTTCTCTAGTGGTTTTAAAGGCTATGCTATTTTCTTTAGCGCTGCTAGACTTCTTAGAGAGACTTTTGAACATCTCCATCTCATAAGATTTTAGATTTGTAACCAATTCTTCAAGTTTAATTTCTTTAAGACTCATTACTTCAGAGATAACAGTAACCTTAGACTGAAAATGTTCAAGGAGAGACCTAAGAACCTTTTTCACTATAGTAATCTCAGGAATGGGCTCTCCTAGATTATGACAACTCGTTACTATATCGGTTAGTCTATCCTCGAATTTAGCAAAAATTTCATCATCTTCCATTTTAAGCTGTTCAAATTTAGAATTTAACACTTGCAGTTTCGATTCTTTAACTTTTGAAGTCCTTTCATGAGTTACTTGAAGAATATCCCAAGCTTATTTAGCATTTTCGCACGTAGCAATTCTTTTAAATTCACTAGAGGTAACGATATTGTATAAAACATTCAAAGCTTTAGAGTTTCAATTAAAACTGTTTGTTTCAACAGTAGTCCACTTGTTAGCCGGTTTTAATTTAAATTTATTAGTAGTCGCATTTATCACAGTGGGAGGTGAATACCCTATTTCTATAGCAAGCCATGCTCTATCATTAAGAGATTTTAAGAATGTTTTCATCCTAGCTTTCCAATACGTATAATTAGAGCCATGAAACAAATGAGACCTAGATACGGAACCTCCTTCACGAGGTAAGTCCACCATCTAAGTTCAAGATTAACCCTAGGTCATTAACCTAAATTAGGACAAACCTTTCTCTGATACCAATTGAAATTACTTAGAAGACGGTGAAATAAGCCTGGGGGGGTGAATAGGCTTTTTATGAATTAATTGACAAATTAAAATTTTAATTGCGGAATATTCAATTTTAATTCAATTCTATCACAATATAAACCACACAATAATAAATATAAGTGCAAAAAATAAATCAGAGACGACACCAATATTTTTACGTGGAAAAACCTTGGAAAGACTCCAAGAAAAAAATCACGGATACGCTCGGGTATCGATGCACTATGAATCAAGAAGTACAAAACTCTATAAATTTTTAGACATACAAATCATTCTGATCTTCCTTTCTCCACTCGATGTCTGATAGTCTTGAATCACTCATGCTCCACGAAGCTCTCACTCCGATCTCCGTACTCTGATGGCTCCGCTTCTCAACGGATCAAAGAACTATGAAGCCTCCTACTTCGATCAAGGTGGTGTGATGATTTTTCAGTAACTGGATCATCCAATTATGCATAACGATCTTCGGTGTAGAAGCATAATTGGAAAATCTCAAACGAAGAGAGAACTAGAAAATATATAATCACTCAATAATTTTTTCTCTCTAAATATCTCTGTAGAATAATATGAATCTGTAGAAGAATTGTAGAGATCTCTCAAAAGCCACCCCCTTTTCTTAGGTTTAACTCATATATATAGAAAATAGTCTTCAATTAATGGTAAGAATCCTTTTCCAATTAGGATTTGTGTTTCCACCATTTAAATTTTCCAAATATAAATTAATATTTCAATAATAGTCCAATATACTGATAATAGTTTCTAATCACGTCCCAAAGTGGTTAGGAATCAATTACATAGCAGAATAAACCTTTCCAAAAATAATTCAGCGTAGCCATTTACCGAGTACTATGTGTCTGTTCTACCGAGTACTCGGTGAACCTTTTCATGTGCAAATGTACGCAAGTTCGCGAAAACCCTCTTATGGTTTTTACCACTTTTGCGTAAACCGTGCGAAAGTTCGCACTTTACCGAGTACTCGGTAACATTCCCACCGAGTATTCGTTGGAACAAAATACAAATTTCTTTGAACTTATTTCTCCATTGCACTGCCGTTTCCAGCCATTGTTCCACTGAATATCCTTTGTATCTTCACCACTTTGTACACACATTTAACATTTAACAACTCAATCTAAAATACCAAAACTCTCAACATGGTTTTTAATCAGAATAATGCCATTACATAAATAAATGTTCTTACAAAAATCAAGGCTAGGAATTGAATGAGGTTGAAATTATACATTCACTTTAATTTCTGGAATTCAAATAAATAAATGTTTAATTGTGTAGTTCCTGTAGAATACGTCTATAAATATTAATTTGATTAATTCTAATTAATTAAATGAGCCAATGAATTTGGATATTTTCAAAATCTATAATTCATATAAGGAACAAATAATTTTCACTTCGGGACCCCTTTTTGAGCCATTAAATTTGAAAAAGTCATTTTTCTCATTTGAAAAAGTTCGACTCCCCAAATCATCTTCCAAACGTCATTTTTAGTCAATAATGGCATTCATTTCGTCAAAATTTTACAGCTAAATTTAGACAATCGAATAGGCTCGAGCAGCACATTCCAACTTTATATTTATAACACCTTGCACCAACATGTGGTATAATATTGTTCGCTTTTGACCCAATCCACACAATTTTGTTCTTGGGCTCCTCTCCAAAAAGATCTCATACCAATTGGAGACAACACCTCATATATAAGCACTTCATGATGGATTATCCCTTATTGAGCCATAAAATGGCTCTTTTCTCAATTCAGGATTAAATTAGTCTCTTTACATCTTTTAAGTACAAGTGATAAATGTGTCAAACAATTGTTAAAACTAGTTTCAAAAATATGAAATCATCCATTAATATAGCTGAGCTGGGCGTCGGGGCCCTGGATGTCTAGCGATTGGCATATAGGGGAGTGACTGCCGAGTTTCTCGGCCTGGTTTGCCACTATACTAGGCGATGTGGGATGTCACAATCACCCCCCTTGGGACCTAGCGTCCTCGTTGGCGTGACCCACGACCTTATACGCTCCCATACTTAATTTCGATCGGGCTCTAGCTCTGATACGAATTATAACACTTAGCTAACACGTGGTATGATATTGTCCGCTTTGGACCCAACCCATAACAGATATTTGAATCAGTTAACATAATCAACATATTTGATCCTTTATTAGCCCACACGATTTTGTTCTTGGACTTCTCCCAAAATGTCTCATACCAATTAGAGACACACATCCATATATAAGCACATCACCATCTTTATACCCGGGCGATGGAGCCGAGTGTGTTTGGTCTGCTGATTTGGAATTAGTCTTCTTTTGCCCACATAACAATATACATATATCTATCTTACAAATATGACTATCTCTTTATTTTTCATTCATTTAAAATAATCTATATGTATATATACATAATGTATTAGGGATGACAATGGGTCGGGTTTGAAACGGGTTTAGTTAATACTATTACCATCCCATTTAAAAATTACTAATACCAAATTCATTCCAAACTTGCAACGGGTTATAATCGGTAATACCATTACCACCCCGTCGGAATAAGCTCGTTCCATCGGTTTTACTAAATTATTTCTACGAAATTATAATTTTTTTTTTAATGTAGTAATATGATAAAGAATCACCCTCTAAAGCACTAATCCAAATTTTTCCAAACAATAGAGAATCATGAAAATGACTATTAGAATTATATATTTATTGGCCATTTAAAAGTCATTCTTCCACATTGTAAGTTTTGTATTTATATCAATCTAGTTATCACAATTTTACAGTTTGATTGCATTATTGATAATCAAACTGAATCCCCTAATTGGGTTTGCAAATTCTCACCTTTTGAAGACCTTCGCTGAGAGAGAAGATAATCATACTTTGAATTTTTTTATAAAAGCTGTGATTATATATTTTTGAGTCTTACTTAAGCATATAGAAGTTTTTAGTTGCATGGGCTCTAACTTAATATATATAAAACAAATTGCGTAAACGGGTTAGGTCAGGTCGGGTTACTAACGGGTTTTGCAGAAAACCCGAATCCGACCCGAATCCGCTTCGGGCTTTGATTTTTGATACCAAACCCACCCCAAACCCGTTTATAAGCTTACAAAACCCACCCCATTCGGGTTGGGACGGGTCGGAACCCGCCCGGGTTGGATCATTTTGCCATCCCTATATATAATGTTATAACATGGGTAAAGGATGGTATGACACAAATCCAACAGATCCAACCGGTCCTATGCCCAACACTTGCCACATGATTTCATTCCCTTACTTCTTTTCTTTTCTCATTTCCTTTATCTTATATATATGTGTAAAGTATATGTATATATATATTAAAGTAAGGTGAGAAAGAAAAGGTGTAGGAGGAAGTGGTTAGTTTCTTCAAGGAACATTTGCAAGTCAGATCCAATGTCACAGTTCCAGATTTAAGTTCTTTTGTGCAGCACTCCATCTCGATGGATCATATTTTGGAATTGAATAGGAATGTTTCTACTGAGGAAATAAGGAGAGTTATTTTTTCTATGAAAGATGGAAAAGCCCCGGGATGTGATGGTTATAATGCTTATTTCTACAAACAATCTTGGAGTATTATTGGTGAGGATGTTACTAAAGCAGTGCATGCCTTTTTTCACACTGGTTATATGTTGAGGGAGATAAATTCTACAGTGATTACTTTGGTGCCTAAGATTGACACTCCTAATATGGTTTCTGACTTCAGGCCTATCTCCTTGTGTTCTACACTCTATAAGTGCATTACCAAAATCATTGCTAATAGACTTAAATGTTGTTTAAATGATTATGTGAGTTTGAATCAAGGGGATTTTATTCCTGGAAGAAGTATTATTGACAATATTCTTTTAGATCAAGAGCTCTTAAGAGGTTATCATAGAGATGATGATGATCCTATAATTGCAATAAAGATGGATTTAACAAAGGCCTTTGATACAGTATCATGGAGTTTCTTAGAGGCTGCTTTTTCTCCTTTCAAGATTCTTGATGGTTTGATCAAACTTATCATGAATTGCATTTCTACCCCTATGTTTTCTGTTAATATTAATGGATCATATCAAGGATTGTTTCCAAGCTATAGGGGCATAAGGCAAGGAGATCCTCTTTATCCATACTTATTTGTGTTTTCCATGGAGGTGATTGTCAAGAATATTGATTCTACATATGCATTCAAGTATCATTGGAAGTGCCAAAATCAAAATATTACTACCTTGTTATTTGCAGATGACTTTCCCTTCTTTTCAGCTAGTGACTTTTCTTTTGTGGATTGTCTCATATCTACCTTGGAGTATTTCTGGAATGGCCTGACTCTACCTCTATTTGGGTATCTTGGGTTAAATTTCATCTTATTAAAAGTAAGAACTTTTGGGAGTTAGGTGAGCCTCAACATTGATCTTGGACTTGGAAAAAACTTCTCGAATTGAGGCCTCTTATCAGAAATGCTTTCAAGGTTGTGATAGGTGATAGTAAAACAACTTCTCTATGGTATGACAATTTGCATCATTAAGGTCCTTTTAATGCTTTTTGTCTAGCTAATATCATTAGATCTTCTGGTATTTGTGCTGATGATTTAGTTAGTAGATTAATTAGTGCCTCTAATTGGCATTTCCTTGCTCTTAACTCTCAGTTTTGGCTTGATTTTAAGGTTATTTTCCCTTAAGATTTCCTCCCTAATATTGCGAGACAGGATAAGTTGATTTGGATGCCTTCTAATGGTAAATTTTCAATTCATTCAACTTGGGATTGGTTGAGACTTCATTTTGACAAGATAAATTGGAAGAGTTTAATTTGGTTTACTCATTGTATTCCTAAGCACTATTTTTTTGTTTAGGTGGTTAATCTTAATAGAATTCCTACCCTTTACTTCTTCCTCTCTATCGGTATTGTGCAACAAGCTAAATGCATTTTCTGTGGTCTAAGTCAAGAGGATAGGGATCATTTATACTTTCAGTGTAAGTTTACCTCCAGGCTATGGAAGTCTGTGATTCAAAAAGGATTGTTGGAATGGCTAGATGAAGATTGGGAGATGTTACTACCATGGATGCTGGATAAGTTGAAAGGTAAATCTCTGGTTTCATTTCCTCAATAAACTAGCCTTTTCTTCCATTATTTATGAAATCTGGGTTGAGAGGAATATAAGAGTTTTTTTGATGAATATAACTCTTTAGAGCACCTTGTGAAGAGGATTATTGATTATGTGAGATTTACTTTGTTTCCTCTGGATAAATTTGCTAATGTTGCTCAAAATCAGGATTTGATTACTATTTGGAACTTGCCTCACTCCCTTCTGTTACCATGATTTATTCTAGTCATATTTCTTGCCAGAATTGCAGTGTTTGGGGTTACTGGTTTGCTACCTTGGTTCTCCTATCTGTTACCATGATTTATTATACTTAGAACTATAGCTTTTGGAGTCTCTGCTTAATGAAAGTTACTTGGTTTGTTGTTCTTCAATGTATGGCAATTAAAGGGTATGGTTTTACTTGTCAAAACTGCAGTGTATGGGGTTACTGGTTTGCTGATGCTTGGTTTGTTGTTCTGCAATTGTTGGTAGTGTTCATTTTCTTCATCACATGGTTTGGTTCTGCTAGAGCTCCACTATCTCTTTGCATGCTTTTCAGATTTATGTTGCTGAAGCTTGGGTTTGGTTTTGCTTTGGTATCTTTTTGCATGTTGGAGCTATCTCTTTGCATGCTTTCTAGATTCATGTTGTTGGAGCTTGGGTTTGGAGCATTGCTTTGGTTTTCTGGTTTTTTGAAGGGTACTAAGAGTGTGATGTAAGTTTGGTGTTCATTTGGATGCTTGGCTTTGGGACTATAATCAATACTATAGATTGCAGACCCATAATATGTATATATGGAATAGTGATTGCAATTTCTCTATGTGGTTTCTTAGTATTCATATCTTTAGACCTCTAGGTTGTGCTTTGTTTTCTTTCTTTTGGTGGAAGTATAGCTTTCATCTCATTATCTAGGGTATGCCCCTTAGCTTCTTGTAAGGCTTTGGCATTTGGTTCTTTATAATATCATCTTACCATTCAAAAGAAAAAGATGAGAAAGAAATGACAGAGGTGACACACGGGATGAAAGAATCTATTGCCAAACTAAACTCTTAACATGTATATATATATATATATATATATATATATATATATTGCGAATGTGACTCTTCAATCACCCAAAATCACAAAATAACCCCACCTTTTTACCAAAACATCCAAACGACCTCTATATAAAACACCAGAAACCAAATAAAATACAGAATGGTACTACAAATAAATAAATGATACCGCGAATAATTTGCGCACAACAAGCCCAACTAAAATGCAATTGGGCCCACTTAAACGTTGAAATTAACTCTAAACGTAATAACGGGAATCAAAAAAACAATTCATGGCATAAAATCACATAGAACACATAGTGGCACATACTGAACAAGTAATGCACCTAAAAATTTAAATAAAAGGGGAAATGAAAACACCGGACGTTACACCGAAATCCCAGAAACACTAAACGTAGCGATCGAAACAACCAAGCCAGAAACGTACAATGTAAAAAACGTCTTCGTCAGTCCGAAGCACCAAACGCGAAAATTTTTCACATACGAAATACCAAGAGATGTGATGAATGCAAAAGAAGTGACGTCACCAACTGAAAATAAATCAGAATAAAATTACAGAAAATAGAAAAAGAACGTGGGGCATTACATGATTATCTTGATAAATTTAAATACATTTGTGAAGGAAATTATCATGTAGTTTATTTTGGATACCCATGCACCAAGGAATTTTTCCCACCTCACTGGGGTCTAAGATTACAGGGGTAAAAATCGACAACCACAAGGTGCTAAAAAATTGTTTAATTATTGACATTCATCGATTCACAATGTCTTTCAAGGTTGTTTTGGAGTTTTGAATGCACATTTTCCCATATTAAAACTTATGCCTTCTTGATAAGGATAAACTCAAGTAAAAGGATGAAGATAGATTCGACTCGATTAACTAATCCCTATCTGAGATGTAATGGAGAAGTCGTAGTTCCCGTGACTTGGGCACCACGACCCAAAGCCCTATAAATTGGGGTGACGGTCAACCTAACAGGTACGTAATAATTGCACACCATTAAACTCTTTCTCTCGATTCCTTCCCCGATCGATTGACTAACTTGATCGTCAGAGAATCTTAGGCCGGTACCACACCGGTGTCATGCAGGTTCACTTTCAGGTGGTTACGACGTTGGTCCGGGTCACGGGTAGCTCTTGCATTATCAGTTGGCACCGTCTGTGGGAACGATTGTTCCTCGCTTCCAAGAAAAATGGTTCAGTTACGAAGCAAGAATAAGGTCGGTGAGGGCTTTGCACAACCCAGAGATCCTCCCCTTGATGACCCGTTACGCCCAACTACCCAGGGAGTACAACCCACCACCAACCTGCTAAATGTCAAGCAGGACAAGGGAGAATTCTTGCGGGAATATATAAGCCGATTCAATGCAGAGATGCTTCAGGTTAACGAGATCAATGACAACGTAGCCATGACAACCATCACGGGAGGGCTACAGTCTTCTAGGTTCCTGTTTTTCCTATCAAAGGAACCACTCGAGACGATGGCGAAACTACTTGTCAAAGCCCATGAAATTACCTAGACGATAGTGAAAACAACCTAGAGGGGGTGAATAGCCGTTTTGTCGATTTTATGATCAATTAAAATTATTTAGCAGAAAATCAATTTTAATTAGTCACAAACCCTAATTATCAATTCAATTCTCAAAAACAGATCAATTAAGCAAATATGAATACAAGTGCAGAAATTTAAATCATAAGAAGAGACATATATTTTTTACGTGAAAAACCTTGGAAAGACTCCAAGTAAAAACCATGGATACGCTCGGGTATCAATGCAGTATGAATCAGATAATTTGTATAGATTCTATGAAAACAAAACTTACAACTGCAGTAATTTGTTGTTCTTCACTCGACGTCTGAAAGTCTAGATTCACTCGCACTCCATGAAGCTTTCATTCTGATCTATGTACTCTGACGACTCTGCTTCTCAATATATCAAAATCACCACGAAGCCTCCTGCTTCGATCTCCGCACACAGATGGCTCCGTTCTTCAATGGACCAACACAACCTTGTTGCAATAAATGATGTGTGAATTTTTCAGCAACTATACCATTCAATCGTGCATAGAAATCGTTGATGTAGAAACACGATTGAAGACGTCCAAAAAAACAAAAGAGAACTTGTGTACCTCTAATCGCTCAATAATATTCTCTCACCATATGTATAACTCTATAGAAGAAGATGAAGCTGTAGAAAACTTGCAGAGAATTCTTCAAGACGTGCCTCCTCTTGTTGTAGACTTAGGTATTTATAGACAATGATGATAAAAACCCTAAGTTTGCCCTTTCTCGTAATTTCATATCCAAACCCTATATTTTGGTCAATATAATGTATATAGAACGCACTTTGATGTATATAAGTCATGGTCATATCATAAAACCAACCCCCGAACAATTTGGGCATCGCAGGCAAAAATTGGCAAAAACTTGCCACAACTACGCTTCAAGTGTAGGTCCAAGCGTACCTCCAAGCGTAAAAATGTGTTTTCTAGCCACTTTTTGAAACTGAAAGCGTAGGCTTAACCATATGTATTTTTGTCAAAACCACTTTTCTTCACAACTGCGCCAAAATGACCCTTTTGAACCCACGATACTTTTTGCATGAAGTGACGGCTTCGAGAAATAACATTTTTGCCCTCCAGGAGACATTTTTCCTCAATATGCTCACTTTCATGCTTCATTTGTATTCTTCATTACTTCAATGCTTGATTCTGCCTTTGATGAAGCTTATCGATGTCATTGAAACCAAACCGACCTATCAACATGGTTATTGTCTAGATTATGTCATATATAAACAATATACAAAAGTGTTCTTACAATCTCCCGCTTGGCATTTCTGAGATAAAACTATTTTTACAATATAGCCTCACAAATAACAACATAACATCTATACCTATGAACACACACCAACAAACATAGATATAAACTGTCACCTTACTTTTATGACAACCAATCCTGTAACCACAATACTGAACAAACCATTAAATGCAAGTGTGGAAAATAGATAAAAAATGATCAGAATAAAAACACAATATCTTTGTAAGCATAATGACCATAAAACACACTTTTTCTCCCTCTTACTCAATACTTCTCCCCCTTAAACCATTACTCCCCCTTACTCAATACTTCTCCCCCTTAAATCATTACTCCCCCTTACTCAATATTTCTCCCCCTTTTTGTCACTGAAATGACAAGGAATAATAAAAACAAACAAAACACATGAGAGAAACAAGGGAAAGCCTCAAGAAGAAAACATAGGGAAATGATCACAGATGATACTCAAGAGAATCTAAGCCAATCACTAAATACTAAGATATAGTACTCTATTAAAATATATTTAGATTCTCAAGTAGCATAAATCTCTACAATGCATGAACTTAAGACTAATGCATGAATGTAAAATGCAAAACAACAAAAAAATCTTTTTGTTCTTAGAACCATGTGAGCAGGGCAGTAAAGACAATGAGTTAGTCATTAACACATCATATACGCATATTTGACATAGCTATTATATACATGATAGTAAAGAAAATCAACACACATACCTTATAGATATAAGCAGTCACAAGGCAAGCTTTACATAACATTTGCATATATGAAAATATTCAGGTGTAAGTAAATACCTAAGATGAAAGCAATACGTACTAATTCTGATAATCTTCTTCACTAATCGTGATGATACTTCAGTCCAAAACCTAAGCTAGAAATCAAATCATTCACTTGGACCTATTGCTTATTTAAAAAATTAATACCCTATTGTCACACAATTTATTCTTTGCACCTTTTCAACTTTTTCACCAAATGCCTTTTTGTCTTTCTAAGCTCCGAACTTTCCAGTGAGGATTTTTAGTCCCAACCAACTGGGCCCGAACTTCTTCCATGGGATTTATGCTCATTAGTCTTCTCCCCTTTTTACGCGAACACTCAATGCTTACTGTGGCAAGAGGCCCGATTACTCAGATTGAAGAATTACTTTTTGTATTTCTATATTTTAAACATCTCATTCTTTCCTCTTTTCAACATCACCACATTCATAAGCATGCAAAAAGTATTTCAAACTATAGATCAATCTAACATAACTCATGAACCTACATATCACTTCGGATTAGATGAAAAAGACAAAACGTTTCATCAAGTATTACAGTCATCTCCAAAGTAAAACAAACACCCAAAGTTGGTGAGTTCCAAAAATAATACTTAAACATGTCAAGTGAATAACTCATAACCTTAGGTCAGACTAACAACTCCAACTCTTATAAGCATAATAAGAAAAGTAAATATGAGAATAGAGTGAAATATGACAATCATTTGTATCCTTAGCCAAACTCAACATGCTAAGAAATATATATATATATTTTTAATTTTTATGGAATTTTTTTCATAAGGATGCATGCATGAATAATCATAATAGTAGAAAAACATGATGCATGCATAATAATAAAATAACAAAATAATAAAAACAACATGTAAATAAAGTAAAATGCATGATAATGTATCAATTCTAGGATAAAAATATAATACAAGATATTCCTAGAATGATACATATAAAGACATCTATCCTAATGATAATATGCCACTAGATTTTCTAAAATTCATATGCTTTTGAAAATCTAATGGTTTCGTAGAGATGTCTATTGACTGAGAATCTGTGGATATATACTCGAGATCTTTCTCAGAATTAGAGTCACGTGTTACACATGCAGTATGAGTAACCAAACAATGCAATTCATCTTTTCTAACCTACATTTGTTTAATTTTTGATGCTCTATTTGCTAGCCTAGTCAACCTCTTCACCTTTTCGCTCAACACCCGAATTTGACTTTCAACATTGGGTCTTTTTTGAATTCTATGCTTCTGCTCAGATTTCAAAGTTTATCCTTTTAACTTTGAACATACGGGTCGAATGTGACCTTTCATTCCACAGTAATGACAGACTGGAATAAACCTTTGAAAAACATTATTTGAACCCTTATTGACTCTAGAGGTAAAGGGAGGCTTACTCTCAACAGGTTTTCTAACATAAGATCGAGTATTAAGATTTCTATCAAACTTACCTTGAGAAAAACTAGATGCTACATTGAAAGCTTTAACAAAGGTTGTTTTGGAAACAATGTCAGGATCACTCATTCCTTTGAACCCCAACACCTTAGTATTTTCTGCTGACTTTCCTACACTCAACATGTGATCAAGCTTATTAGTTTCACTATACCATCTATGAATAATTGAGTTAACATCCTTCAATTCATTTTCCAAACTCTCAATCCTTGTAGATTTATCACTCAACTTCAATCTTAGAGTTTCTAATTCCTTATTGAGACCATCTACCTTCTCAAAGCCTGAGTCATTTCTTGTTCAGACTTGGTCAATTCTTCTCTTAAAGACTGTCTCTCCTTATCAACATTGTTGAATTGAACCAAAAATTTTGAGTACACTTTGCTAGCCTGCACGGACTTTTCATACAATTTATTGTATGCATCTTCATATGAATCCCCACGATCTTTATTATCCTCAGAATCATCATCCCCAGACATTGCCCAACTTACAGTAACTTCACCGACCTCCTTACTTTATGCAGCAAACATGATGGAATTCTCAATCTCATCTTCTACCTCTGAATCTATCGAATCACTAGCTGATCCATCACTCCAAGTAACAGTCAAACCTTTCTTCTTTTTCGAGTTATTAGCACACTCAACAGCTATGTGACCGAACCCTTGACACTCAAAACATTGAGGTTTCTTCTTTTTATGAACAACCTTATCATTCCTATTTTGGATTTTTCTATTTTTAGAATCATGTGATTTATCTCCAAAATTTTGTTCTTTAATCAATTCTTGACCACAAGAATATTTTAAAAACTTATGAAATAGCTTCATGATCATGTCAAGCTAACTTGGTTTACTCTCACCCTCTTTATCTGACTCACTAGAACCCTCCTTAGTGATTTTCAAAGCTATGTCCTTCACTTTTGTGCTGCTTGATTTTTTAGAGGATTGAGCACACATCTCCATCTCATACGATTTCAAATTACCAGCCAACACTTCAAGTTTAATTTCCTTGAAACTCATGATTTTAGATATGATGGTAACCTTAGACCAAAAACGTTCAGGCAAAGATCTAAGGATTTTCTTCACAATGATCGCCTCGGAAATAAGCTCTCCTAAATTGTGACAACTAGTTACTATGTCAGTTAACCTAGCCTCAAAATCACCAAAAACTTCATCCTCCTTCATCCTAAGCTGTTCAAATTTTGAATTTTGAATTTGGAGTTTTGACTGTTTAACTTTTGAAGTTCCCTTATGAGTTACTTGGAGAATGTCCCAAGCTTCTTTTGCAATGTCACATGTGGCTATTCTCTTAAACTCACTCTCAGTCACCGCATTATACAACGCATTCAAAGCTTTTGAATTCCAACTAGCATTATTTATTTTAGCAGTAGTACACTCACTCGATGGTTTTTCCCTAAATTCATTAGTAATAACATATTTCACAATGGGCGGTGAATATCCTACCTCTACGGCCAACCAAGCTCTCTTATCTAACGATTTCAAAAACACTCTCATTCTCGCTTTCTAATACGTGTAATTTGAGCCATCAAACTAAGGGGACCTAGATATGGAACCTCCTTCACGCGGTATGTCCATTGTCTAAGTTCAAGATCGAACCCTAGGTAGTTAAGCTAAATCGGGGCAACTTGGCTCTCATACCAATTGAAATTACCTAGATGATAGCGAAAACAGCCTAGAGGGGGGGGGGGGGGGGGTGAATAGGCGTTTTATCGATTTTATGATCAATTAAAATTATTTAGCGGAAAATCAATTTTAATTAGTCACAAACCCTAATTATCAATTCAATTCTCAAAAATAGATCAATCAAACAAAGATGAATATAAGTGCAAAAATTTAAATCATGAGAAGACACAAAGATTTTTTACGTGGAAAAACTTAGAAAGACTCCAAGTAAAAACCATACATATGCTCGGGTATTAATACACTATGAATCAGTGAATTTGTACATACTATAAAAACAGAATTTACAACCGCTGTAATTTGTTGTTCTTCACTCGATGTCTGAAAGTCTAGATTCACTCGCGTTCCACGAAGCTTTCACTCCGATCTCCGTACTCTGACGGCTCTGCTTCTCAACAGATCAAAATCACCACGAAGCCTCCTGCTTCGATCTCTGCACACAGATGGCTCCGTTCTTCAATGGATCAACGCAACCTCGTTGCAATAAATGGTGTGTAAATTTTTCAGCAACTATACCATTCAATCGTGCATAGAAATTGTTGATGTAGAAACACGATTGAAGACGTCCAAAAAAAAAAAAAAAGAGAACTTGTGTACCTCTAATCACTCAATAATATTCTCTCACCATATGTATATCTCTGTAGAAGAAGATAAAGTTGTAAAAAACTTGAAGAGAATTCTTTAAGACTTGCCTCCTCTTGTTGTAGACTTGGGTATTTATAAACAATGATGACACAAACCCTAAGTTTGCCATTTCTCGTAATTTCACATCCAAACCCTATATTCTGGTCAATATAATGTATATAGAATGCACTTTGATGTATATAAGTCATGGTCATATCATAAAATCAACCCCTGAACAATTTGAGCATCGCAGACAAAAATTGGCAAAAACTTGACGCAGTTACGCTTCAAGCGTAGGGGGCTTACGCTTCAAGCGTAGGTCCAAGCGTACCTCCAAGCATAAAAATGTGTTTTCTAGCCATTTTTTTAAACTGAAAGCGTAGGCTTAAGCATAGATATTTTTGTCAAAACCACTTATCTTCATAACTGTGCCAAAATGACCCTCTTGAACCCACGATACTTTTTGCTTGAAGTGACAACTTCAAAAAATGTCATTTTCGCCCTCCAGGAGACATTTTTCCTCAATATGCTCACTTTCATGCTTCACTTATATTCTTCATTACTTTAATGCTTGGTTCTACCTTTGATAAAGCTTATCGATGTCATTGAAACCAAACTGACCTATCTAACACTTAATATGGTTATTGTCTAGAACATGCCATACATAAACAATATACAAAAGTGTTCTTACAGCCTAGAAACACATGAATGCAGAGGACACTAAGAACACCCAAAAGGGAAAAAGGGGCAGAGGACAAGAAAGGGGATGAGAAGAGGCCATCAATGACCACTAAAGAGGAGAGAGAAGCCAAGGGTAAAAAAAACCCAACCTACCTAGGTTTATAGGTCATCCTGACCCCCCTTGAGAAACCAAGATAGGTTCAACAACTTCACTCCCTTGAATAAGCCAATAAGTGAGATTCTTCTCTAGATCCAGGACGACCACTCCTTAGTCTGACTAGCCAAACTGAGGTCAGATCCATCAAAAAAAGCACATGATAAATATTGTTGCTTTCATCGGGATCATGGGCACACAATAGATGAGTGCATCGACCTTAAAAACTAGATCGAGAGCTTTATCCGGAGGGGACACTTGAGTCGGTTCACGACTAATGGTGACAAAGGGAAAGGTCGACATGACGCTCCCCACAGAAGCCGCTCGCTAGAGAAACAACCGATGCAGGAGATAAGGGTGATCTTCGGAGGCTTCGCAGGAGGCGGGGAGACGAGTTCATCCCGAAGGGCTGATGTGAGAAAAGCTAGAAGTATGATAAAGGTGCAAGAAGTGGATATGTCTGCCCCGCTATCCAAATCTCCCATACTGGAAGGGTAGGTCATTACCTTCTCCGACGATGACACACGTGGGATTCAACACCTCCATGATGATCCACTAGTGGTTACTGTGGTAGTGGCCAATTTTACCATACGACGGGTCCTAATCAACAATGGAAGCTTTGCGGATTTGTTATTTTCTGAAGCCTTAAGCAAGATGGGTATAATCAAAGAGAAGCTAAAGCCATCCAAGTCACCCCTGGTTGGCTTCTTCAGAGAAAAAATGTTCCCAATAGGGATAATGACCCTTCCGTTAACCGTCGGGACCACGCCAAGATAGCTAACGGTTATGGTAGACTTCTTTATGGTGGACTGCCCTTCCACCTACAATATCATCCTTGGGAGAACTACCCTCAATACCTTGAAGGCAGTAACCTCAACCTATCACCTATTAATGAAGTTCCCAACCGATCAGGGCGTGGGAGAGGTAAGAGGAGACCAAACCATGGCACGAGAATGTTTGCAACAACTCTGAAAGAAAGGAGGTCACGAGAGGCCTTCGCTATCGAAGGTCTCAAAACTGGTGAATCCACCCTACGACCAGAACTTGTAGAGAACCTTATTGAGGTGAGTCTGGAAGAGGGAGAGGCCCAAAAGAAAGTAAGCATTGGGTCATTGCTCCCTGATGATATAAAAAATTGACTCATCCAATTCTTAAGGTAGAACCAAGACATATTTTCCTAGAGACATGAAGACATGCCTGGTATTAATCCCTGAGTCGTGTAGCACCGAGTGAATGTGGATCCAACTACTAAGCCGGTAAGGCAGAAGAGGAGGACATTTGCCCTTGAAAGGAATGCAGCCATAATGTCAAAGGTAGAAAAACTCCTAAAGGCGAATTTTATTCGTGAAGTACACTACCCCGACTAGTTGTCAAATATGGTCCTGGTGAAGAAGGCGAATGGAAAATGGAGGCTCTGTGTCGACTTCACAGACTTAAATAAATCCTGCCCAAAAGACAATTTTCCTTTGTCATGAATCGATATGATGGTAGAAGCTACTTCGGGAAATGAGCTGCTCAGCTTTATGGATGCGTATTCGGGATACAATCAGATCCCCATGCATCTTCTCGCCTGTGAAAATACATCTTTTATCATCGATCAGGGTATATACTGCTACAAAGTAATGCCTTTCAGATTAAAGAATGCCGAAGCTACATACCAGAGGTTGGTCAATAACATGTTTAAGAATCAGATTGGTAGGAACATGGAAGTCTACGTGGACGACATGCTAGTGAAAAGTATCAAGAAAGAGGATCATCTGGAAGACCTTGAAGAACCTTTCGAGGTACTCAAAAAACATCAGATGCGCCTTAACCCAACCAAGTGCTCTTTTGGCGTATCGTCGGGGAAGTTCTTGGGATTCATGGTTAACAGGAGGGGAATTGAAGCCAACCCAGAGAAAATCCAGGCCATCCTGGATATGAAGTCCCCCCAGTCAATCAAGGATGTTCAAAGGTTGACAGGGAAGGTGGCCGCCCTCAATAGGCTAATCTCTCGAACCATTGACAGATGTCTTCCTTTTTTCAGGGTACTCAAAAAAGCTTTCGAGTGGACCCTAGAGTGTGAGCAAGCATTCATTGACCTAAAGAAGTATCTCGTCTCTCCTCCCTTGTTGTCCTGAGCGGTTCCAGGAGAGCAACTCCTATTGTACTTGGTCATCTCACTAACAGTAGTAAGTTCAACCTTGATGAGGGATGAAACAGGAGTTCAAAGACCAATTTACTACACCAGTCAGGCACTGTGAGGAGCGGAAGAAAGGTACCCTGCAATGAAGAAGCTCGCATTCGTACTGGTTATCTTCGCCCGGAAGCTTATACCATATTTTGAGGCACATATAGTAATTGTGCTCACAGATCAGCCCATGTGCCAGGTGTTGTATAAGCTGGAGACATTAGGAAGACTCATGAAGTGGTCTATAGAGCTCGGGGAATTCGACATTCAATACAAACCAAGGGCAGTTGTAAAATGTCAGGCGCTGATAGATTTTGTGGCTGAGTTTACCATCGGGGCAGGGGGTAACCAAACCCAGGCCGAACCGACTGAAGAAACAGCTTAACCAGACAATATGCTGCCAAAGCACACCTGGGTCCTATATGTCGACAAGTCGTCTAATGCCCAGGCATGTGGTGTCGGTCTAGTTCTAATCATCTCAGATGGGGAAAAGCTAGAATGTGCACTATTATTCAACTTCAGGGCCACTAATAATGAAGCAAAGTATGAGGCCCTGTTGGTAGGAATAAGGATAACAAGTGCCCTTAGAGCAAAGTAAGTAAAAGCGCACACAGATTCTCAACTGATAGTAGGACAAGTGCAAGGAAATTTTGAGGCCAAGGAGGAGAAAATGAAGGCCTATCTACACAAAGTTTGGGAGACGGTAGCCATCTTTGACCAGTTCACCATCCTCCAGATACCCAGGAGTCAAAATGAAGTGGTCGATGCCCTTGCTCGCCTGGCTACTGCCATAGAGCCTGGGAAGGAAGGCTCTACCTTGGTGGAGCATCTAAAGGACCCTAATATCTTACAAGAATTGCAGATTGTAATGCAAGTGGATAAAGGGTGTTAGGAGCTGACTATTACACATTTTAGGCTATTAATTCGGTGTTGTTAGTCTCTATATCTTATTACCTTTTATACAATTTTTATGTTTAAGCATGTTTTAGGTTAGGTATGTGTAAAGCGAGCTAAATTCGGTGAATTAACGGAAGTATTAGCTCATGACTATTCAAGAACCAAGGCCGGGGTAAAATGAGATGGAAAATGGCCAACTTCAGGTGACAATAACCTGGTCATATCAACTTTGAATTGAGTCATCCAAGAGTCTAAAATCAAGTTCGTGAAGTCAGCTTTCCAACGAGCTAAAGAACGCCAAAAACGGACACCTATAGCTCTAGTTATGACCAAAACAAGACAACATGGTCAAATAGAAAATAATGCGTGGGAATGGACGGATTTAGTAACTTTGTGGACCACATTTGGTGTGTTGACTAGTCAAGGACGTTTTGGGAAGTCTTTGCACTTGAATATTTCATTTGGAAATATGAAATTGCGCTTGAATATTTTTGACACCAATCAACAGGTTGCTGAGTCAGAGGGATGCTTTAGTATAGATAAGTGATGATTTAATAGACAAAGATGTGCCACAAACTCTAGTACAAGATGATTTTGAAGCGGCGATGAAGAGGTCGAATGCACACTTTGAAAACTAGGAGGATCAACAACGATCCAACTTGGAAGTTATAGCTGCTTTAGAAGCTGCGTTATATTCTCAACCAGAGAAAGCACTAGGAGAACCGCCTGGGCCTTCACTTGTTTTTCCATGTGTATTCGTGCCTGACGTTATGCTTTCAGATAGTGCATCGTATGATTTAATTAAAGATCAAGAGGTTAAATTATTAAAAGATAAAAAGGGTATGAAAAATGCTACAGTAGATCACTTAGCACAAAATATCACAGAACCTACTAAGGAGAAAACCCATCTCAAGGATTCTTTTCCATATGAGAAATTAGTAAGTATAAACATGATAGATAAGTTATATGCCTGAGAAGATCCGCGAATAAGAACTAAGCATGAGGGGATACGGGACTACGCTTATAAGGATGTTTGAATTTACACATCTTGTACTAGTGCGCATCATGCTAAACATGTTCGTCTTAAGTTCTTTGAGCTTGACCGGAAGAGACGACGGTGCAATGTGAAGCTTAAATTGTTTCTAGGTAGACTCCGATTAAGATGGGACATACCATATAGAGTTAAACCGGTTTACCCATACGGAGAGGTAGAACTTCAAAATGAAATATTCGAAATGAATGTTCAGCGACATAAACACTGTATGGAGCTCGATCCACAACCGGATTACGATCTGGATTAGGGAAAAGAAAGACGTCGTGCCGACGATGTTAGATATTAGGCCCCGAACAAGGGAGTTCTTGTTCAATTGTTTGGATTTGTATAATAGGGTCTTAAAATGTGCGTTTAATTTTTTTATTAGGAATTGAAGTTTAGTTCATGTATTTTTATAGTTGTCTCGTCGATTATGTGTTAATAAATGACGACAATTCATATTAGGTCCTGGGCATAACGCATTTAAAAAAAAAAATAGGGGTCGTGAGGCCATCAGTAAAAAAAATAAAAAATAAAAAATTCATCGATGCGACATCTCGCCAAAAGGAGGTTTCGCACAGAAGATAGTTAACAAATTGAATTTTGCGCTGCGATATCTCGCCAAAATGGAGATGTAGCGCAGAACCTTAGAAAAAAGGTAACAAAGGTGATGCAAGATGTGCTCTGTCCGCAATATATATAAAAAAAATGACTCACACGTCGCACACTCCCTCTCAAACACTTTCTCTTCCTCAGGAGCCCTAACTCCCTCAATCTTTTCCCAACTCAATCTCTCTCTCCTATCCGATACAACTCTTCTCACTCCCTTTCCATCTCAACCTCTCTCTCCTAATCAGTTATATATATATATAGATAGATAGATATATACGAACCCATATATACATAAATATTCACCCTCAATCTCTTAGTTCATCCTAAACTCTCAACTATTCTTACTTTCAGACATATATTTATATATATATCTACAAAAATATATACGTATCTACGCTACCCAAATTCCCATACACCCAACATCAAAATCAGTTTTAACTTCTGAAGAACATTGCATCAGCCGCGATTGAAGTGCGAATTAGGGGGTTTTCTAATTTTTTTATGAATTCTAAAATGCTTGATTCAATTGAGGGAGTCGTTTGTGGTGGACTGTAGAAGCCGTAGGCGTAGTATGTGTTTTCGGGTGTGAATGAGTAGCCACAATCAGTTGTAACTATGGTTTCCCATTAATGCACATTAGGTGTTCGACGAATTGCTTCAGTGAACATTGCCTCCACGGATGAAGAAATCTACAGCATAGTCCGCTTCATCAGACGATACTGTCCTGAATGATGCGTTGGTTCGGGCAATTGTAGACAAAGTCATCTCCAAAGGATTCCACCTAGAGCGTACATTCTCGGTAGTGGATTTTGACAACCTTAACCCGATGTCATAGGGCATTATGGTCGTTTTTAGTGTTATTTTTGTTTCCAAATTTTCGGTTATTTTTTGGATTCATGTGTACTAGTTTTGTTTCCGAACATTGATGTCAGTTTTCTCTTGAACCTGCTCATGCACGTTTTTTCGTTACTTTCGAGTTGTGTTACATGTTTTACTCATTATTATTATTATTATTATTATATGTGATGCATAATTTTATGATGTTCATTCTATCCACCTGTGGACCAAGTCATGAATAAATTGGGGGACATGCCCTTTCTATGTCTTTTGTTCGGACATAAGATTAAAAAAAAAAAAAAACTACTCTAAAATTTGAAAAATATTTATTATAAATATGTATTACTATGTATTAAATATGTACTACTAATTGATTTATTTTTATTGTTCTTAATAAAAGATCTATTCCCTTATTATTTAGCATTGATATTTAAATTGTTTTAGATGATTTCAGTAATTTTGATGGATTTTATTTCTTCCCACTTGATATGATATGTGGTATATATGTTTCTTGAAAATATTATCAGGATTGTATATTTCAAGTTTGGGGGAGCAACCGAACATAGTAACGCAATTTCCCGAATTACGTGTCAAGTTGATAACTATTTTTCCATCCTTGTTTTTAATTTGTATCCCATGAGAACATGATTCGATTTAAGTTTGGGGGATGAAATGGTTTTTCATATATCATGCATGTAATTAGGGTTTGGTATTTACAAAAAAAAAAAGTTTTGAATTTTTTTTAGAAAATTTTAAAAATTAAATTAAATTTTTGAAAAATTCTTCATGATCATATATGATTGGTTTGCATTACAATTTAATTGAGTATATGTTTATGATGTATGAGTTGTATGTAATCCAATATTCCCGCTCATGAGAGTAATTTTTATATTGAATTGATGGAAGGATGTGGTTTTACATGGGTGAATGACTTAGTGAAATTGAAACTAAGAAGGATAACATTGACATATAAGCACAAATACACATTCACTATGGGAAAAACAGTTAATCTTTTACTATGTAGTTGAGAAAATAATTTTGTCACAATAAAATGGGAGATGGGGAGTTGATATAGATGGAATGGAGAAAAAGTTGAAAATTTATTTTGAAAAATAAATTGCAAAAAGTAGTTATTCGATCTGAGTAACCGGACCTTGGTATCACCAATATCATTGTTTTCGTAAAAAAAGTGAGAAAACTAATGAGCATAAATCCCAATAAAAAAGTTAGGGCCCAGTTGATCGGTATTAAAAATCCTCCCTGGAAAGTCCGGAGCTTAGAAAGACAAAAATGGATGAAAAGTGGAATGACGAAAGGAATGAAGTTTTTTTTAAAAAAATGCAAAATTTAATCAATGAAGTAGAAGAAGAGAGATTGAAATACCATAGTAGAATGTTCACAAAAACATGGAGGGTTATCCAGATCGGGATTAGATATTAACTAGTTTATTCATTTTAGTGGGGATCATTCTCGACATTGGTTTGAGATAATTATTATTCGGTAGTGAGTGAGAATTATTGTGTTCATATTTACTTGTGCATTGTATCATTACTTGATTAATGAGTTTGTAAATTCATGAGTATATGAAAAATGAAGAATGAAAATAGTTGTGGGTAGTATAATCAACCCTCACGAGACTTCACTCGTCCACTAAGTGACCTAGGGGTTTAAAAGGTTTATCACACGCGCTAAGTATGATCGTTCACCTTCACGAAAGAAAAGGTTTAGGTAAATTAGTTTAGATTTAATAATGTCATCACATTGTGTCATTAGTTTCTCGAATGGGTTGATTGTTAAGGGACTAGCAATATTAAAGTTTGAGGGCTTGTTAGGAGCCGAATGTTACACATTCTAGGCTATTAATTCGGTGTTGTTAGTCTCTATATCTTATTACCTTGGTGTTTTTATGCAATTTTTATGTTTAAGCATGTTTCAGGTTAGGTATGTGTAAAGCGAGCTAAATCCGGTGAATTAACGGAAGTATTAGCTCATGACTATTCAAGAACCAAAGCTGGGGTAAAATGAAGTGGAAAAGGGCCAACTTCAGGTGACGATAACCTAGTCATATCAACTTTGAATTGAGTCATTTAAGAGTCTAAAATCAAGTTTGTGAAATCAGCTTTCCAACGAGCTAAAGAGCGCCGAAAACGGACACCCGTAGCTCCAGTTATGACCAAAACAAGATATCATGGTCATGTAGAAAATAATGCGTGGGAATGGACGAATTTAGTAACTTTATGGACCCCGTTTGGTGTGTTGACTAGTCAAGGACATTTTGGGATGTCTTCGCAACATATTTTGATCACCATAGAAAATGATGGACTTGTTTCATGATATATGCACTCTAATTAAAGAGTTAATCAAAAGAGGGGGAAGAAGGTGACTCAAGGGAGGACTCTAGTGATATATATATATATATATATATATAATAGTATATAATAGTATTACAATCGGATAAAGGTAGCTCTTCCTCGTCTCTTTTCTATGTGACAAAGATTAGTGTGTAAACTACCTTTGGAGGAGAAGACTGGAAAAAATCGAAGGAAACATTAAGAGACCCATGGAGTCGATTTCATCAACAACAATGCAATCACCGAAACCCATGGACAACTAAACGTTAACTAGGGTTTTCTAGCAAAACCCTAGTCCAAGTAATGTAACATATTGCTTTGTATTTATTTTGTGAAAGGGGAAGCTAAAAAGCATTCCTACAATGGCTATGTAGATAAGAGATTGATATTTCATGTTATATAAGGATTTTCATATTTTATATTCTAGAGTGATTTTATGTTAATTCTTGCACGACTACACCTAATTGCTACGACCTTGAACTCTGAAAGTTAGGTTGTTAGTTATCTACATAACGATGCTTAAAACATGAAACTTTAGTTTGGACAGTTCATGCTAAGGGAATTTGAAATAGATATGTTTTTAATTTAATGCATAGTAGGAGTAGTGTAGGATAATGGCATATTCAAATCATATTTGATCCGAAGATGAATTGTGACTGAGCTCGGTTAAATATAATCTTTGATGGGGATTAGCAGTGCGCTTACAGCGACACTAGTCTGATTTGTAGAAGATGTCTCTCCCTTTCACAAGAAAATGAATAGCATGTTTGCATTACGAAGCTAGTGGTGGCGCTGAATATGCCATAGTCTATCTCCTTATTGAATTTTCCCAACCATTTCATTATTTTTTTAATTAGTTTATTTTATTGTCGAAAATTCGCTATAATTACAAATCAAAATCATTCTTACTTTTAATTCAATTATATTATCATATTAGAATTTAGAATAATGCCTAGTCTCTGTGGGATTGATAATCCCTGTCTCAAGCTATACTGTACTACAAACTGATTTGTACGCTCACGATAGGTTAAACTAGGTCATATATAGGTTCTATTTTTAAGCATATTTTTAGCCGACCTATTGAGCCGATCAAAGGGTTCGAGTGGGCCATGCCAATCATTAAATATATCAGGGATATAGAGCTGCCCGACAACCGTGCAGAAGCTCACAAGATTAGGGTGTGAGCCAGCCGATAGACTCTCATAATAGGGTGGTGTATAAAAGAGGACTTTCCCTACCCTACCTACGATGCGTATCAACAGCAAAATCACATCAAATCAGGAAAAACATATATGAAGGGGTGTGCGGAAATCATGCTCACTTGCGCATAATGCAATGCGGCATGGATACTACTGGCCAACGATGTAACAAGATTCAAAAGATTTCATAAGAAAATGCGACAAGTGTCAGTGGTTTGTAAATATTCCTAGACAACCTCCCGAAGAGTTGACACCCATTGTAAGCCCCTGACCCTTTTCTCAATGGGGGATGGACTTGATCGGCCCTCTACATAAGGGTAAAGGGCAGATGAAGTTCGCAGTGGTCACGATAGACTATTTTACCAAATGGGTGGAAGCAATGCCACTGGCCAAAATCACAGTAGCCAACATAAAACACTTCACCTAGAATTCAATAATGTGCAGGTTTAGAGTACCACGAGTCATTATCACAGATAATGGGAAACGGTTTGAGGCCTCAAAATTCAAAGAGTTTTGTGCCAACTTGGGATTCAAGAACCACTTCTCATCTCTATCTCATCCACAGGCAAATGGTCAGGTAGAGGTGGCCAACAGAACCCTGCTTAGTATAATCAAGAAGTGCCTCAAGAAGGCAAAGGGGTTATGGCTAGAGGATTTTCCCGGTGTACTCTGGGCCTACCGAACTACAACAAAGACACCTATGGGGCAAACACCATTTCTTTTAGCATTTGGGAATGAGGCAGTGGTCCCTGTAGAGACTACGATAGAAAATTTCAAGACTAGCCATTTTGACCCAGACCACAATAACAAGGAGCTGGCCGTCAATTTGGATTTGCTTGAATAAAAGAGAGAGCAGTCTCAAATAAGGACTATAACATACTAGCAATCCATGACCCGGTACTATAACACGCGTATGAAGCAAATGAGATTCCGACCAGGGGACCTGGTGTTAAAAAGGTCCTACAACCATCCTCTGATCTAGAAATCAAGAAGATGGGGAAGCTGGCCCCCAATTGGGAATGCCCCTACAGAATCTTTGAAAGCCAGATGCAGGGCACCTATTGGTTGGAGACACAAGAAGGGAGACAACTCCCTCATCCGTGGAATGCAGAGCATCTCAAAAAGTATTACTATTAAAAGTCTACATAGCCTACTAGGTATTAGTACTTCATTTCATAGATTATTTTTATTCATTATTGTCATTCTAAATCAATGTTTAGTTCGGATTCTTTAGCATCTTAATAAGCAGATCAACTGCAAATTTCAATAAAAGTTGTTGTTGTTCGTTCTTCTACATATGATCATCATTTTTGATAAATTGCTTGAGAAAAATAATATTGTATAAATAAATAGTATTAAACTCAAAATACCGACATTACGCCCGAAATACAGGCCCCTTCTAAAAAGGGCGGGCTGAGTGAAACCCGAGATAATAATTACACCCCCAACAATTACAGGTCGCTTAAGAAATTAATGTTGAATGAAGCCAAAACTATATAAATCCCTCTTTTTAAAGAGGCCTTTCTCAAAGAGAGGGCCAGACTAAGTGAAGCTTGGATAAATCCTTCTAATAGAAGGGTAGATGTAAGAACATTTTTTGTAATTGTTTATGTATGACATGTTCTAGACAATAACCATGTTGAGTGTTAGATAGTTCGTGTTGGTTTCAACGACATCTACAAGCTTCGACAAAGGCGGAATCAAGCATTGAAGTAGTGAAAAATACAAGTGAAGTGTAAAAATGAGTGTATTGATAAAAATGTCTCTCGGAGGGCAAAAATGGCATTTCCCAAAGTCATCAATTCATGTAAAAATTCTCGGGGAGTCAAGATGGTTATTTTGGCCCAATTACGGAGAAAAGTAGTTTTAACAAAAATGTCTACGTTTAAGCCTACACTTTCAGTTTCAAAATGTGGCTGGAAAGTGAATTTGTATGCTTGAAGGTATGCTTCAAGCTACGCTTGGACCTACACTTCAAGCGTAGGGGGTCTACGCTTCAAGCGTAGATGCGACAAAGTTTTGTGAAGTGTAGGTGTGACATTATGACTGCATGGATAGTTGTTACGTATTCTATTATGACTTGGGCTAAAATCCTATATATACTAGGATGTGTATAAAGGATATATACACAAAATTTGACTAGATTCATTCCCAATTATAAGAGGATTAAAAAAGGGAGAAATCCTAGTTCAGAAAAGAAATAGTGATTTCAGCAAGATTTTCACTCTACTTCAGGAACTGATATATCGGTAAAATAAGATCCAAATGAGGTTATTATTAATCCTCTCATCAAGATATTTCTAACGATATACTACATGCCTTCATCCAATGTGTGTAGCTCCAGATATGATAAAAAGAGTGAGAGGTGTCCTGCAGGAAAAAGCTGGAAATTTCAGAATCGGGTTGAAATTTTATTTTGACTCAAATTGATCAGTGTTGACCCGGATGACCTTGAGTTTAACCTAAACACCTATAAGCATGTGTATATCACATATTATACATGATATTGAAGGGTTTGACTCAGTTAACTGTGAAATTACCAAAGAGGGCGAACTTAGGGTTTCTCATCTACATTGCCTATAAAAGGTCTACAAGAGAGAAGGCAAGGGTTTTTTTGGAGATCTCTGCAGTATTCTATTGTTCATATTCTTCTACAGAGATTTATGGTGAGAGAAGATCATTGAGTGATTATCTATCTTCTAGTTCTCTCTTGGTTTGAATTTCTCCAATTATGCTTCTACATCGAAGATCTTTATGCACAATTGGATGAGTGGTTGCTGAAAAATCATCACACCATCTATCGCAACGAGGTTGCTTTGATCTGTTGAAGAACAAAGCCGTCTGAGTGTGGAGATCGGAGCGAGAAGCTTCGTGATTATTTGATCTGTTGAGAAACATAACCGTTAAAGTACTCAGTTAAAATTTACTTTTCCGCAATTATAATTAATTTGTCAATAAATCCACAAAAAACCTATTCACCCCCCTCTAGGCTTATTTCATTGATCATCTAGGTAATTTTAGTAGACAAAAGCAAAATCCACGAAAAGTTTAAATACTTCATTAATAGTCATGGACTACACGAAATTCCCAAAGGGAGTTTGCTACATGGTCACGGACTACATTCATACTCAAAGCCGATTATTACACAAAAGCAAAGTGCATAAGCTACAAACAAAGTTCAAAATAAAACAAGTTTACTACATAAAAGAAAGCAAACAAGCAGTAACCACCGCTACTTAGTCTACACCCTACTCATCGTCCTCGCCGTCCTCCATGGCAGGAATCTCGGGAATGCTTGAAAAATCATAGTGAGGGTATAGCTCCGTTGCTTGTCCCTTGAAATGATAGAAGCCTCCAAAGAAATCTTCACCCATGGGATTATCATATTCAAGGGAGTTCTTGTGTTCTCTTATAGCATTCAACTGAGCATATGCGAGCTGTCCAGAAAGTGAGTCAACTTTTGCCTTCCAGGTGCTATTGTTCTTCTCCGCCGCCTCCCTGAGCACTTTCTCAGACTTGTGGTGAGACTCTTTAAGGGATGCGACCTCCTTAATATGCTTATCGCCTTCTCTGTTAATATGGAGTTCGACATTTGCCAACTGCTAGCACACAGAGGTAAACATGGTGGCCCCCTAATTAAAGAAGAAAAATCATAAGTATAAATGGAGGACTAAGAAGGAAAAGAATAAAGGGGAGAGTTCTCACCCTAAGGTTGTCCTGATTGTTAAGATGGGTAACATCCTCAGGCATGGTAGCTTGGTACATCCTCTCACAAGCTAACTCATTGTTTGACATTACCGTACTAGAGAGTTTGGAGACTGATGCCTCATCCTGGAACACCCCAAATCCACCTTGTATGGGGGTCCCAATTGTGTTACGAAACCAGTTGCGGGGGGTGCTGTCCTGGGGTCACCTTTTGGAGCGGGGAGCTGAACGCCAAACCCACGAGGGGAAGAGGAAGACGAAGACGAAGATGATCCAGGTCCACTGGCGAAAAGGGTACGGTTGATCGGGGAGTGGCCTGGAGTGATAGGAGAGGTGGAGCTTCCTGAATTTTTACGCTGCCTCTTGAAGAACCAAGCCACACCCTGAACGCCACCTGCACCCTTACCTGAAAGGTACAAGAAATAATATGTAAGTATGCAGTGGAAGCAAATGCAGATGAAACAACTATGAATTCCAGCCTACTTCGAGTAGGTGGAGCAGAAGGGGACCCCGTTGATATGGGCATAGTGGGGGCAAGAGGAATATATGGCACCACCACATCACCACCATTCAAAAATTGGCAAATATTAGCCAAATTAGCAGGAAGCAGAAAATCCGTTTCGTCATGAAAATTCATAGCCCGCTCCCGCATAATAATCTCCCCTTGAGTTGCCTCAACAATCACCCTGATGATTGCACGAAAAGTAAAAGTTAGTTAATATTGAACGACGATAAAAATGCAACTAACAAATTTGGAAATAAAGGATTACCATCAAAGTCGGGAAACCCCCATGATCGGGGAACAACTGGGCGATCTGGGTCAGACATGTTGAATTCCCATCCGCTACCCGATACAAAGAAAAATTTATTTTTCCATCCCTTGACATTATTCGAAAGAGTCAAGACATGGCAGTTAGGCAATAGAGAAAGTTTGAACCAGTCGGTATGCTTGCGAACGAAGTAAAGCTTTAAGAACTCAGAAAGCGGTAACGCATTGTTCCCGCAAAGGTGCCAAAGGTGCACGCACCCCAACATAGCACGCTAAGCATTCGGAGTAAGTTGACCAGGAGTCAGCCCTGTAAAAAAGAGAAACTATCTCACAAACTGGGGTAATGGAAAACGCAAGCCTACCAAGAAGGCTTGCTCATAAAAGCAGACTTCACCCTCTACCGTCGTGTTCGCTCGCTCGTTAAGGGTAGGGGTGCGAGTGTGAACGGAAGGGGGAAAATCGAAGGAAAACTATCCAACTACATTGGCGGGACTCACCTCAGATAGTATTTGGTGTGCCAAAGGGGAGGAAGCCTAGACATGGAATCTACACCTTCGGAGAGTAAGAAGAGGATTGATGAAGTCGAGGGACGCATGTTATATTTATATAGTGGCAGAAAATGAAAAAGTAGCCGTTGGAGGCCCCTACCAAACTAGCAAGCTTTCAACACTTGGCAGAAAATGAGAGAGTAGCCGTTAAAGGCCCCTGCTAAAGTAGCAAGCTGTTAACACTTGGCAGGAAATGAGAAAGTAGTCGTTGGAGGCCCTGCCAATTTTGCAAGCTTTCAACACTTGGCAACCCCTGAAAAATTTACCAAGCAGCCAGGATTGAAGCCCCTGCACATATCACATTTCAAGAGTTTGGTATACTAGATGGTCCTTGTACCTTTACCAAAGGGTCGGGGACCTTCTAACAGTTTTACCAAAGTGTCGGGAAGCTTTACCAAAGCATCGGGGGGCCTTTCAGCAATTTTATGAAAATTCCAAGACCTTTCAGCAACTTTACCAAAGTATCGGGGGCCTTTCAGCAATTTATGAAAGTTCCAGGGGCCTTCCAGTAACTTAACTGAAGTGTCGGGGGCCTTTTAGCAATTTTATGAAAGTTATAAGGACCCCTAAGTAAATTTTCAAAATTTGGGGATAAACGGGCCGACCCAACCTGAACCAATAGGCCAACCCAGGTCTGGGCCTGACCCGATCCATGAGCCAAACCCCCTAATGGGCCAACCCGCCCCATGATCCAACCATGGGTCATGCAATAGTCTAAATGTTTTTGTGGTTTGGGAGTTTTTATCTCAAGACCTCCAACACTAACTCCAAATCTCTGACCACTTAGACTACATATCATGTGTGTTACAGATGCACAACCTATTATACTTAAATAGCTGTTGAAGATTCTCTACAATAAAAAAAAATTTGAGAAGAGGAAAAGAGGAAGAGATGGGACAAATATCTACAATCCTAAAACTCAAGTGTTCCCAACCCAATGCAAGCTAGCATGGGAACAGGGGGCAACTGATAAGGATAAACTCAAGTAAAAAGATAAAGATAGATTCGACCCAATTAGCTAATCCCTATTTGTGATGTAATGGAGAAGTCACGACCCAAAGCCCTATAAATTGGGGTAACGGTTAACCTAACAGGTACGCAATAATTGCACACCATTAAACTTTCTCTCTTGATTCCTTCCCTGATCGATTGACTAAGTTGATCGTTGGAGCCTCTTAGGCCGGTACCACATCGGTGCCTTGTAAGTTCATTTCCAGGTGGTTGCGACGTCGTTCCGGATCGCGGGTAGCTCTTCCATTATCACTTCTTATAGTTTGATTATACAACAACTTATCGTAACAACTTTTTTCACGATTCCCAATTTCATTGGTCTCAATGCACTTGATGGAGAAGGATCACGATGTCGTTGATGGAGGAAACTGTAATAGTAGTACCAATGGGTTGTTAAACGCACTGAACTTATCTCGTAATGAATAGCCCTTTAATTTTTAAAATATTTTATTTTACTATCCTGAACATTTCGTAAACGCTTCAAGGTTCAAATAGGCTAGAAATTAATTGAGACGATTATTTCTAATAGGATTTTACCAATTCATACTTTTGGTTAAACTTTGATTATGTGACACCTAGGTGGCATAAAAAAGGGTTGTTTAAGTCAAAATCTTTCAGTATACAAATGGTTGACTATCCGAAGCTAAATTTGATCGTGGAATGTTGTGACGTCCAAAATCACCCAGGTACAGTGATGGTTAAGTGATTATATCTGAGGTGTTGTCTCCAATTGGTATGACATCTTTTTAGGGAGGAGCCCAATAATAAAATCATGCGGGTGATTGGTGTCAAATATTAGTAATTTTGACCCCTTAACTCAATACTGTTACGTTCTTTCATTCCATTATTTGGTATTTTTATGTTGTTTGCGTGTTAAAGCATGTTTCAAGAGCTTAATAAAGAAATGGAGCAAACTTCGGTGAATTAACTGAAGAGTGTTTTCTTTCTATCTAAGAGGAGAGTCAAAGAGGGAGTCCGAGACAAAAATGGTTCCTAGAGGGCAAAAACGGAATTTTCAGAAGCCGTCATCTTCAGCAAAAGGTATCGTGGGTTCGAGATGGACGTTTTGACACATTCATGGAGAAACGTGGTTTTTCATAAAAACCCTATGCTTGTGACTATGCTTCCAGTACCAAAAGGTGCTAGAATTGCAAAATCTACGTTTAGACCTACGCTTGAAGCGTAGCCCCCAAGTGTAAGTACGACAACTTTGAGGATTCCTGCGTGATTTTTCTTGGATCAACGATGCAGTCACCTTCTACCATGGCCAACTAACTCGGTATCTAGGGTTTTCTAGCAAAACCCTAGCTAAGTAATGTAGTTCTTTTATTGTTTTTAACTGTAAACTAGGGTAAACTGAGACCATACTATGATGATTGTAGTAGTTAAGAGACCGTATTGATTTGCAATATGAAATTCTATATTTGTTCTAAATTCTTGTCTTAGATGGAATAAATATATTATTTTGCAACATTATGATTATTCAATATGGGCTGGAACTCGGATGTTTAATCATGGTTTTCTATACAATGGTGGTAATAAAACTTGAAACCCTAGGTTGACACAGGACGTGCCTTGGTGATTTAATATAGACATGCTTTAGTTTATTTTCATGTATTAGGAGTAGATTAGAGTAACATAATTAGCATGTACTAGTTAGGTCAGTCATGAGATGGGTTGTCACGATTTGGTTGATGGTACTCCTTTTTGGGGTTGTATTTAGCTATCTGCGATACGACCTAATTCACAGTTATGGATCGCCCTCTTACAGTTGAAATAGTAATGAACTATGTTATGCGGTTAGTGGTGGAGTCATGAAAACCCTAGTTTTCTCTCTCATCTGAATCACAACCAATTTACTATGATTTTTAGTTAATTTAGTTAATATTAGATAATTTGGTCTTTCAACCACCCAAACAAACAAGCTTTCAGAAAATATAATTCGGTGTTTCTAAATTATTAAAGTGAACAATCTCAGTTTCTGTGGGATCGATATCCCCTACTCAAACCACTTTGCTATTCTACAATTGATACGTGCGCTTGCGTAGGGTAAAACATAGAGTTGTTAAGGTGTTATTTTTAACCACATATTTTCACACACTTGACGCCACATCAAGTTTTTGGCGCCGTTACCGGGGACTAAACATTGTTCAATAGCTTTAGTAATTTATTTGCATTGCGTTATTATAACTGTAGCTAAAATGAGATTTTTGTGTGATTGATAGGTACTCTAAAAAGCGTGAAAGGGAAGATCAGAACTTTTAAAGTTGCGTCTGGAACTTTTGTGAGTTTTAGTTACCTAGATTTTTGCATATGTATTCTTGCTTTAATTTCTGTAATTTAGAAGTAGTTAAGTTATATTAGATTTTATTTCAGAAATTTTCAATATATATATATATATATATATAGTTGTTTGAGTAACGTATGACTGATATACCGACCCGTTCTAATTTAAGCACTACGTTAGTCGAGTACGATCCTGAGATCGATAAGATTATCCATTGTTTACGTCGATCTATTGAAGAGCGTCATCATCTGCAAGAAGAAGCAATGGGCCACCACAGACCCGCCCATCCGAGGGCACCAGAGACATCATTGAAGGGATATTACGCACCTGATGCATATGACTCCTATGCAGATTTTCCAGAAGAAGAAGGAGTAAAGCACTTCGAGATTAAGACAAACATGATTAATATGCTTCAAAAATTTTCAGGCCTTAGGATAGAGGACCCATACCAGCACATAAATGATTTTCTAGAGGTAGCCTCTACTGTTAGGTTTGACAATTTGCCTAAAAATGACTTGCGAGTGAGATTATTCCCTTGGTCATTGAAAGAGAGAGCTAAGAGATGGTACATCAAATTATCAAAAAAAATAAAAATTGATTGGGAAGCCCTTAAGAGAGAATTCATAGAAAAACACTATCCAATAGGAAAAACCTCAGAACACAGGATGCAATCAAAAGCTTTAGGCAATTGCCTGGCGAACATTTTCATGATGCATGGGAAAGATATAATGAATTTTGTATAAATGCCCCTATCATAGGTTTTTCGACCAAGATATTGCTAAAAAGTTCTACATGGGACTTGGTGAAACTCATAAGACTTTGATAGATGCAGCTACACAAGGTAAGTTTATCTTAAAGCCAGCTAAAGAACTCTTGGAGATATTCGATAATATCAGTGAAAACACAATTCAATATCAATCTGAGTTGAGGTCTAGAGGTGGACAACAAGATAGGAGATCCGAAAAATCTTATGTTGTGGATCATGATAATGTGAGAGATACCATGGCATTGTTTGGAGAGAGATTGGAGATAATTGATAAATACCTTCAGCAAAATCATTCCTCTCCTTGAGAGACATATGAAGTCGAAGCTGAGTATTCCCAAATTGAGTGTCAGGAGATAATGGTTGTTGATGCCAACGCATCATGGAACTATTCCAATAATGTTCCTTTCACTAATTCATACACCTCTAATGCCAGAAATCACTCACTCCTGTCTTACAAATCTACCAATGTGGAAAATCCACCACCAAAATTCCAACAAGGGCAATCATACAATCAACAGCCAAGGTTCACAGAAAGACAACAGTCATACAGCTAACAACAGAGGTATACTGAAAGACATCAATCATATGGTCAACAACCGAGGTTTCAAAAAAGTCAATAATAATTCGACTCCTAGTCGATAATCATGGCTAGAAATTCTCAGTCCAACTACCAACCAAGAAAATATAATAATTCCCAAGCCCTCCAGCCATTCAATAACAATCAAGATTTACATCCTTCCAATAATTCACAAGCTCTACAACCATTCAATAATTCCCAAGAGCTTCAGTCATTCAATAACAATCAGGTTGTGCAACCCTATAACTACCAAGCCCAGCCACCAAGAAGCCAAACTCCTCCACTCGGTATTCAAACTAGTCGGATAGAGTAGGTCATAATGGACATTCATAATAAGTTAGACATTCATACTCAATCTTTAACACAACTGCACATGCAGATGAGCTAAATGGCTAATGAGAGGAATGTGAAAGAGCCAGGAAAACTGCCAAGTCAGCCAATAGTCAACCCTAAGCCACAACAAACATTGGAGCTTAGATATTTTGCTAATAATCCTCATGAGTCAGTTCAAGCAATCACGACTCTGAGAAGTGGAGAATCAAGTTGAGGCAGAGCATGAAGAAAGGTTGCAAAAAAAGGGAAACAAAACAAGTGCAGAGGAAGGAAGCTGCAAGAAAAGAGGCTGGAAGAACGCAGAAAGACCAACCATCGGTGGAGGACAATGTTGATGAGACATTACTTGAAGAGCTATAAAGAGCGCATTATGAGGAGGCAGCGCCATTTCCTCAATGTCTTAGAGAGCCGACAAAGTACGGAAAGATGAAAGAATCTGATATATTAGATACATTTTGACAAATCAAGATCAATTTACCTCTCTTAGATGTAATCACCCAAATACCGCCTTATGCTAAGTTTTTCAAGGATCTTTGCACCCAGAAGTAGAAAAGTAGAGGAAAGAATCCAACGAAAATACTCTTGATTGAGCAAGTGAGTTCATTGCTTTTAAGCGATACTCCACCTAAGAGGAAAGATCCCGGTGCTCCCACTATTCCATGTGTCATTAGTGACCAGGAAATTGGTAGAGCTTTTCTTGATCTAGGTGCAAGTATTAACTTACTTCCTTATTTAGTCTACCAACAGCTAGGGTTGGGTAAGCTCAGTCCCACATCGGTTATACTGCAATTCGCTGATTGATCAATCAAACAGGCAAGAGGAGTGCTTGAAGATATCATTGTGTAAGTGGGCAAGTTTTATTTTCCGGTTGACTTTGTAGTCCTGGATACAGAACCTTTCCCTGACACGAAGAAGTACACTCCAGTAATATTGGGAAAACCATTCTTAGCTACGACAAATGCATGCATCAATTGCAGAACCGGAGCCATGGATCTAATATTTAGCAATATGAAGGTCATTATGAATGTGTTCGATGGAAGTCACCACTTGCCTGAATCTGGGGAATGTTTCCAGATTAATGAGTGCGATGAACTGGATGATATTATAGCAGATTTTTCAACTCAAATCTTAGAGGGAGACGAGCTGGAGTCATTTATGACTGATAAAAGGCCAAATGAGGAAGTTACTGATTGGGAGGCATATTAGAAGCTGCAGAATGAAAAGTTGGATGTAATGGAGACTACGTTATACACTCAACCATGGTGGAAGCTAGTTGAACCACTTCCAATCGTTTCAAATACTCCACCAATTCCATCTCTACTTACTCCTCCTGCCTTGGAACTCAAAGAATTGCCTGAAAAGCTAAAGTATGTTTTCTTGGGATCTGATGAGACTCTTCATATAATTATATCTTCGAAATTGACAAAGAAACAGTAATTGAGTCTAGTCAAGGTTCTGAGTGAGAACAAAGAGGCAATAGGATGAAGTGTTGCTAATTTGAAAGGCATAGACCCCTCGATTTGCTTGCATTGCATACACCTTGAGGAGGATACAAAGCCATCAAGAGAGATGCAACGGAGGCTGAATCCCAATATGAAAGAGGTAGTGATGAAAGAAGTGGTAAAATTGCTAAATTCGGGTATCATTTATTCCATCTCTGATAGCACATGGGTAAGTCCAACTCAGGTGGTGTCGAAGAAGTCAGGCATCACAGTGGTGCCAAACTCAACAGGTGAACTGATTTCATAATGCACGACTATGGGATGGATTGTGTGTATTGATTATAGAAAGCTCAATCTGAGTACCAGGAAAGATCATTTTCCATTACCATTCATTGATCAAATCATGGAGAGATTAGCCGTGCAGAACTATTATTGCTTTCTGGATGGGTATTCCAGCTACAATCAGGTGGCGATTGACCCTGTTGATCAGGAGAAAACCACTTTTACTTGTCCGTATAACACATTTGCTTATAGACGGATGTCGTTTGGTTTATGTAATGCGCCAGCAACATTCCAACAGTGTATGATGTCTATATTCTCTAACATGGTAGAGAAATTTTTTGAAGTGTTCGTGGATGATTTTTCAGTTTTTGGAAAAACCTTTGAAGACTGTTTGAGACATCTAGAATGGTACCTAAGAGATGCAAGGAGACGAATCTGATCCTAAGTTGGAAAAAGAGCCATTTCATGGTTTAAGAGGGGATAGTACTGGACCATATTGTATCGAACTAAGGGATAGAGGTCGATAAAGAAAAAATGGAGTTAATTTCAAAACTGCCTCCTCCCACATCTGTTAAGCAGATACACTCTTTTCTGGGCCATGCCGGGTTTTACCAAAGGTTTATCAAAGATTTCAGAAAAATCACCTGGCCGTTATGCAACTTATTGGCTAAGGACACAACTTTTGTTTTTTACGAAGAGTGCCTTCATGCCTTTGAGGAGTTGCGTGCTCAACTATCATCAACCCCGATTATTCATCCGCCGGACTAGTCTCTACCATTTCAGCTCATGTGTGATGCATCCAATTACGCCATAAGAGCTGTGTTTGGTCAGAGAAAAGAAAAGTTTTTGTATGTTATTTACTATGCCAGTAGGACTCTAAATGAAGCTCAGATGAACTACACAACTACCGAGAATGAGTTACTGGCAGTTGTTTTCGCCTTGGATAAATTCCGATCATATTTATTAGGCACCAAGGTTGTCGTTTACTCGGATCATGCCGCTTTGAGGCATTTGCTGACAAAGAAAGATTCTAAGCCCCTACTGAATCGATGGATCCTGTTGTTGCGGATCAACAGAAAATCAAAGATAAAAAGGGTTCAGAAAATGTTGTTGCGGATCATTTATCAAGGATTATTGTCGAGTCCACAAAGGAAATTACTCCTCTTAAGGATTCTTTCCCGGATGAACATATGTTCAATGTGGCTATGGTGGAACAAATACCGTGATATACTGACATTGTCAATTATAAAGCCACAAGTCGAATCCCAAAAGGATGGTCTAAGAATGAGAAAGACCGATTCTTCAGCCAAGTCAAAATTTATATTTGAGATAATTCACGTTTGTTCAAGTATTGCTCTGATCAGATTATCAGGAAATGTGTCCCCAAAAGTGAGGTGCAAAATATGCTTACCTTTTGTCACAAGCTAGAGTGTGGAGGGCATTTCGGAGCTCAAAAGACAGCCCATAAGGTGCTACAAAGTGGATTTTACTGGCCGTCCATATTCAAGGATGCAGCTGAATTTTGCAAAGTGTGTCTGCGGTGTCAAAAGCTTGGATCCATATCTCAAAGAGATATGATGCCTTTAACCCCGATTCTGATTGTAGAATTACTTGATGTGTGAGGTATTGATTTTATGGGACTGTTTCCAAAAGCAGATAATAAGGAGTATATACTTATGGGGTTGATTATGTTTTGAAATGGGTAGAAGCAATAGCCACCAAACGTGTTGATCATGACGTGGTCGAAGAAATTATAAAATCGAACATTTTCTCATAATTTGGTATGCCGAGAGTTCTGATCAGTGATGGTGGAAGCCATGTTGACAACCAGTTTCTTTCCACTCTGTGTGAGAAGGACAAGTGGAGGTTTATAATAGGGAGATTAAAAATATTTTGGAGAAAACGGTGCATCCGGATTTGAAGGATTGGCCACGAAGGTTAAATAATGCACTTTGGGCGTACAAAACTGTGTTTAAGACACCAATTGGTATATCGCCATATCATCTTGTGTATGGTAAAGTGTGTCATCTCCTTGTAGACCTGGAACATCGAGCATATTGGGTTGTTCGAATATTGAATTTTGATATAGAGAAAGTCGGTGCGCATCAGAAACTCCAACTACAAAAGCTTGAGGAGTTGAGAAATGATGCATATGAAATTCTCGGATTTATAAGTCTCGAACAAAAGCATTCCATGATAAGCACATTAGAAAAAAAAATTGAGCTCGGCCAAAAGGTTTGGCTATTTAATTCGAGACTTAAGTTGTTTCCTAGTAAGCTTCAGTCAAGATGGGATGGGCCATACATGATTATAAAGGTTTTCCCCCATGGAGCAGTGGAGCTTGATGATCCTGACACTGGAAAGATGTTTGTCGTGAATGGGCAGAGATTGAAGCATTATATAGAGGTTCGACCAGTTGAGTGTGTGGTAAAAATAATCGATTTGACTGAACCACCACCCGAGCTGGATCCGGAGTATTGAGAAGCGGCAATGTCATACCAATGACGTTAAACATTGGTAGTGGGCAAAGAAGAGTAGATTTGACACCTAGTTTGTATTTGTAGACGGTAATTTAGTTATTTTAGCATTTAAGATCGAGTCCGTAAAATTGAGTTGCGAGCTCGTCATCATTTAAGTATAGAGTGTACATGGAGCCTAGGATTCATTTAGGAAGGATGGAGTTGAATGCAGAACGAATTGATATCAAAAGGAGTAAACTTTAAAATTTGGGCTAGGGACCTACGCTTTAAGCGTAGGCCAAGCTACGCTTGAAGCATAACTGCGTAAGCTTGTTATAAACAGGTCGCGACAAGTTCCCTCCTGCATTCCATTCAAAATCTACTTTCTCTCTCAAATCTCCACCATTCAAGAGGTATGATCCTACTATTTACTCATTTAATTCCTCATCATTCATTGCCAACGGATCAAATAATTAGTTGGTGATTCGAACGGATTCGCGTGAAGAACTCGAAAAGTCACCGAAACTCAATTTTTAGAAATCCATCGTTTCTCTCGATTCGGTGAGTTTTGTTCCATCATTTTGATTTCATATGACTTATTTAACTATTCTAAACTAGTTTTGACGAGCGAGCCCGATTAAAATCACGTTTTGATCTATTTTCTAAAAGTTAAGTTTTTTGACTTCGGAATCGGATTAAATATTGAATTTTTGGGATGATGACTTGTTTAAACGTTATATTGGATATATTTAGATATAGTTTGAGTTTGATTCGATGTCCGGTTCGCTATTGCTTACTTTTCAAAAATTCCCTATTGTAGACATGGCACGGACCAAGATTTTGGCGAGGTGAGTGGCTCAGGCTACCGTTGTGGCTAATCCACCAGTACGATAGAGGTCGAAGTCATTGTCACCTACATTGTCACCTATTTTCCGCCATATCATGCGCGCCAGGAGGCCACAATATGTCGATTCGGCATCCTCGTCTTCTTTGTCATTTGAGGCAGAGGGGCCGGAGAGCTTGACACAGGGGCGCATCATCTTATTACCACATGGTCATTTGGTGGTTGAGCCAGTTGCTCCATGGGCACCATTACCGCCACCTATGCCAGAGCAGCAGGCCGAGCAGATGGATGAGGATATAGAGGGTGATCCTGCTCAGCAGGGGGATGACGCCGATGAGGGTGATGATGATGATAGGGCTGATGAGAGGGTGCTAGATCCACCAGTAGATGGTGATCCCGAAGTTTTGACCACATTTTTTTCGGTACCCTGGATAACATCAGTTGAGCGTTTATTAGACCGGGCTCTCCGGAAGGGCTATCAGCAGGAGAAGACATACCTCATGAGGATATTCGAGGATTTATAATCGGCTGATTGAGGGCTCGACGTCTTCTGCCTATTCTAGCCCTGGCTACCCCGCATATATGCGAGGATATGTTTCGGGAGTTTTGGATGCATATGCGCTACTTCAGTAGGGGGAAGAGACTATTGACTGTGGTCCGAGGTATAGAGATAGAGATTATGCCCTAGACTATTGCTGAGGCGTGGGGCATTCTAGATGAGTGTTCGTCTGATTTGGCTGCTGAGTTCTCGCCTATGCCTGAGGCACTTCCGTCTATTTCTGAGCTGGTTACACTTCAGACTGTCGGGCAGTGGGCCGATGAGCATCAGAATTGCACAAAGAAGATGGACTATCATCCTATGTTATGGTTCTGGGATGTGATAGTTCAATCTCAGATTTTTTTACACAGCCACACTACTATGTGCTATGCGCCATTCCCGTCTTTCCACTACGCATTTAAGTTTGAGAGGTGTATTTCTATTCCACAGATTTTGTGGGGAGGCCTATATGCGCACTACGTTCATCTGCATAAGGAGTCCAAGGTTAAGCTGCGTAGATTTCATATTCGATTCCCGTGCCTGGTGATGAAGATTATGATGGATCCCGGGATCGAGATAGATGCAGCTGAGTGCAATAGATATAAGGATGGTACTTTGTACGCCAGGGGGATGTGGACGAGTGTTTGGACTAGGGTGCGTGCAGATGATATTATGCGACGTCGACCAATGTTTGGTATAGTACCGGCACTAGATGCACAGGCGCAGACGCATGCAGATGATGCGGGCCAGGCTGATGTCGACATAGCTCAGAAGGCTGGAGTTGCTCACGAGGCTGAGATACCACATATGCCAACTGCTGCTGATGAGGTTGTGATGCCAGAGGCACCTACGGGTGTTACTATTACTCTATCCCAGGCTCAGTTTGACGCTATTATAGCACGAATGTAGGGGCTAGAGCAGAGTTTGGTAGATGAGAGATACACCCGGCAGCAGGAGACAGTGCGTCGATGGAGGGATCAGAGACGGTTATTTCATAGATTTAACTGTATGTGTCAGCATGTGGTTGTGCCGATTCCACCTACACCACCACCTTTTAATGATGAGTCTTAGCTTATTTTTAGTTAGGTTTTTGTTATTATTTTTTTTTTTTCATTTATTTGTTACACATTAGAGATAAATTGTTAAGTGGATAGTTTCGTATAGGGCTTGATGTGACCGCTTGAACGATTATCTTCTAAATGTTTTTAATATTTTCATAGTTTATAAAATTACAATTTTGATGATTCAATCGAATTATTTGATGATTCAATCGAATTATTTGATGTATTCCTGGAATTTTACGCTTATTCTACATTACAAATAACTTGAATTCTTTCAAAATCTTTTATCTCACTATGCGAACATTTGTGCGTTTAAGTTTGAGGGTGTATCTTCGGTGGTTTAATCAGAGAACTGTGATTTAATATATATATATATATTCAGGATTAAGCCTATGCTTAAAGCATAAGGTTCAGCGAGGGAGTTTTGAAATTTTGAACAAGTTGACCCATTTTTTGGGTGTTTTGGCCTGATCTGTATTTTTACTTGTATTAGGATTTGTGTAAGTTAATTTTAGGATTTTGTGTAGAATTGTTTTACAATTTTTAAAGTAATCCTAATCTGACAAGGAGAAGGAATGCAAATACAAGTTGGAGATGGATTAGTTATTGTTTCCACTTTCTTAGTGAGTTAAGGGTTTTAAATAATTTTTCTCTTCTAATTCTATTACATTCATCTATAAATACAACCATTGAGTCACATAATTCTCAAAAGTTTCAAACTAGGGTTTGTGTAAGAAAGCCACAAAGATGTCTAGTTCATCATCATATTATGTTACGTCTTCTATTTCTCTTACGGGAGATCATGAGGGGAATGAGTATGAACCTTATTCTAATCTAGAGAAATTAATTGAGAATGACGAGCAATCGGCTATTGAAAACAATCGAGGAAGGGAGATGGAGCGAATTGAGGAAAGCACATCTATGGAGGTTTTGAGCCGAAAAAGAAAAAGAAGCATGCTGAGACCATTCATGTTATGTCGATTGCAGTATGAGTTGGATTTTAGTCCAAACGAGCTCATGAATCCATTAACAACTTTTGGAGAGGCAATCCTACGCAAAAGAGGATTGAGTTGTTTACAGTACCAGCTGGACAGAAGGTGTATCCTAGGTTGGTTAAACTATTTTATGATAGATTGACAGTTAATGGACCACCAGGATATGAGGTAGCATGGGCTAAAGTGTCAGAATGGAGTGAGCTGATAAAGGTGACTAGGAAATTGATTGCACAAGCTAAGAACATCCCATTAAGATGTCCGGATCACTTGAAAGAAGAGTTTTTCCTACCATCGAAAGACTGGCCATACACGGATTATGAGATGATTAAGGAATTATGTGTTGTGCATGTGCCAAAGAAGGGAGATAAGGGTATGGAGAATTTTTGGTTGAAACCAGATTTACTTTACTTGGATAGTGTGATTTTTGCGCAAGCACGTCAGAATCATCAGATAAGTTGGTGGGGAAGGTCGATGATTAAGATACTCTTTGGTATGCTGAAGGGATACTGGGTGTCATTCCCTACTATAATATTTTAGGTCATGATTTGGATATAGGAAATTGTGAGCGAAAAAGTAAAAGGGTGGAGAGAGATGGAGTATTATCTTCCATATCCCTTTTTAATATCCAAAATCATGGAGATGCAGCTTGGGGATCGTATAGAGGAAATGAATGAAAAGCGTGCGACATTTATCATGAAGTATCCAAAGGAGGATTTTGATAGGTTGGAAAAGATGTCGCAATGTCATATTACAATGGGAAAAATGGCACGTTCTTTGAAAGAAGGGAAGGAAGAGGCGAACTAGGATTTAGGTTTAGAATTTTTAGGTTATTTTATTTGTAGGGACGGTAGACACTTAAGGTCACATCTTTGTTTCTTTTATTTTTATTTTATTTTAGGATTGTAGGCCCATAAGGCCAAATCAAATATTTTTTTTCTTTTATTATTTTTGAAAAAAAAGCGAATCTTTGATTCCTTGAAAACATGTGTCGATTTCTGAATATTTATGATGAAATTTATTTTCCTTTTCTATGATTGGGTATTTGTGTTTTGTTGATAATATCTACAGGTGATCTAAATCAAGTTTGGGGGACGGGATTCATGCTTTGTTTTTTAATCCAGAATTGAGCTTCAAGGGTAACTATATATGTTCTCCTGTTTTAGTTTTGACCATGAGGACATGCTCTGATTTAAGTTTGGGGGTGAGGGTATAGTATTACAAGGAATAAAAACAAATTGAGAAAAAAAAATTTGGAACAGTTTTTTGCTTTCACGCATGAATGTTTTACATTATAATTCGATTGAATTTTTATATATGATGCATGAGTAGTATGTGATGTGATGTTCCCATTCATGAGTAATGATTAGATCGAGTTAGTGAAGTGATGTGATTTTACATGGGTGAGTGAATGAGTGAAATTGAAATTAAGAAAAACGACTTTGACCTATAAGCACAAGCACACATTCACTATGAGAAATTTGTTGATTTTTTACTATGTAGTTGAAAAATAATTTTGTCGTAATAAAAGGGGAGATGAAGAGATGTTTTGGTTGAAATGAAGAAAATTGAAAAAAAAATTGAGAAAATAAAATGCAAAAAGCAGTTCTTTGATCTGAGTAACCGAACATTGGTATCACCAATATCACTGTTCGCGTTTAAAGGGGAGAAGACTGATGATCATAAATCCCATGGAAGAAGCTCGGGCCCAGTTGGTTGAGACAAAAACTCCTTGCTGGAAAGTTCGTAGACTTAGAAAGACAAAAAGGGATGAAAAGTGGAAAGTTGAAAAGTTACGTTTTGATGAAAAATGGCAAAGTTTGATAAATGAAGTAAGAGAAGAGAAACTGAAATATTGTAGTTGAATGTTCACAAAATCACGGAAGGTTGTTTGAATTTTAAGTAGAAAGTAGCAAAATCAGTCACTTTAGTGGGAACCATTCATGACACGAAGCTTGATATAATTATTGTTCAGTAGTGAGTGGGAGTATTTGCATCCATACTGCCTTTTGCATTGTATTATGACTTAATTAAAATTGTGTGTGAATTCATGAATGCATGACTATAGAGAATTGAGATGTTTGTAGGAACCATCACTGGAAACCTTCAAGAGACTTCACTCATCCATTAGGGGTAACCTAGGGGTTTAAAAGGCTTGTTACACGTGCTAAGTGTAATCATCGACCCTCACGAAAGCAAGGATTAGATTAGAGTAGTTAGATTAGGTTAGAAGAGTTAGATTAAAAAGATCATCACAAGAAAATTTTCCTGAGTTTATTGCTAAGGGACTAGCAATATGTAAGTTTGAGGGTGTGATAGGTGTCAAATATTAGTCATTTTGACCCCTTAACTCATTATTGTTACGTTCTTTCACTCCATTATTTAGTATTTTTATGTTGTTTGCGTGTTAAAGCATGTTTCAGAAGCTTAATAAAGAAATGGTGCTAACTTCAGTGAATTAACTGAAGAGTGTATTCTTTATATCCAAGAGGAGAGTCAGAGAGGCAATTCGAGGCAAAAATGGCTCTTGGAGGGCAAAAATGGCATTTTCAGAAGCCGTCATCTTCAATAAAAAGTATCGTGGGTTCGAGACAGACGTTTTGGCATATTCACGGAGAAAATTAGTTTTCCATAAAAACCCTACGCTTGTGCCTACTCTTCCAATACCAAAAAGTGGCTAGAATTGCAAAATCTACGCTTGGGACCTACACTTGAAGCATAGACCCAAAGCGTAAGTGCGGCAACTTTGAGGATTTCTGCATGATTTTTCCTGTTTCAGCCCGAGCTTAATTGGAAGACGTTCCCGCAACTCCAGACCTCTGTATACATGTATATACATTTTTATTTAGGGTTTTGATGAGTTTTGAGAGTGAAAAGACTGAAAAGGGCCTCTATATGACATTGCGTATATATACAAGACCATGCATCAAAGTTAGGTATGTTGAGTTGGAGAGTTCAAACGTGAGTTTTTGGAGGCTGTTCATTCATTCAGATTTGCTGCTGTTGAGAGCCATATTCAAACCTAATGATCCGAAGAAGAAGACTATGGAGAACGGTTCTACATCAACGATGCAGTCACCTTCTACCATGGCCAACTAACTCGGCATCTAGGGTTTTCTAGCAAAACCATAGCTAAGTAATGTAGTTCTTTTATTGTTTTTAACTGTAAACTAGGGGAAACTGTGACCATACTGTGATGATTGTAGTAGTTAAGAGACCGTATTGATTTGCAATATAAAATTCTATATTTGTTCTAAATTCTTGTCTTAGATGGAATAAATATATTATTTTGCACAATTATGATTATTCAATATGGGCTGGAACTCAGATGCTTAATCATGGTTTTCTACACAATGGTGGTAATAAAACTTGAAACACTAGGTTAACACAGGTCGTGCCTTGGTGATTTAATATAGACATGCTTTAGTTTATTTTCATGCATTATGAGTAGATTAGAGTAACATAATTGGCATGTACTAGTTAGGTCAGTCATGAGACGGGTTGTCGCGATCCGATTGATTGTATTCCTTTTTGGGGTCGTATTTAGCTATCTAAGATATGACCTGATTCACAGTTATGGATTGCCATCTTACAGTTGAAACAGTAATTAACTATATTATGCGATTAGTGGTGGAGTGATGAAAACCCTAGTTTTCTTTCTCATCTGAATCACAATCAATTTACTTTGCTTTTTAGTTAATTTAGTTAAGATTAGATAATTTGGTCTTTCGACCACCCAAACAAACATGCTTTCAGAAAATATAATTCGGTGTTTCTAAATTATTAAAGTGAACAATCTCAGTCTCTGTGGGATCGATATCCCTTACTTAAACCACTTTGTTATTCTACAATTGATACGTGCGCTTGCGTAGAGTAAAACCTAGAGTCGTTAAGGTATTATTTTTAACCACATATTTTCAAACACATAACGCCACATCAGCGGGTTAGGCCCAAAGCAGACAATATCATATTACGTGTTAGAGCGGGGTGTCACAATTGGTATCAGAGCTAGAAGCCGATCTGAATTAAGTGTGAAAGCGTACACAAGTCCACGGGTCATTCCTATGAGGATATTGGGTTCCAAGGGGGTGATTGTAACATCCCACATTGCCCGGGTATAAAGATGGTGATGTGTTTATATGTGGATGTGTGTCTCGAATTGGTATGAGGCATTTTGGGGGAAGTCTAAGAACAAAACCGTGTGGGCTGGGTCCAAAGTGGATAATATCATACCACGTGTTAGCCGGGTGTCACAATCGGTATCAGAGCCAGAGCCTGACATAAATTAAGTATAGGAGCGTACAAGGCTGCGGGTCACACTAGCGAGGATGCTAGTTCTCAAAGAGGGTGATTGGGACATCTCACATCGCCCGGTATAGTGGGAAACGAGGCCAAGAAACCCAACAATCACTCCCCTATATGTCAATCGCTAGACATCCAGGGCCCTGGTGCCCAGCTCAGTTAGATTAATGGATGATTTTATGTTTTTGAAACTACTTTTAGGAATTGTTTGACAAATCTATCACTTGTACTTGAAAGATGTAAAGAGACTATTTTAATCCTGAATTGGGGAAAAATAGCCATTTTATGGTCAAAAAGGGATAGTCCGTGATGAAGTGCTTATATGTGAGGTGTTGTCTCCAATTGGTATGAAGTCTTTTGGGGGAGGAGCCCAAGAACAAAACTAGTTGGATTGGGTTCAAAGCGAACAATAGTATACCACATGTTAGAGCGGGGGTGTTATAAATATAAAGTGGGAATGTGAGCCCTAAGTTGTTTTGAGCTACTCGAGCCCATTCGATTGTATAAATTTAGTTGTATAATTTTGACAAAACGAATGTCATTATTGACTAACAATGATGTTTGGAAGATGATTTGGGGAGTTGTACTTTTTGAAATGAGAAAAATGACTTTTTGCAAATTTAAGGGCTCAAAAGGGGTCCCAAAGTCAAAAATAATTGTTCCTTATATGAATTATAGATTTTGAAAATATCCAAATTCATTGGCTTATTAATTAATTTAAATTCATCAAATTAATATTTTTAAATGTATTCAACAACAACTACACAATTAAACATTTATTTCTTTGAATTTCGGGAATTAAAGTGAACGTATAATTTCAACCACATTCAATTTCAAGCCTTGATTTTAATTCTTTCAACACCGAATCATTTCATATAATATGGATTTTATTTTAAAGTGAACACACGCTCACAAAATCGAGAAATCAAATTCGGTATGTGTTCTTCATAATCTTAATCTGTAGACCTAACCCACTCGGCCTCAAAATGCTTTCAACTACAAGTTTCTTCCTTACATTTAGATTTTCGTATTGATACCAAATTCGGTATGTGTTCATATTTTTTATTTATTTGTTTTGGAAATTTTCTATTTTTCTTGATTGTTGCTAGTAGATCTGTTTTATTTGTTTCGGTTTTACCCTATTTTTCATATGTTTTTATATTTCAAAAATTCTGAAACATTTTACTGGATGTTAAAATATGTCTTTCATAAATTATCCAAATTACGTAATTTTTTTGTGTCTAAATATTCTTATAAAACAATTAGAGTACTTGTTGCTCGCTATACTCCATTGTTATGAAAACATGACTTTTGGTACTTATTTGAGGAGTCTACCTTTATTGGTTTGCTAACATTTTTACCTCAAGTTTCTGAATATAACATATATATAAATCTGTAGAATTTCATAATATTTTGAATTACATAGAATTTTATAAAAATTCGATAATGATGGTTGTTCGGAGTACAAGTCTGTTTTGAAATGTTAACTTTCGATATCGATTTGAGCCGCTTACAACTATCGTACTTTTTTGAAATTTTTTCTGAGAGTGTATTTATTTGTCTGATATGAATTTGATTTATTTTATAATTTTATTAATTCTGTATATTTTTAAACAAATCCTCAATTACATGCTTTCTATTTTACAGTGGCATTCCAAAATAGGATAGATGGACTTTGAATTGGAGATATCTTGAATTGAAGGTTTGTTTCTACAAATAAATATATATACATATACATGTATATATATATATATATATATATGGGAGTTGGTGTTGTAGCCTTAGGGGCGTAAATAATGTAGCCCTAGGACGTGTTCGGGTTGGGAAGCACTTGGTGTATCCTAGTATATACCTATGCATAAATGGATATGAAAGTTGTCTCTACTTGTATTTTATTGAAATCAAAAGCTTGTTAGTGAAACATGTGAAGATGTGGAAATTGAACTTAGACGTGCCTTATTTTCCCCTTATTTTTTATTTATGAAAATTGCTATGTAAAGCTTGAATTGCGCATAAAGTTGAATACTTGAGGTTTAAATGCCCAAATTGGATTATAAGCATGCTAAATGAATGAAAATTGTATCCATGAGAATTATGTGAAGGCTTGTTTCATGAAAGTACTAAAAATCATGCTTATGATGTTGAGAACATATATATGTCGATGTTGGTTCACATTGAGGCACATATGCCACATTATGAACACCACGTGCTTATATAGTTGGTGTTGTGTTTCATGCCTCATTCATAACCTTACGTGGGTGAACCTGTTGGGTAGTCGAAACAACTGGTCAGGCGGTGTCTCTCATGACCAACGGACTAGTAATCCAAAAATGAGGGCGTGTGAGGACTTGGTCCGAACACTAGTTTTTCCATGGGTATAATCCATGTGGTTGATGTTAACTTTGGTGACACTTTATCCGGTTACTTTAGTAGCTAGTGCTTTGTATTGCTATTGACATGAGCATTGACATACATGGCATGATAGTAATGTGGAAACATGTACATATTATAAGAAATTTTAATAAAATTGTGAATTATGCATATAAGTGTACTCGCCAAGAACTCCTTTTTATTTCCTTAATTACTTTATTTATGCTTGGATGATGAGGATTGCAAATATACTTGTGTGTATTTACTCTTGCTTAGGGGTATGTGGACTTGTTGGAGTAATCCCTGTTGAGTTAAGTAGAAATGACTTAGGACTATAGTATTGTCCCCGGGTTGAGATTTTGGAAGATGTGGGTGATATCCTTATTGAACTTAGACAAATGTGTGGCAACGACCACTTAGGCTCCTCTAGTATCCAAAAGGATCGTGATTTCCTTGATGTTATCACCGCACTTACTTTAGGGTATTGAAGGGAGTTCGTTTGTTGGGAGGCCGAACCGAGTACGATAGTTTATCATTTTTTCTTATGTTGGAGCTTCATCGGTTTAGAATTCCATCACTTTTCCTCATTCTTTCTGTGGTTATTTTGAACATAAACCATGTTTTATAAACTTATTAGATATTGATTGGTATTTAAAACTTTTCAATAAAACAACTTGAAACCAAAAGCTCAAAGTACTATTAGGAATTCCTGAGATCTCGAGAAATGGCCGAGATCTTGGAAATTTTAGATCTCGGGAATCCTCCAGTTTTCCGTACTTTTCCTTTTATTTTCCGTTCTCTTCCCTAGGTTCTTCCTACCTTTTACACTATATTTGAAACTCTTATTAATGGTCTTGTGGCACGATTTGAGATGTTAGTGATTGGTTTGACCCCTTTCGTTGCGGCATGGTGTCGAAGCCATTTACTTGTTTTCTTGAAAGCCTTATAAAGGAATTAGGCTTGGTGGACTCAGTGACCCTACGTGCATATATAATACAAATCCATTCTATATACTTCTTGTCTTAGTCTTGGGTATAAGACGTGATGGTCGGCTTACGCACACATAGTGAGGTTCTTATCTTTTCCATTTCGATTGTTGATTCTGTTGCGGTGTTGAGCATTTGTCCTTCTTTCATTGGCGTTCTTTAGTGGTTGATGATGAGAGTGGAGTTCATGTAAGTCTTTATCGCATCCATTAGCCTTCTTTGTCCGTGCTCTAAGTGTTAGTGACATTGATGGACCCAACAATATGTGGTGACATGTTGTTGATTAGGTGATGAGATTGAGGTGATTGGTTGTGGGAGTGGAGATTGATGATGGTATATAGGTTATGATCAGGGTCATGGTTCTATGCACGAATATGAGTGTTTTTCTACCCGTTATTTTAAGGAGCGGGTTACGACTTGCGAGTCTCTCTTGAGTTCTCAGTTGCGTGTTGTGAGCACTTTGATTTATGGTTTTGAGAGCTTGAGTGTTATGTGTTTAGTGCACGGTTGTGTGTGTATCTTAAACTACCGGTGATGGAGCGTAGGATACGGGTTGTAATTGCACTTTGGGGGATTCGTGTTGAGTATATATATGAATTCATGTATACTTATCTCTATGTATATATGTATAAATATATGTATGTGGGTGTGATTTGTTCTTAAGTAGTTGAGATTTGTTATGTGCTAAGTGTCTTATTTTCTTATGCATGTTAGGGGATTAGAGGGATTTATTCAGGGGTCTTGGGTTCGCGTGAGTGTCATGTGAGACAACGGCCGATCTATGGTAGATGCATGCATACGGGTTGGTTAACACTACTTGAACGGTCAGGATATATGGTAGTTAGGGTTTTTCCTACTGGGCATTCATGCTCACCCCCTACACCATCAGTTGTAGGTTCCAGGCGGATGCAGGATAGCGTGGGGAGCAGCAGTAGTTCGGGTGATTTAGGATGTCTCTTTTATCCCTTAATTATATCTTGTTCAGCACCGTTATGGGCCTTTATATATTATTGATATTTTATTCTTGTATCCAGTGGAAATCATTTTCAAAGTTTTATTCAGTTATTATTTTCCTCATTGTTCATGATTATTATTGATTCTAGTGATCGCTCCCACTGACGTCATATCTCGGGATTCGCTGATCCCCCGGGTTAGGGTCTCAGGAATTTCGAGGCGTGACAAATCATATGAAATTTGCTATTAATGATATTAGGAAAATAAAATAATACAAATCTTGAAAAGAAACTTTATACCACCAGTTGGCATAGAAAATCACGCAATAGTTATTGTAATTGCATCAATGAATACCCTTTAGTCATTTGCGGTACCCTCTCACCCCAAACAAACGAAAGTAAAGATCATATCAAATGAATAAGCACGCATTATATTCTGTGTCACAATAACTTTTCTCCCTTTGTAAGGTGTTTTGTTTCCTAGCAAGTGCAAAAGCACTCACATGTGTGCCATCAATCGCTCCAATAAATTTCTATAAAAAAAGTGAGATCAATTAAGATAGTAAAACAAAACTTATTAAGTAAATGAGGAAAACTGAAATAGAAGTCCGTGATCACTTAAACTAAGGTTAATACTTTGAAATATGAAGTATATGAAAAGGCACATCACTACTTTGTGTTAAACGTATGAGAGTTTTTCCAGGGTGACATATTGCCCTCAATACCAACTTAAAATGTCTAGAAACTGTTTCGCCAGAATGTTGAAAAGCACGGCATGATGAACGTTATGTCCTATGATAAACAAAAACATTGTCACCAACTTCTCAATTAAAATTGTATGTGAGTCTTTTAACTATTCATTTACTCTATAAATGAAATAAAGTCTCATAAATACTTCTCTATCCATGCGTAAAATATTAAAACAATGACCACTGTTGTGAAATTTAGAGTAACCCAAAAGATAGATTAACCCAAATCAAATTTTACTCGCAAGTATACGAATCATAGTAGTAAAGAGTATAAGTATTGCGAGGTCATTCCCACGAGGATTGATTAAGACAAATTAAATCTAAAAACTACTATCTAACTAATTCAATAAATTATTGATGATTATGAAAAAAATAATATAAATACAATAATACAAAAGGAATACCAAGGCTTTGATTCCACCACTAATCATCACAAATCCGATTTTCAATTGTAAACTCATTAAATATTCAATTAATTTCCACACATCTAAATAATAATTATTATTACGTTCATAGATGGTCTATCCGGGTTAGGGCATAGGTTCAACTCAATATTTTATTATCTTGGCCAAAAATAATAAATAAATCATTGAAAGAAAATATAAATTACAATTATCTATCCATGGTCAGGCATAAACAACTATAATTTATTGTCTTCTTCTTAAATTGCCAAGTAGATTACATGTTCGTGGTCAGACACAAGTAACCTATATGCTAGGAATGAAATACGTTCAATTTTAGTCTCAGTTAAAGCACATAAAATCGAAATCATTAACATATATATAATAAGAAGAAGAAGAACTTATTAACCAAAATATTCAATAATGTCTACAATTGAAAACTATAATATTGAACATGACTAGGGTTTCCTCTCGGCCTTGGCCGAGCGAATTAACTATACAAGAAAAATAAAACAAGAACGACCAAACCCGAAATCATAAGTGGAAGACATCTTGGATTTCTTCGTTGATCGCACAGGTCTTCCCCTTCTGTTTCTTGGCCGTCCCCCCCTTTTTTTTGTGCATCCATATATGCCCTATTTATAGGGGTCCTCAAGGTTTTATCTAGGAAAGTAAATAAGAGAATACAATATTCCCATATTTCTTTTCCTAATTGGTGATATCTTGCAGCCCACTTTTGACTAATTTGGAGAGTAAATTTGGAAGATATTGGTGAGATACTCTTTTCTTGTTAATCAAGTCCTCTTCCCACAGCCTTTGATTTCATTCCATTCTGGTCGTTCCTTCAAAATCTGTGATTATATTACCAAGCTGATGCTGATTTTCGCACAAAATAGTATGCCAGATTTAAAATGTCTTTTTCGCCCTCTAAACTTCAGAATTAGGGTTTCTATGTGAAATACCAATATTCTTTAACTTGAATCAGCTTTCTAGGAACACTGGGCTCACACAAATCCGAACAACGGGCTGAAATATATGGCCCAAATACTAAGACGTGATCTAAACAGATTTTGGGCTTGTTTAGATGGATTTAACCCATTTGTACCAGAAATCACCAATAACCTATAAAAATATAAAAACACAAATATTAATTAAAATAATTTAAAATAAATGACTAAAAAATATATTTTTGGAGGTTAATCGTGTATGAATTATGCACTTATCAAATACCCCCAAACTTATATTTTGCTAGTCCTCGAGCAAAACAAAAATAAAAACAAAAAAACCTAACTATACCACTTTCGCAGGAACTCTCGATTGCATTTAGCATATGCAATAAGCCTTTGAACCCCTAGGTTACCCCTAGTGGACGAGTTATAGTCTCGTGAGGGTTTCCAGTGATGATACCCACAAACATTCGAAAAATAAGTTTCAAAGCAATATACAATCACATATGTAACCTTGAATAGTAAATTGTCATCAACTTGAGATTTTCGAATCATTAATTTATTTGAGATGTCAAACCCATATTCTCTGTCTAAATTAAATTTAAGTTAAGTCTAATTCACTTATCAAAATTTAGTTGAAGACCCAAATTGTCCATCCTTGTTGTAAAGTGCAACAACTAAACACTAATTCAGAATTGGTCAAAAACCTCATGACATAACTCCAAAATCTCAAAAATCATCGGGTTTCCAGAATAAGAACAATTTTACATTGGTAACTCAAGTGATTTTTTTTTTCTTTGACATACTTCCACAAGGAATTGTTTACTCAAGAAGAGCTTAATTTACTCCCAACCTCAAGCCAACCCTTTGGATATTTTATTTTTATTTTTTTTTTTCCACAAGGAATTGTTTACCCAAGAGAAGCTTAATTTACTCCCAACCTCAAGCCAACCCTTTGGATTTTTTTTTTTTTCATCACAAGAGTCCTCATTGAATCTCATCCTGGTCTACCGATTTTTTTTCTAAGATAATAGAACGATATCACTAAATTTCAGACCTTTTCTAAAAAAATGTAAGCTGATAGTGCTCGTGAAATATGTTTCAAGGTTTAACTATGAGGGTCATCAACTAAATAATGATAAGTATAAAAGACTAAGAACTATCATTCATTCTGACTAGATTAAGTATTTTAGTCTCAAATATACTAATGATTTTCAAATCTCAACAAAACTGATGACAATTCAATACTCAAAGATATAGAAATATTGAACATATTGCATAGGCTTTGAAACCTCTATTTTATTTTTTATTTTTTATGAAAATATATACATATATCTATAAAAAAAAAAAATTCCCTTTACCCCCAAACTTAGATCAAATATTGTCCTCAATAGTTAAAAATGAAAGTCACAAGGGCAAGTTTGAGAATTACCTTGGATGACGTACTATCCAACTTCGAGCAAGAATAAGGAGAAAAATAATAATAATAATAATAAAAAAAAAAATGGATCAGAAGGAATTACAAGTATGCTACCCTTACACTTGGATTATAAACATCCACAAAAATCTTATTTATTTTTTTTTTTTTCTTTGTGAGAATTAATTCAAGGGCAATGTTAATGTTTATTTTATAATCTTGTAGAGAATTACCAGGAATAGCCACAATAATTCTCTCCTAATTAGAGCTCTTACTCTCGTCCAAAGTAAATCAAAGGATGACCAGTTAAGGCCCGCCAACTAAACAACCAGGTGGGTTCCCAGGTAGGTGGAGAGGCACTAGGCCTGCTTAATGACGGTACGTCCACACAACCTTAAGCAACAGAGTCGCCGTTTGACAGAACCTTTCTAGACATTGTTAAGTTGGAAGGTGCTCACTGGAGTTACCAAAGATTATCTTTTTCCAAGAGGGTCTTATGAGCTATATGAAAATCCTAGGGCCAACGTCTACTTGATTTTAGATTAAAAAATTTAGGCTTGGGTTTGACAAATGCAAGGAGATTTTTAACCTAGGTGGGCAAGGAATTGGTGATGAAATCCAATCCTTATCTTGTTAGGGGTTAGTACCCTTACTAAAATTTTATGCAAAAATGCTAAATTAACCTGTACAAATAAAACAAGTAAGAAATAAAGGAGAGAGAAAAAAAAAATACAAAAGAATAAATAAATACAAAGGAGTGAGTGTGTGAACTTTCTTCTTCTTTTTTTTTTTCAAAAATAAGTGTACTAACAATAATAAAAGAAAATAAAAGAAAAACAAAATTAAAAATAAATATAAATGAAGAAAGTGTGCTCCTAGAAAAAAAAATCATATGTTATTCTAACCTAAACAAAAAATAATAAAATAATAAAAATAAGGTTAGAGTCACTTACCTGATTTGCAAAATTATGCAATAGTGCAATTTTTTTTTTCTTTTCTCTTCTTTTTTTTTTTTTTTTTTTACGCCCCTTTTCTGTACCAAGCGTCTTGCAGTTGAGGAAGCAGATATATCAAACCTGTAAAAGGATGACAATGACTTGGATGTTGCTTGGAATTAAAGGAATCACAGAAATTTGGAATGAAAAAAAAAATAAAAAAATAAAAAAAAAAACCTAAACTAAGAATTATGATAAATAATAATCTTCAAATTTAATTGTATCAAATACAATCCCCGGCAGCGGCGCCAAAAACTTGTTGTGAAATTTAGAGTAACCCAAAAGATAGATTAACCCAAATCAAATTTTATTCGCAAGTATACGAATCATAGTAGTAAAGAGTATAAGTATTGCGAGGTCATTCCCACGAGGATTGATTAAGACAAATTAAATCTAAAACCTACTATCTAACTAATTCAATAAATTATTGATGATTATGAAAAAAATAATATAAATACAATAATACAAAAGGAATACCGAGGCTTTGATTCCACCACTAATCATCACAAATCCGATTTTCAATTGTAAACTCATTAAATATTCAATTAATTTCCACACATCTAAATAATAATTATTATTGCGTTCATAGATGGTCTATCCGGGTTAGGGCATAGGTTCAACTCAATATTTTATTATCTTGGCCAAAAATAATAAATAAATCATTGAAAGAAAATATAAATTACAATTATCTATCCATGGTCAGGCATAAACAACTATAATTTATTGTCTTCTTCTTAAATTGCCAAGTAGATTACATGTTCGTGGTCAGACACAAGTAACCTATATGCTAGGAATGAAATACGTTCAATTTTAGTCTCAGTTAAAGCACATAAAATCGAAATCATTAACATATATATAATAAGAAGAAGAAGAACTTATTAACCAAAATATTCAATAATGTCTACAATTGAAAACTATAATATTGAACATGACTAGGGTTTCCTCTCGGCCTTGGCCGAGCGAATTAACTATACAAGAAAAATAAAACAAGAACGACCAAACCCGAAATCATAAGTGGAAGACATCTTGGATTTCTTCGTTGATCGCACAGGTCTTCCCCTTCTGTTTCTTGGCCGTCCCCCCCTTTTTTTTGTGCATCCATATATGCCCTATTTATAGGGGTCCTCAAGGTTTTATCTAGGAAAGTAAATAAGAGAATACAATATTCCCATATTTCTTTTCCTAATTGGTGATATCTTCCAGCCCACTTTTGACTAATTTGGAGAGTAAATTTGGAAGATATTGGTGAGATACTCTTTTCTTGTTAATCAAGTCCTCTTCCCACAGCCTTTGATTTCATTCCATTCTGGTCGTTCCTTCAAAATCTGTGATTATATTACCAAGCTGATGTTGATTTTCGCACAAAATAGTATGCCAGATTTAAAATGTCTTTTTCGCCCTCTAAACTTCAGAATTAGGGTTTCTATGTGAAATACCAATATTCTTTAAATTGAATCAGCTTTCTAGGAACACTGGGCTCACACAAATCCGAACAACGGGCTGAAATATATGGCCCAAATACTAAGACGTGATCTAAACAGATTTTGGGCTTGTTTAGATGGATTTAACCCATTTGTACCAGAAATCACCAATAACCTATAAAAATATAAAAACACAAATATTAATTAAAATAATTTAAAATAAATGACTAAAAAATATATTTTTGGAGGTTAATCGTGTATGAATTATGCACTTATCAACCACAGTGCTATTCAATAATTCCACCACATACTCGTGACCTGTTAACGTCGAAGTTCGCTTAGTTTCCTTGCATTTGAAACATTTTTTTATGTTCATGCAACATCCCCAAAAACTTTATGTCTAACGAGTCATCAAAATCGTCATCAAAATCATCTCATCAGTAGATGATGAAGACAATGTGTTCATTTTGTCTTCACAATCCATCTTGATTTTCCAATAACTTCCAAACAAAATAAGGGAGAAAATCATAGAAAGACATACTGAGAGCAACGAGTTTCATTCAGTGAAATTATTCATTTTTCTTGTACTCTTTTTAGATTTCTATTTTGCATAAGATATCATGGGTTAAAATAAAATTTTACATACAATGAAATAAGAATCTATGACCATTGTCAGTTCATTGAAAACATAGCAAAAGTACATATACACATAAAATTTTCCATACACAGTAGATACGACTTATATATCCTTCATAAATATAGATTTATAAGATTTTTTTAGGAAAAAGAAACAATTAACAAGAGTTGAATATATAACACACAAGAGTTGAAATTCATCCAATAATTTTCTTTAAAAAAAATAAAAATAAACAGAATTACTTAAACCAATTAGAGCTTACGGAGAGAAAGAAAGAGAGAGTAATATGACTCTTATGAGTTTTTTCTGTGCATGTAAGTGTGTTATAAACGAGATATAGGCAATAGTGTTAGCATGTTATTTTAAGTGGGCTAGCATCCTTTACAATGTGCAGTGATGCTGTGAGAAATTCAAAGGGTTGGGATTTGTCCTGATCAGGGTCCCACATTTAACTAATTTACACACTTCAAAACCCATTTGTCAGGCCAAGTCTTCCTCTGGCAAGCAAAAATTTATTTTTTAATTAAAAAATAAAACATAATCAAGTGCAATGTCAGAGTGTTGTCAAATCAAAGCTTTTACCCATATATTTTCCACAAACAACCTTATTTTTGTTGATTGTCATACCAATAAATAGGGGTAAAATTAAAATTATACACAAACTCATACAAATAGTTATGGGACCCATATCTTTATATTGTTTTAAAACATCATATTCTGGAGACAATATTACATTATTCTTGTATTTAAATTTACTAAGAGCACCCACTCAAATAGTATCCCATGTCATATAATAATTCAATATTTTAGCCAAACACGCCCTTAAAAAAAATGTGATGTTTTCAGTTTATATTTGTGGATACAGTAACTTAAAATTATTTTTTGCGGTGAATTTTAAAAAAACAAGTGGTGATTTTAATTTATAGGAATGGATATAGTACATTGATAATGCGATCAGTGCAACAATTCAACTAAAAAAAGTGGTGATTTAAAATATTATTTGTGGCGACCTATGTGGGCGGGTGTGCTGTAGGCGAGTGCGAATGGCACTGGCAAGCTACCACACTGGGCGAGCTACAGATGCACAATCCCACATCGCCTGGTGATAGATGCCAAATATTGACTATTTTAGGCCCCTATCTTGCTATTGTTACGTTTTTCATTCCGTTATTTGGTATTTTTATGTCGTTTGTGTGTTTAAGCGTGTTTCAAGAGCTTAATAAATAAAAAAGAGCTAACTTTTGTGAATTAACTAAAGACATGCTCATTTATATTAAAGAGGAGAGTCAAAGAGGTGTTTTCAAGACAAAAATGTTTCCCGAAGGGCAAAAATGGTATTTTCTGAAGCCGTCACCTAAAGCAAAAAGTCTCGTGGAATCAAGATAGTTATTTTGGCACAGTTGTGAAGAAAAGTAGTTTTCATGAAGAATATACGCTCAAGCCTACGCCTATAGAAGCAAAAAGTGACCAGAAAGTGAGTTTTTACGCTCAAGTCTACGCCTAAGGCGTAGCTACAGTGTTTTCAACACAATTTTCAGTCAACTTCGGGTTGTCATATCTCGGTCAAAACAGGTCCAAATGAGGTGATTCTTGAGCCTAACATCAAGATCTTGAAGTCATATTTCTAAAACGATATTACATGCCTCCATCCAATATGTATAGCTTTAGATATGATCAAAAGAGTGAGAAGTGTCCTGCAGAAAAAACACGAAATTGCAGATTCGGGCCAAAATCCTAGTTTGACCCGGATGACTTTATATTCAACTACAACACCTATATGCACGTTTTTTATACATATTATACATTATATTGAAGGGTTTGGCTCAATTTGGAAGGAAATCATACCAAAGGGGAATTTTATTCTCAATAGGAGTCTAACATAAGTTAGGGTTTCCCTCACCTTTACCTATATATACCAAGGTCTGTTACAGATTTAAGAGACTTCTCTCCACATAATTTTGGGACTTCTTTCTACCCAATTTTTAGAGATTTCTTTTCAGATTCATATCGTTCAAAGGGATGAGTCATTCAAGACCTAGAGATCCAGAGAAGATGATCATGGAGGGCGATTCTACATAAATGATGCAGTCACCTTCTACCATGAGCAACTAATTCAATATCTAAGGTTTTCTAGCCAAGTAATGTAGTTCTTACTTGTTTTCAATTGTAACGAGGGGAAGCTGCGACCATACTGTGATGATTGTAGTAGATAAGAAACCATTTTTATTTTTTATACAAGTTTATATATTTATTATGATTCTTGTCTTAGACTGAATGAATGTATTTATCTTACACAATTATGATTATTCACTATGAGATTGAACTCGGATACTTAATTCATGATTTTCTATACAATGGTGGTAAAAAAACTCGAAACCCTAGGTTGACACAGGTCACGCCTTGGTGAGTTGATATAGACATGCTTTAGTTTATTTTCATGCATTAGAAGTAGATTAGAATAATTTAATTGGCATGTACTAGTTAGTTCATTCGTGAGATGGGTTGTTGCAATCTGGTTGACGATATTCTTTTTTGGGGTTGTATTTACCTATTTGCGGTATGACCTGATTCACAGTTTATGGATCGCCCTCTTACAATTGAGCAAATTGAGAATTATATTATGCGGTTAGTGGTGGAGTTTGGAAACCCTAGATTTTGTTTCTATTATTCTTGTCTTAATCTATCTTTATTTGTTTTATTAGTTAAATAGTTAATCAATCACAAATTAAAAACCACATTTTTATAGCAATTTAAGAGTATTATTTTACGAGAATTCATAATACAACTTAGTCTTTGTGGGATTGATAACCTTTCTTAAGCTGAATTATACTACAATTGACTCGTGTGCTTGCGATAGGTAAAACTTAGGTCGTCTCAAGGGTGTGTTCTTAACACATATTTTTAGCCACCCCGATGGTACATCACCTGGGTAAGGAAAGGCTAGTGTTATATGTGAGTTTCATACCCTTCAATGACACGACGCGTTCTAGTAGCCTAGTGGTGGTTATCTAGAAACAAAACCTTGAGGGTAGGCACCAAGGTCGGGGGTTTGACTCTTGGCAGGCCCCCAAAGAGGACAATATTGCCTGAGGTGGGTAGGTCAGTGTGGACCATGGTCGGCTGTGCAAATTTGACTCCAGATGACACGTTTCAAAATCGTGATGGCTGGGAACCCACCAGAACTCCACAGTTAAGCGTGCTTGATATGGAGTAATCCCAGGATGGGTGACCCCCTGGAAGTCTCTAGTACGGGTGAGCCAAAAGCGGACAATATTGTGTTAAGATTGGGAGGGGACTGTTACAAATGGTATCAGAGCCTGACCCAGCCGGAAGTGTGTCAACAGGGACGTCGGGCTTCCTAGGGGGTGGATTATGGCGACCCATGTGGGAAGGTGTGTTGTTGGCGGGTGCAAGTGGCACTGGCAGGCTACCATACTGGGCGATCTATAGGTGCACAATCCCACATCGCCTGGGTAAGGAAAGGCTAGTGCTTATGTGAGTTTCATACCCTTCAATGACATGACGCGTTTTAGTAGCCTAGTGGTGGCTAGCTAGAAACAAAACCTTGAGGGTAAGCACCAAGGTCGGGGCTTCGACTCTTGGCAGACGCCCAAAGAGGATAATATTACCTGAGGTGGGTGGGCCAATGTAAGCTACAATCGGTTGTGCAACTCTGACTCCAGACGACGCGTTTTAAAATTATGATGGCCGGGAATCCCCCAGAACTCCACAATTAAGTGTGTTTAACGTCGAGTAGTACCAAGATGGGTGACCCCCTGGGAAGTCTCTGGTTCGAGTGAGCCAAAAGTGGGCAATTTTTGTGTCTGAATTGGGAGGGGGCTGTTACATTATTAGTGGTGATTTTTTCAGAATAAAATGGTGAACATTATATTTGAAAATAAATTTTAAAAAATCAAGTATTCGCTAATAGTTTTTGTGGTGAATTTTGCAAAACATTGTGGTAATTTTAGCTTATAGGAATGGATACAAACCCTTCATAAAGTGGTGAGTACCACAATTCAATTAAAACAAAAGTGATGATTTTTAATTTTATCAGTGGTGATTTTTTTGAAATAAAATGGTAAACATTATATTTGAAAATAAAGTTAAAAAAACCAAGTATTCACTAGTTGTTTTGTGGTGAATTTGGCAAACTTTTGGGGTGAGTTTAGCTTATAGAAACAGATAAAAACCCTTGATAAAGTAGTTAGTGCCACAATTCAACTAAAACAAAAGTGGTGATTTTTAATTTTATTAGTAGTGATTTTTCCAAAATAAAATGGTGAACATTATATTTGGAAATAAATTTTAAAAAAATAAGTATTCACTTCTTGTTTTGTGGTGAATTTTACAAAACAATGTGGTGATTTTAGCTTATAGGAATGGATACAAATCCTTGATAATGTGGTGAGTGCCACAATTCAAGTAAAACAAAAGTGGTGATTTTTTCAAAATAAATTAGTGAACATTATATTTGAAAATAAATTTAAAAAAACCAAGTATTCGCTACTTGTTTTGTGGTGAATTTTGTAAAACATTGTGGTGATTTTAGCTTATAGGAATGGATACAAACCCTTGATAATGTGGTGAGTGCCACAATTCAACTAAAACAAAAGTGGTGATTTTTAATTTTACTAGTGGTGATTTTTTTAAAATAAAATGGTGAACATTATATTTGAAAATAAATTTCAAAAAACAAAGTATTCGCTACTTGTTTAGTGGTGAATTTTGCAAACTTTTGGGTGATTTTAGCTTATAGGAATGGATACAAACCCTTGATAATGTGGTGAGTGCAAAAATTCAACTAAAAAAAGTAGTGGTTTTTAATTTATTTAGTGGTGTGTTTTTCAAAATAAAATGGTGAACATAAATTATTGAAACAAAATTACATAAACCGTCCATTTCATAAACAAAATTATTCAACAAAGGTTCTATATTGTTCCCAATACATGTATTAACATATCTATAAGACATTTCTTCATAACATAATGCACCATTTTTCAACCCAATTCATCTACCAATAGTGAAACCATTCACTCCAATACCTATCCATAAGTGGAAAACAATCTTGGAGTCATCAAAGAACCACAAGTTTGAATAAAGTAAAATGTTAACACAAATTCAACATAGGTTCTATATTGAGCCCAATACTTGGATTAACATATTCAACTTAGGTCATGTATTGTTTACAATACATGTATTATCATATCTATAAGACATCTCTTCACAACAAAATTGATCATTTTTCAATCCTAATTCATCTCCCAATAGTGAAACCATTTGCTCCAATACCAATCCATTAGTGGAAAAACATCTTTGAGCCTTCAAATAACCACAAGTATGAATAAAATAAAATGTTAACATAAATTCATCATAGGTTCTGTATTGTGACCAATACTAGTATTAACATATGTATATGACATATCTTCACAAAAACAATGAACCATTTTTGAATCTCAATTCATCTCCCAATAGTGAAACCGTTCACTCCAATACCTATTCATTAGTGGGAAAATACCTTGGAACCTTCAAAGAACCACAAGTATGAATAAAATAAAATGTTAACACAAATGCAACATAGGTTCTGTATTGTGAACAATATATGTATTCACATATCTATAAGATATATCTTCATAAAAATAATACACCATTTTCAATCCCGATTCATCTTTCAAGAGTGAAACCATTCACTCCAATACATATCCATTAGTGGAAAATAACCCTGGAGCCTTCAAAGAAGCATAAGTATGAATAAAAAAAATGTCTACACAAATGCAACATAGGTTCAGTATTGTGTCCAATACAAATATTTACATATCTATAATACATCTCTTCTGTAGCGTCCGATATTTTTACGTGCTAATTCAAAAAAATTTAATTAAACAATTAAGTGTTTATGTGATTATGTGCCTAATTTATTTACGTGCTTACATGACTTACATGAATTATGCGTAATTAAAAATTATAAGTAACATGCTATATTTTAATTTCGTGAATAATGAAAGTATTGAAACATTTCAAAAAATAAATGACAAAGGGCAAATTGGTATTTTCACATGTATTGAGTTAGTGGATTTTGTAGAGATTAATTGACTAAGTGTTAGAAAGATGTTTGAGTAGCACTATTGTGGTTGTGTAGAAGACTTGGGCAAACTAGTAAATTGGGTTCATAATGGCAAGGGGTGTGATTAAGTGACAAAGGGGTGGGTAACTTGGGCATTTCACCATTACCTTTAGTGTTGTCACACTAGTGGCCATTGGATCAAACTCTATCTTGTCATATTCATTCTTAGCCCTTGGATGGGATTCTCTACACACCAACCATATCTCTAACTCTATCATTATCTTCCACTCTTTTTCTCTCCCACACCAAGAACACACAAACATTCTCTCCTTCTACATGGAATTTTTGGCCACACTCTTCTCTCTCTATCATTTTTCTTCAACCATGCTCTCCATGCTTGATTGGTGAGGGGTTTTTGTGTTGGGTCACTTGGAGTGGTATCCTTGAACTCCATTTGGTAAGCTCTCTCTCTTTTAGGGTTTCAAGAACCCTAGCTTTCAAAGTTCACCATTCTTATTTCAAGTTTTGATTTTTTCCTCTTCCATTGTTCATTTATGGAAGGTTGAGCATTGGTTGCAATCTTTAAGTAAGCCTTGCTTGTGTGGTGGCCTTTCACTCATATTGTGTTGGAACTATTGGTAAGTTCAAAATTCCCTTCTCTTGAGTTTATTCTTCATGAAACCCTAGTTAGTTATCATTAGGGTTTGGTTGGACTCTTGTGGTTGGAACCACTTTTAAAAATTGATACTTATTATGATACCATACTAATATTGCCTTCATTAAATGGTATTTTGAATAGAATCTTGGTGAATTGTGAAACCGAACTCACTCTTGGAAGCCTTCCCTTGAATCCTCGAATTGGTGGCTTTGGCTTGGAACTCATATTCAACATTTGAAACTCGTTTTTTAGTTTTTGTACGAGGGTGTGTGTGTCTATGTGTATATGCGAGTTAAATCTTGACAAATTAGATGATGAACTAGGCCCCCTTGAAAACCATGATTATGTGATATTAATGATTGTTGTGGATTTATTGCTTAAAATTATGAAATTATGAGTATGTTGTTAAAATTGAATACAACATATTGCATGAGGATAAAAGCATGTATTGTGTTGATGCATGGTTGTTATTGAAAACCTTAATGCATAATGAGTACACCATGTAGTGTCAAATATATGGGTGTTGGTCTATACGGGTTGTGTAACCATGTGGAAGTTGACTTGTGTCGAATCGTCTCAATTAACTGGCCAAGGGGTGCTTTTCGCTTCCCGCGGAACTAATCTTCTGAGAAACTGAGAAATGAGGGAGGACTTGGTCCAAACTTTATTTTCACAGACCGTGTTTCTTGTTTCGATATTCATTTTTGAGTATGTGTCTATCTCTCAAGTGAATGATAGAGTATGTGTCTATCTCTCAAGTCGATATTCCTTATTGACTCTGCCTTACTTTGTTAGCCGATATCCTCAGAGTAAATGGTAGAGTATGTATTCGTTGACCCTTAGAGATAGGGTGTGTGATTAGGCGTATGTACCTTGAGGTGTTTTGGTTCACATTGCATTTAAATTGTCATATGTATAATTGTGATAACTATGTTAATGTATGCTACATTCTCGAAGAATTATAATATGAGCATGTTGGGGGACTTGTTTGTTGGGTTTGATGGGGTTCCGGATTGGCGTGAGAGCCATGTGGAATAAGAGACCGACCTAGGATTAGTTGCATGTACCTTGGGTGGTTTGTACCACTCGGACTCCCGAGATTGAGGCAATGACGTTTCCTCTATTGAGCTAGTGAGTTCACCCCACGATATATATATATATATTCCAGGTGAAGATTCCCACATGGGCAGCCCGTAGTCTCCCGATAGAGACTCGGTGTTGGTTCCGTCCTTTTATGCATATGGAGGCGGAGTACTTTTATAGAACATTTATAGACATTGTATACGTGTTCTTATTTTATTTAGTGCTTCAATTAAGTTAAACCTATTCTTTTGTCAGCTAGCATGTTAGTCGGGTAACTTATATTGATGTACACCCCTTGGAGCACTATGCGCTGGAATTTTATTCTTTTGGTGCACTTCGGTGCCGAAAATGTAAAACTACATACTTTGATTAACCATAACATGTTTCACCTTAGAGCACTATAATGTGAGCATTGAATCCTTTTATTTAGAGTTATGAATGTGAAGTGGATTATTTGCTATGGATTGTGGTCATTAGGTGTTCGGCCAAAAAACGGTATTTTTTCTAGGTGTACAAATCAATCATTTTCGTTTTGAATGGAAAAACCCGTTTTCGCCTACCCCCATAACCCCGGAAAAATTCCTTGTTTTAGAAATGATTTTAAACTCATTTTATAAAGATCTTGATTTTTACAAACCGGTGGTCGTTAGAACGGAGACCAGGGGCAAGACGGTTATTTTTACAGAATGTGTCTTTGACAAAAATAAACCGAGTTTAGATTATATTTCTCATTATTAAAGTTACTAAATGAGTTGAGAACTTAGTGTCATGATTCCTACGGGTTTAAAGATGTTTGGAAGTCATTTTGGGGGTTCCTAGGGAAAGGTAGTCGACTGGCCCTTCTAGGTAGTCTACTAGCTAATCGGGCAATTGGCCATCAAAACTCTCTGCCTATTCTAGTTTACTGGCTCTCAAATTGAGCCAGTTGACCGGGTTTGAAAGGCAGTCAATTGGCTTTGTAACCCTGTCGACTTGGTGGTCCTGTTCAGCTCTGTTCTGACCCTATTTTAATATTTCACTCATATCTCAAGCTACGGGTGTCAGATGGAGGTGATCTTTATCTTTTTAGAAAGAGGACTTAAATCTTTTGATGTTAGGATTTTTAATCACATTATTCGAATCATTTTTGAGGACTTAATGGTCGTTTGAATGTGACATTATGTTTTGAACTTCGGCACGTCGCGACGGCCGATTTTCAAAATGTCATAGTTTCCTTATCGCACCTTCAAATTTAGTTATGTTTGTTCCTATGACTTATTTTAGGTCCAAATATTGTCTTTATACGTTGAAATTACTATTTACCCCTGAAATGACCATTTTACCCTTGGGTGAGCACGGGTGCTTAAACGGTCCGTTTAAGGTGCCATTTGTTTCGTTTCGCTCCTAGTTCAATCCTGAGTGATCTTGTTAACATATTTTAGGCATGAAATGATGTTTATACCCTTGTGTGGGTATTTGATGACTATAGGTCATTTGTTTTAGTTTCTTTTTACTTTCACATTCACTCCCTTAGCTCTTAGGCTCGGGTTTCGAAGTCATAAGAAAATTAGGCATGAAAACTTGGCATCAGAGCATGTTATTTCTCTATGGGATCACTTTGTGGTGTTTATATTTTGACTTTTCACCTAGTAATGGCGGTTGTTTTATCGGGCCGCATGTGCATATGTTGGCATGACAGTATTACATTGTTGGGGTACCTTTGGGTTGGTCATGCGTTAATCCTTCCTTCTTGTTTTCGGGAATTGAATTAGCTTATTGATGGTTCGGGATTTTCCTATCCTTTTATTTCATACGCCTTAGCTTTTTCCTTGCTTATCTTTGGGACTAGCTTTCTCTTCTCTTGATGATGCATGGTTGTCTATGTGCTACTGAGATGTAGTGTGTACTTGGAATGAGTAAGTTGTGGTTATGAGGTCACAATTTCTCAATTGTCGTTATCATTTGGCTTTACTCCGTTTAGTGTGATGAGCTTCGACTTCATTTTGGACATGGATTTGTATCAACCTTCCTTATATGAATTGATTGTTGTCAAAGTTTGACTTATTAAAGGAATGTGACGTGCGTTTAGCTTGAGTATGTTGTACTAGTGTGTTGGATGTTCGAAGGTAAGGTTTCATCCTTATGGTTTAAACTTTCTTTCTCGTTATTTCTCTTTTAGATTCGTGGCACCTGAAAGGAATCCTATGCGAGTTGGGGAGCCGATGAACGCAACTTCAGTTGATGAGGCACAGACTGCACGTCAGCTAACAATAGTCCTCAGACAAATGACTAGACCTCTCTGGGCAGTTGAGGATGCACTGGTTTCTTAGGGGGCGCAGAGCTCGAGATTGCACGTCAAAACACCACCATAGCAGGGTTCTAGGAAACATTTGAGGAGGAGTTCTCATATTGTTGTAGTTCAGCAGTAGCAGCAGCCACAGCAGCAGCGTCAGGGATGGTCTGCATCTTTTTCTAGGATATCTTCGGGTTCTACTCGTCGGGATGTGGTGTGCTTTCAGTGTGGTCATCCAGGTCATATGAAGCCATTTTGTTAGTCTCGTTGCCCAACATGGAGTAGTAGTTCAGCGCGTAATTGAGGTTGCTTTCATTGTGAACAACAAGGCCATTTTCATAGTGTATGTCCTCTTCGGACCGAGGTCGGGGTGTCGGAAGAGATTGGTCCTCACCAGCAAGTTGCGCAACTTTCTACAGCTCCGTGTGGACTTGGGGTTTCTCAGCCCTCTTATTCTCTCCTGGTTGTTCATTATCCTTATATTGAGGCCTCTTCAGTTTCTCCTCGGCAGTCACCTTTTAAGGAAGCGAATTAGTTGAGTAGTGCTTTATTCGGACCGCATGACTCTAATCATATTGTCTTATCATTATTGCATGTATCACCTTCATGTGAGGTAGTTTATCTTACTCTTCCTTTGTGGTGGGGTTATGATTAGTACAGATAGTTATTTTTCCTATGTTTCCTTGTATCGCATGTTACTTGTTGCCTTACTAAGGTTTATTCCACTTTGAGTGATTGATGCGTCACGAGGTGTGACTACTTCATTGGTGATTTGGTGGTGTATAACCTAAGTCTTGGTTTCCCTTTTCTTGAGTCGTTAAAGGGCTTGATGGTTAGATGTCTTGTGTAGGCATCATGAGGTGGATTTGCTTATAGGAGTTATTGTAAATGGACGTTGTCTCTTGTGGTATTCAATGTAAGTTAACGAGTATCATTCTAGTAGTTCGAGGTTGTTTTACTTGGGGTTATGATGTATCCATATCCTTCAATTGTTGTCGATGGACTTGAGGTCTAAGAGTAATGATTCGTTTGTTGTGGATTGTAAGTTGGGTAACACTAAGAGATGTGTTAGTGAGCCTTGAAGTTGCTATCTATGAGGAAAGATTTGTGAAGCTTTTTGTGTGACTTAGAGATGTAAAGAATGATCTTGCATTTTCTTTAGTTATAAGTAGTGGACTTGTGTATAAGTCTTGATTATTTATTGAAAGTAGGAATGGTGTTCGAGGAAACAATTGCTAGTTATTAGGTGATGGTTAAAATTTTGAGGATTGGTGTACGTTTAGACTCATTTATTAGTGATGATTTTGATTGGGGATCTTGATGTTGATTTTTGGTAATGTTGTAGCTAATAATTGCCATGTAAGCTTTTCATTCTAGAAATATGATTTGGTGATTCAATTAAGGCGTGATTATTAACTAGAGTATGAGAGTGTTGATTATCGAAGAATGATTTGAGGAATAGTTTAGGAGTATAGATATCTATCACGAAGAGATAGTGGACTTGATAAGTAGTTATTGGTGTCATGTGGTTTATGTTGTGGTTAGAACATGAGTTTAGGCATTTGTTGAACTAGAAGGCATGAAATTGGAGATGTTAATATTTCCATTAATTGAGGTATAAAGTAATGTGATTATAGCGTAGTGCATGTTATTTAGTGCATGATTGTGGTTCCTAGTTGAAAGGAGGTATGACTTGTAACCTTGGGGTTCATTAGTGGTTGATCACTAGAGTTCATGAGTCGGACTGAATGTGTGTTCCCTTGTCAACATTTGATGTGTCGGGGGTTGAGTGATAGTTTGGTCGTGTCCGTGCCTTCACGTGAGTAGTGATTTTGTCGCGGTTCTTCTTTTCCTTCATCGCGTACTTGGAGTACGGTTATTTTTGCTTCGCGGTTATGTAGTTGGTTTACTTCTATGGTTTTTGGTAATGTACCTTGTTACGTGGGTTGAGGTTTATTGTAGCTAGTGTAAGGTTACATTAATTAACTGTGTTGGTGGTAAGAGAATGGTAGAAGCTATTTTTGTTAAGGATTAAGGACTTCGATGATGTACGTTTTAGCTACCCTGTTTCTATATTAATGGGTTTTTAGGGACATGTGACTGGTGATACCTTTTGAGGTGTGGTTTATGGTAGAACTAGTCATACCATTCGATGTTAGAGTTGGAAACTTGACCTTGAAACAATCAAGTTTCGCTTTGAAACAGTCAGGCTTCACTGAGCAATGAAGTTTATTGGCATTAGAGAATGAGTTGTAAGATATGATATAATATGGTCTGGGGTAGCATCTAAGTGGTTTAGAAACTTAGAGGAAAGGTTGCATGCGGTATGTAAATTAATGACTTGTGTTGAAGTACTATTGTCATCGAACTGTTAATTAAATGATTGGATTGAGATATTTTCTTGGGAGACTTTTATATCTTATAGATTGGCGATTTAAGTAAACGAAGTTTGATCATAGCTTATCCACAAGACTGTGGGTTGTAATCGAAGTTTAATTATGATTTGACTTTGGAGATTCAAAGTGTAACTTTAGCATTATGATGTAGTGAGTATTAATTGAATCAATTATGTATTTGAGGTTCAAAATGATTAATTCAGGAAAACAATGATATAATGATTGTAGAATTGAAATGTGAATAAATTGTTTGAGGTCATTATGTGTGTATTATTGACTATGATTGTGATTAGGGATCTAGTGTTATAATGGTTGAAATAGGGAACTGAGTGATATGGTTATAGGGCCAAGGATAACCATTATTACTTGAGGATTATGTGCTTTGATGTATGGCCTTAGCGTATATTTTGTTATGTAGTGGATCCTTCTGGTGACCTTGAGGTTGGAGATTTAATCTTCCTTACTAAGGTTAATGTAGCGTACTGACTTGAGGTATGATCATTATAGTCATGGTGGTTGGTAGTAACTGTTAGACTTTTGGTCTTACCTTGAGTTTTGGACTTTGGCTTAGTCCCTTTGTGTTTTAGGTGATTATGGTGTAGTAACCTATCGAGTGGGTTATCATAGGAGCTCAATGGGGTTCGCAGTACTTGTCCCATGTGTTATCTTTCTCATGTGCGAGCCGGATCCATCTCATGTCTTGAGTTGGACGGGTGTCGTTGTTACCAATGAGGTGTCCTACGAGGAGCAAACCGTGAGAACATTAGTTGCTCAGGGTGGGCTTTGTGAGGCAAAACATTTCCGTTAGTAAAGGTCAATGAAGTGATTTGTGAACGTGAGCATGAAGTTCGGGAAAAATACCCGAACTTGTTTCTTTCTTTAGCTGCGTTTGATTTCGAGGACAAAATCTCCTAAGGTGTGGAGGTTGTAGCTTCCGGTATTTTTACATGCTAATTTAAAAAAATTAATTAAACAATTAAGTGTTTATGTGATTATGTGCCTAATTTGTTTACGTGATTTCATGACTTACATGAATTATGCGTAATTAAAAATTATAAGTTGCATGCTATATTTTCATTTCGTGAATAATGAAAAGTATTGAAACATTTCAAAAAATAAATGACAAAGGGCAAATTGGTATTTTCACATGTATTGAATTAGTAGGTTTTGTATAGATTAATTGACTAAGTGTTGCGAAGATGTTTGAGTGGCACTATTGTGGTTGTGTAGAACACTTGAGCAAACTAGTAAATTGGGTTCATAATGACAAGGGGTGTGACTAAGTGATAAAGGGGTGGGTAACTTGGGCATTTCACCACTACCATTAGTGTTGTCACACTAGTGGCCATTGGAACAACTCTATTTTGCCATCTTCATTCCTAGCCCTTGGATGGGATTCTCTACACACTAACCCTATCTCTAACTCTATCATTAACTTCCACTATTTTTCTCTCCCACACCAAGAACACACAAACATTCTCTCCCTCTACATGGAATTTTCGACCACACTCTTCTCTCTCCATCATTTTACTTCAACCATGCTTTCTCATGCTCTCCATGCTTGATTGGTGCGGGGTTCTTATGTTGGGTCACTTGGAGTGGTGTCCTTGAACTCCATTTGGTAAGCTTTCTCTCTTTTAGGGTTTCAAGAACCCTAGCTTTCAAAGTTCACCATTCTTCTTCCATGTTTTGATTTTTTCCTCTTCCATTGTTCATTTATGGAAGGTTGAGCATTGGTTGCAATCTTAAAGTAAGTCTTGCTTGTGTGGTGGTCTTTCACTCATATTGTGTTGGAACTATTGGTAAGTTCGAAATTCTCTTCTCTTGAGTTTATTCTTCATGAAATCCTAGTTAGTTATCATTAAGGTTTGGTTGGATTCTTGTGGTTGGAACCACTTTTAAAAATTGATACTTATTATGATACCATATTAATCTTGCCTTCATTAAATGGTATTTTGAATAGAATCTTGGTGAATTGTGAAACCGAACTCACTCTTGGAAGCCTTCCCTTGAATCCTTGAATTTGTGGTTTTGGCTTGGAACTCATATTCAACATTTGAAACTCGCTTTGCTTGGATTAAGGTAGGGGAAAAATGAGTTCTTTTAGTTTTTGTACGAGACTGTGTGCGTCTATGTGTATATATGTTGTATATATATATATGCGAGTTGAGTCTTGACAACTTAGACGATGAACTAGGCACCCTTGAAAAGCATGATTATGTGATATTAATGTTTGTTATTGATTTATTGCTTAAAATTGTGAAATTATGAGCATGATATTAAAATTGAATACAATATATTGCATGAGGATAAAAGCATGTATTATGATGAAGCATGGTTGTTATTGAAAACTTTGATGCATATTTAGTACACCGTGTAGTGTCGAATATATGAGTGTTGGTCTATGCGGGTTGTGTAACCATGTGTGAGTTAACTTGTGTCAAATCGTCGTAATTAACTCTCCAGGGGGTGCTTCTGGCTTCCCGCGGAACTAATCTTCTGAGAAACTGAGAAATGAGGAAGGACTTGGTCCAAACTTCATTTTCACGGACCGTATTTCGTGTTTCGATATTCCTTGTTGAGTATGTGTATATCTCTCAAGTGAATGATCGTTGCGGACTCTACCTTACTTTGTGAGCCGGTATCCTCAGAGGAAATGGTAGAGTATGTATCCGTTGACCCTAAGAGATAGGGTGTGTGATTGGGCGTATGTACCTTGAGGTGTGTTGGTTCACATTGCATTTAAATTGTCATATGTATAATTGTGATAACTATGTTGATGTATGCTACATTCTTGAAGAATTATAATATGAGCATGTTGAGGGAATTGTTTGTTGGGTTCGATGGGGTTCCGGATTGGCGTGAGAGCCATATGGAACAAGAGACCGACCTAGGATTAGTTGCATGTACCTTGGGTGGGTTGTACCACTCGGACTCCCGAGATTGAGGCAATGACTCTTCCTCTACTGGGCTAGTGAGCTCACCCCACGATATATATATTTTTTAGGTGAAGATTCTCACATGGGAGGCCCGTAGTCTCCCGGTAGAGACTTGGTGTTGGTTTCGTCCTTTTGCGCATATGGATGCGGAGTACTTTTGTAGATCATTGATAGATATTGTATACATGTGCTTATTTTGTTTAGTGCTTCAATTAAGTTAAACCTATTCTTTTGTCGGCTAGCATGTTAGTTGGGTATCTTATATTGATGTACACCCCTTAGAGCATTATATGTGAGAATTTTATTCTTTTGGTGCACTTCGGTGCCGAAAATGTAAAACTACATACTTTGATTAACCATAGCATGTTTTGCCTTAGAGCACTATAATGTGAGCATTGAATCCTTTTATTTGGAGTTATGAATGTGAAGTGGATTATTTGCTATGGATTGTAGTCATTAGGTGTTCGGTCGAAAATGACATTTTTTCTAGGTTTACAAACCAATCCTTTTTGTTTTAAATGGAAAAACCCGTTTTCGCCTACCTCCGTAGCCCCAGAAAAATTCCTTGTTTGAGAAATGATTTAAACTCATTTTATAAAGATCTTGATTTTTACAAACCGGTGATCGTTAAAACGGAGACCGGGGCAACACGGTTATTTTTATGGAATGTGTTTTTGACAAAAATAAACCGAGTTTAGATTATATTTCTCATTCTTAAAGTTACTAAATGAGTTGAGAACTTAGTTTCATGATTCCTACGGGTTTAAAGATGTTTGGAAGTCATTTTGGGTGTTCTTAGGGAAAGGCAGTCGACTGGCCCTTCCGGGCAGTCGACTGGCTAATAAGGCAATTGGCCATCAAAACTCTCTGTCTATTCCAATTACTGGCTCATTTTGAATTACCAGTCGACTGGATTTGAAAGGCATTCGACTGGCTTTGTAACATGGGTGGTCCTGTTCAGCTCCGTTCTGACCCTGTTTTACTATTTCACTGATATCTCGAGCTACGGGTGTCAGATGGAGGTGATCTTTAGCTTTTTATAAAGAGGACTTAAAGCTCTTGTTGTTAGGATTTTGAATTACTTCATGCGAGTCATTTTTGAGGCCGTAATGGTCGTTTGAATGTGACGTTATGTTTTGAACTTCGGCACGTCGCGACGGCCAATTTTCAAAATGTCATAGTTTTCTTATCGCACCTTCAAATTTAGTTCCGTTTGTTCCTATGAATTAATTTAGGTCCAAATATTATCTTTATACGTTAAAATTACTATTTTATCGCTGAAATGACCATTTATCCTTGGGTGAGCACGGGTGCTCAAACGGTCCATTTAAGGTGTCATTTATTTCATTTCACTCCTAGTTCGATCCCGAGTGGTCTTGTTGACATATTTTAGGCGTGAAATGATGTTTTTACCATTGTGTGGGTATTTGATTACTATGGGTCATTTGTTTTCGTTTCTTTTTACTTCTGCATTCACTCCCTTAGCTCTTAGGCTCGAGTTTCGGAGTTCTAGGAAAATTGGGAGTGACATTTTCATAAATAAAATGCATTATTTTACAATCCCAATTCATCTCCCAGGAGTGAAATGGTTCGCTCTAATACCAATCTATTAGTGGGAAACAACATTGGAGCATTCAAATACAAGTATGAATAAAATAAAATGTTAACACAAATTAAACATAGGTTCTGTATTGTCGACAATACAAGTATTAACATATTTATAGTACATATATTTACAAAATGATGAACCATTTTTGAATCCCAATTCAACTCCTAAGAATGAAACCATTCATTCCAACACATGTCCATTAGTGGGAAACAACCTTGGAGCCTTCAAAGAACCACAAGAATGAATAAAATAAAATGTTAACACAAATGCAACATAGGTTTTGTATTGTAACAAAAATAAATATTAGCATATCTATAATACATCTCTTCACCAATAAAATGCACTATTTTTCAATCACAATTCAACTCCCAAGAGTGAAACCATTCACTCCAATACCGATCCATTAGTGGAAAACAACATTGAAGCATTCAAAGAACCACAAGTATGAATAAAATAAAATGTTAGTGCATATTCAACATAGGTTCTATATTGTACCTAATATATGTATTAACATATTTATAAGACATCTTTTCACAACAAAATTGACCATTTTCAATCCCAATTCATCTCCCAAGAGTGAAATCATTCACTCCAATACCTATCCATTAGTGGGAAACAACCTTGGAGCCTTCAAAGAACTACAAGTATGAATAAAATAAAATGTTAACAAAAATTCAACATAGGTTTTGTATTGTCGACAATACAAGTATTAACATATTTATAGTACATATCTTTACAAAAATGATGAACCATTTTGAATCCCAATTCAACTCCTAAGAGTGAAACCATTCATTCCAACACATGTCCATTAGTGGGAAACAACCTTGGAGCCTTCAAAGAACCACAAGTATGAATAAAATAAAATGTTAACACAAATGCAACATAGGTTTTGTATTGTAACAAAAATAAATATTAACATATCTATAATACACTCTTCACCAATAAAATGCACTATTTTTCAATCATAATTCAACTCCCAAGAGTGAAACCATTCACTCCAATACCGATCCATTATTGGGAAACAACATTGAAGTATTCAAAGAACCACAAGGGCTGTTTGGTTGGGGTATTTTTATGTTTGTTTATGTGTTTTGTGTATATAAACTTGTTTGGTTAGTGTTTTGAGATATGTGTGTTTAAAAACACTTTTTCACTTTAGGCAAATTTTAGGCATATGAGAATAAACATGAATTTGGTGTTTATTGGGGTGTTTATCACTTACACTTTCTTCACTTTATAATATATTTTATTATTTTATTATTTATATTATTAAATTATTATTTATTAATTTATAAATATATTCTATTTATTTATTTATTATTATTTCATTATTTAATTCATTTTATTTATAAATTATTTATTCATTTTTAATTATTTAAAAATATATTTTATTAATTTAATATTAATTTATTATTATTATACTCATTTTTTATTATTATTATGAAGTATTTATTTGTTATTATATTTACTTATTATTTATTTTTTATTATTATTTATTTCATTTTGTTTATTATTTATTATTTTTATTATATGTTTAAATATGTTTTATGTAATTTATTATTTATTTTATTAATTTATTATTATTTATTATTTACTCCATTTTTTATTATTATATTTATTTATTATTATTGTATTCATTTATTATTATTATTATATTATATTATATTTATTATTTATATTATTAAATTAGTATTTATTAATTTATATATTAATTTATAAATATATTTTATTTATTTATTTATTTATTATTATTTCATTATTTAATTCATTTTATTTATAAATTATTTATTCATTTTTAATTATTTAAAAATATATTTTATTAATTTAATATTAATTTATTATTACTATACTCATTTTTTATTATTATTATGAAGTATTTATTTGTTATTATATTTACTTATTATTTATTATTATATTTATTTATTTCATTTTTTTTATTATTTGTTATTTTTATTATATTTTTAAATATGTTTTATGTAATTTATTATTTATTTTATTAATTTATTATTATTATTTAGTCCATTTTTTATTATTATATTTATTTATTATTATTGAATTCATTTTTTATTATTATTATATTATATTTTATTTATTATTTATATTATTAATTTTTAATTATTGATTTTTAATTTTTCAATTTCAACCCAAAAAACATCCCTACCAAACATGCTTCTGTTTTTGGATGAATAAACAAAAAAACAAAAAACGTGTTTTTTGTTTATTTCAACACAAACACAAACACAAACACAGCTCTACCAAACAGGCCCTAAGAGTGAAACCATTCATTCCAACACATGTCCATTAGTGGGAAACAACCTTGGAGCCTTCAAAGAACCACAAGTATGAATAAAATAAAATGTTAACACAAATGCAACATAGGTTTTGTATTGTAACAAAAATAAATATTAACATATCTATAATACATCTCTTCACCAATAAAATGCACTATTTTTCAATCATAATTCAACTCCCAAGAGTGAAACCATTCACTCCAATACCGATCCATTATTGGGAAACAACATTGAAGTATTCAAAGAACCACAAGTATGAATAAAATAAAATGTTAATGCCTATTCAACATAGGTTCTATATTGTACCTAATATATGTATTAACATATTTATAAGACATCTTTTCACAACAAAATTGACCATTTTCAATCCCAATTCATCTCCCAAGAGTAAAACCATTCACTTCAATACCTATCCATTAGTGGGAAACAACCTTGGAGCCTTCAAAGAACCACAAGTATGAATAAAATAAAATGTTAACACAAATTCAACATAGGTTCTGTAATGTGGCCAATACATGGATTAACATATCTTCACAAACAAAATGTATCATTTTTCAATCCCAATTCATCTTTCAAGAGTTAAACCATTCACTCCAATACTTATCATTTAATGGAAAACAACATTAGAGCCTTCAAAAAACCACAAGTGTAAATAAAATAAAATGTTAACACATAGTCAACATAGGTTTTGTATTGTGCCCAATATATGTATCAACATATGTATAAAATATCTCTTCACAAAAATAATATGTTGAATGTGTGTTAACATTCTTGTGTATTAATACTTGTCATTAGTACAATTTGATGAATATGTTAATACATTTTCAACATATATAGCAGCTAATACCCATGAACAATATTAATATATATATCAGTCATGCATTCATAAAACAATATGCACCATTTTTCACCTCAATTAATTTCGAAAAAGTGAAATCATTTACTGCAATACTTGTCTCGAAACAGAGTTATGGAATAGAACATTATCAACTAATATGTCATAAAAAAAATAGTAAGTATTTATTCTTTTCTAAATTAATAAATTTTGAAAAATATTTAAAAATATAAAAAATGTTTAAACTTTAATAAGTAGTCTATATAAAAAGTAAATATAAATAGATATATAAAAGAGATGATATAAAAGATAAATGGTTCAATATATAATCTTAAAGAGTATTACATACATGTGTAGGTTATAATTTTTTCTCATTAATTTAATTATTTAAGAAAGAAATTATAAAAATATTATGTAAAGGTGATTTAATAAGTGTTTATATAAACTAAAAAAATGTATAAGATTATATAAACTTACGTACACATTATAATAGTACAAATAAAGAACTTATTAGAAACTATTTTTCAAAAAATAAATATTAAATACTAAAACTAAGGGGTCGTTTGATAACCATTTGTGTTTTTTGTTTTTTGTTTATTTAAAATTTTTTGTATAAAAACATGTTTGATAACTATCATTTTATTTATTAAAAGTTTAAACACTTTTAAAATGGAACTGTAGCTGTAGGCATAGTTTTGTAAACACCAAAATCTTGTCTTATGTATTTATGTTTATGAAAATACTGTAGCTCTTTTGTACCAAACAAAAACTCCTTATTTCCTAACCATTTCTGCCCCAAATCTGATTTCCTCCATCATCCCCTTCTTCTCTAAATCTGATCTCCACCATCATCACCCCTACCCGCAACATACTTTATCTCCTACACCGACCTCGTGAGCTTTACTTGGGAAGATCTCATCCTCCTCCTCCACCACCACCACCACCCTCCACCACCACCACCACCACCTTCCATTGTAATCTTCTCTACCGATGGAAAGATGCCACTGATGGAAAGACGTTGCTGATCACTCTCCTACAAAAGCTCTACATCAAATATGTTATTTTCGTGAGCCACATTTCCCAAATCCACAACCACCATCTAAAATCAAACAAACCCAAAAGTGAACCACCTTCATTTTCGCTAATATTTGAAATCATTGTTGCCAATTCCATTCACCAGCTACGACAATCGCCACGAAATTACTTCTTTCATCACCACAAATTGGTATAAGCATTTTTCCCTTAGGGCTCACCCTTTCTTCTCAATTTCCCTACAATAATTTTTTTTATTTTTTAGGTTAACAAACATTTTTTTGTGTTTACTGTTTTTAAAATAAGTCAAATATTTTTATGTTATCAAACAATACATATTTTTGCCAATAAATAAAAACAAGGCATAAACACTCATTATGTTTATCATAAACAATAAATAATAAATAAAAACAGTTACCAAACGGGCCCCAAGTGTTGCATTTTTTATGATGTAGATACATTTTTTTGTACACACTCGAGAATCATTTTATTGAGGCTTGAAGGCCATATTTATACAACAATAAGATTTGCCCTAACCCATTTTGATTAGGATTAAATCCTTGTATTCTAGGGATTTGATTTCCTTTTACAACTGTCAATTCCCTCTTTCCTTATCTCATTGAATATTTGGCTTTAGCCCCAAGTTAAAATGACTTATGAGCTAAAGTTAATTGGGCCCAATATGTGACCGGTTATAGGCTCTTCCAAATTGGGCTTTCATTCTTTCTCCAACAGGCCCCCAATCTGTCTATTTCTTGTTGTTGGGCCTTTACTTTGATGGGCTAGGAATTTTAGCCCTTACACTAGCCCTTTTGGGTCTGACCCGATGTTCCATAGGCCTGACCTAAACGTTGATTTTGAAAATGTGACTTTTCGTTTCTTAGTATATACATACAGATGTATGTATACGATCATAGGTTATTTGCTGACGTCACCACAATCATGACTTCAAATTATGTGCAGATTTTGAATTGAATTTGACGACTTGATTCCCTCAATTGACGCATCGGTCTGTCTTGAAAAACTATAACTCCTCAGTCCCATTTAATGCACCTTTTGGACGCACCTTCTCAACTCCTATATATACCCTGTTTTACTTAACACTTAGAAACTCTACTTTCACATAAATCTATATTTGTACTATTTGCCATCTTTATTATTTGACTATTGTTCTTCCTTTTGCACTTGCTTGAGACCTTTACATCTCTGCCATTTTTTGTGTTTTATAGTCTTCTCTGGTGATCTATTATGGCAAAATTTCTTTACTTTAGTAAGTATTTCAAACTCTCTCTCTTTCTTCGCCATATCTACATCATATGACAGTTCTGCCAGTGAGGAACTAGCCCTACTTCCCCACGGGAATCCATTGAGATCCAGGCTGAGAAAGTTCTTGTTCTTCCCCAAGAGGATGAACGTGCTGATGACATTGAGGAACTTCCTCCATATAACCCGGATAGGCTCTCTACTAACCAGAGAAAACTCCCAAATGTTAACTCTCTGAAGAAATTGGTGAAGCCACCAAATGAGGTAGAATTTTTGGCCTATGATCCTGAGTTGGAATTTACCTAGGGGGAAGGTGTTGCCCCCTATGACCTCCTTCTTTCATATAATCAAGTTAAATTGGTCAGATTCCCCCTTCACCCCGTTTTCCATTTTATCTTCTTCATCCTGGGGATAGCCCCACTTTAGGTTAACCCTAACTTCTTCTGCATTGTTTCCATGCTCATCCTGGAGAACCGTGACCATGGTCTACATCTAGCTTTTGATGACCATTTGATGTGCTACCAGATCTTGGAGATTACAAACAATGCTGGGAGGTTCATGATCTACCCTTTCAAGATGAAATTACCTAGACGATAGTGAAAATAGCCTAGATGGGGGTGAATAGGCTTTTTATAGATTTATTGAAAAATTAATATTTAATTGCAGAAAAGTCAATTTTAATCCAATCATAAAACCCTAATTCTCAAATCACATCATTCAAGTAATATCAAGCAAACATCAATGTAGTGCAGAAAATAAAGCAAGAGGCAACACAGAGAATTATACGTGGAAAAACCATGAAAATGTTCCAACAAAAAAACCACGGGTACACTCAGGTACTGATGCACTATGAATAAACAAGTACAGACTCTATGAGAGTTTTAGACTTATAATCACTCATGATATGCCTTCCTCTACTCGCAGTCTGAAACCTTTGAATCATTCGTACTTCACGAAGCACGCTTGCTCCGCGAGACACTATGAGAGACTCACAAATCACGCTTGATTTACCTTTCTCTACTCGCAGTCTGAAATCCTTGAATTGCTCTGTACTTGAACGGATCAAAACAACCTCGTTGCAATAAACGGTGAGATGATTTTTTCAGCAATCACTCGTACTTCAACACAAGAGAGAACACTAATATGTATGATCATTTCATAATCACCTCTCTGTGTGGATCACTCTATAGAAGAATAAGAATTATAGAATATAGCAGAGCTCTCACAAAAAACCCTATGGAAAAATCATCGTCAAAAATCGTAGCTTCTTCTCTTGTAGAACCTTAGTATTTATAGACCAAGTCATAGAAAACCCTAACCTTGCCCTCTTATGTAATTTCACAATACTTTGATAAATCCTATAAAATTTGATGTAAATGTGTATATACCTATATGTAGAGGTCTGAAGTCGTCGATCACTTAAAAAATTGAAGTAAGGACATAACTGGAAAAATCTAAAAGCACCCCGAAACAAATCTTGCATAGCAAGTAATCACGTGACCAAGCATTGGGACCTACGCTTGGGCGTAGGTCTAGGGCATAGGGTCCTCTCCCAGCTTCAAAACCACAGCATAGGTTAGAGCCAATTTGTCCTGTTTCAGCCTCTAACAACGTAGGTATGTTGCATCTTTTGCAGTTTTTTCATATTTGAGCTAAATTAGTCATCTCGATCTCCTGATGCTTTTGGTTGAAGTCATGATGTCTGTAAATGACATTTTTTCCCTCCGGTAAAGTGACGATATCTGGAAAAGACGATTTTGCCCTCCGGTAACTTTCTTTGCTTTGACACACTCCTTGACTTCTTTCTCGAGATAGAAACGAACATACTAACAACTCAATTGCAAATACACAAAACTCTCAACATGACAATTCACTCAACATGGTTATTGTCTAGAACATACCAAACACAAATAATACAATAAATGTTCTTACATAAGGACATAGGTATTTGCTCAGGCACTGATAGGTTTGATAAGGGCTGGAAAGAGAGAATGGTTCTGATAAAGGAACCATGGTTCTACCCTCAGGCTTCTTGCTTCCCAATCCCTAGCATTTTTAGCCCTGGCACTCAAGGGACTTCTTCTCGAGTCACAACTGCAGCCCTATTAACTAATACAACATCTAGGTTTACTGTAGCAGGTGTTGTCACCCCCACCATTCCCTAGCCTCCCGCCCTACATCCTCTCTCTTCTGCTACTGAGAGGTCTTCAAAGAGGCAAAAGTTGAAGGGGAAAACTTCTGAGGCTGAGAAGGCCTTTAAGGGGGAGAGGGCCTCTGAGAGAGAAAACTCTAATTCCATAGGGGTCATGGCTGCTAGGGCCAAATCCCTCTGGTCTAGAGAGGATCTGGCTGCCTTTAAAGCCATGGACAACCCTGATCTTCCTGACAAGGTTATAAGCATAATGATGCCTGACAAAGTTATAGGCATAATGATGAGGGTAAGTCCTTCTTCCTTTTATTCTTTTTGCTTCATTCCTCTTTTATACTTTATTATTGTGGCCTCTAACCATTTTTGCCTTATCCTCTTTGCAAGCCTTTTACTATGTTGGGGCTCTGTACCTTAATAGTAAGTCCCATAATAAGGACGTGATTCATCAGGATGAAGAGATGGGTCGCCTCAAAACTGCTCTGACTCTGGCGGATACAAGGGAGGATCTGCTAGCCAAAGAGAATGCGTCTCTGAAAGAGGATAATGAAGGCCTGAGGGAGAGCAGCGTCAAGGCTAACTTCGAGATTGAATATCTCCAGTTTCGCCTGACCCTCACCCATTCTGAGCTAGAGATGTGCCGTCAAGGGGGGCTGGCAATGCATGCGCGCTATGAAGTCTTCAACAATTATGTTGCTGGTCAGTTATGACACAATAGTTTTGACACTGCTCTGAAGGAACCTAAGAAGAAGAAACCTACAGACCCTGAGGCCATGGATGCCCATCTTGGTGTTAAGGCTTCCTATAAGGCTCCTGACCAGAGCCCAACTGAGGAGGTCTTCTTAAAGTTCCTGGTTGGGGGCGCTGCTATTGACCCTCAGGATTCAGAGGCCCCAGCCCTTTCTCCCACAAAAATTGTGGATACCTTTGGGCTAGGGTTCAGCGTTAAGTCCAAAACTTAAGACCCCTTGGATTTTGCAAGGGATGTTAATAGAGCCACAATACGAATCTTCAATATATTTCATCCGTGGCACTATCACCTCCACAATAGGACCATTTTGACCCTCTTGCATTTTTTCTTTTGTTGTTTTTGCCTTTGGACATTTATAGCCCCTTTGGGCAATTTTTGTAATACATATTTGTAATAGTGAAAATGTCCAGCCCAATTGAGCCCATCTGTCATCAGGCCCATCAAGTTTATGGGCCAGCAAGATATTTATGAACCCAATAATAAAGCCCATTCAGAGGAGGTATGTAATGAAGGACCCTGATTAAATGTACAGGATGAAGTCCATTTAGGATATGTATATAAAGAAATTCCAACGAAAAGTTAATAGAGGCATTCGAAGAAGTGTTGAACATTTTAAGGTGTTTACACATTGGCGCCGTCTGTGGGAACGAGGGAGGTTCCTGATTTTTCAAATGCCCTTCGGTACCTGTAAAATCGCCTCCTTCTTCCCATCTCGAAAAGCTAAGTCTGTTTGACAGGCAAAAGACCCTCCACTTCCAAAAAACCTCCACTCACCGCCTCCCCGGACGAGAATGCCAGTCACCCGTTCACAGGCAAGCATTCTGCCCACTGAGGACAATCGTGCAGAGGACTCCCAGACCATGGAGCAAATTCTTCAACGCTTGGCGGCTGCAGAGGAACGTAGCATGGCCTTGGAGAAACAGAATGCAGAGCTCAGGGAGAGGTTGGCTCCACCAGCAGCTGCCTCACCGGCAGTTACACCTAACCCTCCGGTGGCGGCGATCGACCATTCTCTGAACCAACCTGAAGAGCACGCCGAATCTTCTCAGCGCTCGCGAAAGGCTCCAGCAGTCGACGAGTCTATAACCCCCCAGAAACTTCAAGCAATGATGGACGAGTTCCAAAGGAAAGTTCTCGGAGATTTGAGGTCTCGATCTACGGACGACATGGCCATCCAGGCGTCCACTGAATTGATACAGTCGCCTTTCGTTCAGGAAATAACCCAAGAGCCTTTCCCAAAGAAGTTCGTTATGCCACAGTTCACCCCTTATGATGGCACGCGGGATCCCGAAGAGCACATATACCAAATTCATCAGAAAATGACCATGTACGCCGAGAACGAGTCCTTGCTATGTAAGGTGTTCTCCACAAGCCTTGCTGAGGCCGCCCTATTATGGTTTAGGAAGCAGCCACCCCGATCCATTGGCAGCTGGCAACAGTTGACCAGGCTCTTCATCGCCCAGTATTATGGAAACAAGAGACAGAAGAAGACCATATCCTGCATCTTCACCATGATCCAGGAGAAAGGAGAGTCACTGAAAAGCTTTCTATCCCGATTCAACATCGAGTCCTCTTCTGTGGATAATTGTGACCAGCACTCTGCGGTCGAGGCATTCAGGATGGCCCTCATTCCTGGAACAAAATTCCATCAATCCTTGGTGAAGCGCCCTCCATCGGGAATTGGGGAACTAAACTCTAGGGCCCAGGGGTACTTAAGAATTGAAGAGGAAGAAACTATCAGGCAGAGAAGATCAGCCTTTGTCGGCCTTGAAATTCAGTCCAAGGATCGATTGACCGATCGGAAGCGATCAACTCCACCGGGATCGTCTGCCCCAGCGGGATTATCAATCCCAAAGCCATCCAAACGACCCAGGTTAGAAGAAAGGATAACACCCCTGAAGGTGAGCCTTGCAAAGCTTTACCAGGAGAACAAGGCCAAAGGGATTTTCCAGCAACCCCCTACCATGCGACAACCACTTGACCAGAGAGACAAGACAAAACACTGCGCTTTCCATGGTGATTTCGGGCACATCACTAACGAATGCCGCAATCTAAGGCAACAGGTGGAGACGTTACTACTTCGCGGAGTACTCCGGGATTACGTACAACGAGACAGGCCAAGAACCGATCAACGCGCCCCCGGCGTCCCTCGAAACCCCTCGGATGCACAACCGGTTAAAATCATCAATATGATTCATGGTGGCCCCCCACCCAAAGAATCCGAAGGATCGCGCCGAAGCTATCTACGGAAAGCCCACAAAATGAGAAAAGTCAACGAAATTAGTGAAGCCCGGTACAAGGCTGAAGAAACTCACATCACTTTCTCGGTGTCGGACCTTCGAGGCGTCCAAACCCCGCATGAAGACCCTCTGGTTGTGACCCTAATGGTGGCCAACTGCCTTGTGAAAAGAGTCGTGATCGATCCTGGGAGCAGTGCCAACATAATCACCAAATGGGCTTTCGAAAAGCTCGAAATCAACCCTTCTGAAATTATGACATCCCGATGCCCCATCGCGGGTTTTGACGGCAGGCAGATCGAGCCGATCGGTGAAGTTCAGTTACCTGTGTCTGCCGCCCATAGGACCCTGAACAAGACGTTCGTTGTGGTGGACGCCAAACCCTCCTACAATCTGCTTATGGGAAGGGGATGGATTCACCGAATGCAAGGTGTGCCTTCAACTCTTCACCAGGTCATGAGATGCTTAAGCCCTGACGGTACAGGCACCATTGATGTCAAGGGTGACCAGGTGGCCGCCAAGGAATGTTATTCGGTCACTCTGAAGGAGATCCGAAAGGCTCAGGCCCCAGGGGTACCTCGATCGAAGGAGCAAAGTTCGTGCTCCAAATAGCAATTAAAGAATGGGGAGCCGGGCACCCCGATTGTGGTTGAACCACTACAACCAATCTGTGTTGTGCCCAACAGCCCGGAAAAAGTTACTTTTGCAGGTACAACCCTCACCAATTCTGAATTTGAAGAACTAACACAATTGCTGCAGGACAACTCCGACGTCTTCGCATGGGAGCATACAGACATGCCGGGGATAGATCCCGACATTTCACAGCACTCATTGCATGTTGACCCAAACGTCAAACCAATCAGGCAAAAGCAAAGGCGAATGGGTGCACATCGGAACCAAATTATAGCAGATGAGGTATCCAGACTGCTCCAGGCCGGCTTCATCCGGGAAGTCAGGTATCCCGAATGGCTTGCCAACGTCGTGGTTGTCCAAAAGAAAAATGGCTAGTGGAGAGTTTGCGTTGATTTCACCGACTTGAACAAGGCATGCCCGAAGGATAGTTTTCCACTCCCAAAGATCGACCAGATGGTTGACGCTACCTCGGGCTATGACCGTCTAACTTTCCTGGATGCCTATTCAGGTTACAACCAAATAAAAATGAACCCTAAGGATGAGGAAAAGACTTCCTTCATTACTGAAACAGGTACATACTGCTTTAAAGTTATGCCTTTCGGACTGAAAAATGCAGGTGCTACTTTCCAGAGATTGGTCAACAAGATCTTTAAAGGCATGATGGGCACAGTAATCGAAGCCTACATTGATGATACTGTAGTCAAGAGCAGAAAGAAGGAGGACCACATCACTCACCTGCGCCAAGTGTTCGCTACCCTCAGGTCCCATGGCATGAAGCTTAATCCAGCAAAGTGTTCTTTTTGTGTATCATCTGGGCAGTTCCTGGGGCACATCGTGGACCGGACTGGTATCCAAGCCAGCCCGACACAAGTCAAAGCCCTGCTAGAGATGAAGGAGCCCCGAACACATAAGGACGTTCAAGTCTTGACGGGAAGAGTGGTAGCACTTAGCAGATTCATCTCACGACTCACTGATCGCTGCCGACCATTCTTTCAGGCAATAAAGGTAAAGAAGGGAGAGATCTGGGGTCACAAACAATCGGAGGCCCTGGCGGGGCTAAAAGAATATTTGACCATGCCCCCCGTCTTGTCTACACCAACCCCCGATGAAGTCTTATACCTTTATTTGGCAGTATCCTCCGCTTCAACCAGCGCCGCCCTCATCAGAGAGGACGGGAATCTTCAAATGCCAATATTCTACACCAGTAAATCCTTGGCTGAGGCAGAAACTAGATACAGCAGGCAAGAAAAACTGATTCTGTCACTGGTGAACGCCAAGAGAAGGCTAAGGCATTATTTTGAAGCACACCCGATCGTTGTCCCAACAGCTACACCCCTACGGGTTATTATGTCGAAGCCTGACCTTTCAGGGCGAATCTCTAAGTGGGCCATCGAGTTGGGCATATATGATTTGACATACATACCCAGGGTCTCCATCAAAGGACAGGCTGTAGCGGACTTTTTGCTCGAAAGTGAGACTGAGGAGTCAGACCCGGGCAGTGAACTGGATACATGGAAGATTTTTGTGGATGGATCAGCCAGCTCTTCCGGATCAGGAATTGGCCTAGAATTTTTAACACCTGATGGGACACGCCTTCATATGTCGGTGCAGTTGCAGTTCCCAGCCACAAACAATGAGGCAGAGTACGAGGCCGTCGTATCCGGTTTGAGGGTAGCCAGAAACCTCAAAATTCAGTCCTTAGCAGTACACAGTGATTCTCAACTAATTGTCCGTCAGATCAACGGGGAATACGAAACAAAGGACCCGACAATGAAGTTGTATCGAGCGCTAGTTTTGAAGGAGACAGAAAGTTTTCACAAAGTTACCTTTACCCAAATCCCCAGGAATGAAAACTCTGAGGCTGACCACCTGGCTAATCAAGCTTCCTCAGCGGGAGAGGATCTAACTCGGGTTGCACTGTTGGATTTTATTCAGAGGCCCAGCATTCAAGAGCCCGAACGAGTAATGCTCATCCCATGGGAGCCCAGTTGGATGGATCCCCTGGTAAATTACTTACGTAATGGAACTCTTCCTGAAAGTAAAGCTGAAGCTCACAAGGTCAGGAGGAATTCGGCTCGGTACTCAATAATAAACGGGCAACTCTACCGAAAATCCTTTTCTGGTCCCTACCTGAGATGTATCACGCCGTCAGAATCTAGAGCAGTGATGCACGAGATTCACAGTGGAGCTTGTGGAAACCACTCCGGCAGTAGGTCCCTCGCCCATAAGGTGCTGTCTCAAGGGTACTTCTGGCCCTACCTTTCTCGGGATACCGAAGAATACGTCCGAAGGTGCAAGCCCTGTCAAATGCACGGGGATGCAATCCATCGCCCAGCTGAGTTCCTGCATCCCACTATAGTACCGCACCCATTCGCCCGGTGGGGAATGGATATAGTGGGACCCTTACCGAAAGCAATCCGGTCGAATGCGTACGTCCTTCTGGCAACCGACTATTTCACCAAATGGGTTGAAGCAGAAGCCTATCCCACCGTCAAAGGGAGTCACGTCGTCAAGTTCGTATGGACCAACATTATATGCAGATTCGGGCTACCAAGAACGATCATGATGGACAACGGAACAAACCTGGACAACAAGGAGGTTAGAGCATTCTTTGCCGAACATGGTATCAACCAGAACACGTCTTCCGTCGGCTACCCGCAAGGGAACGGGCAGGCGAAAAGGACAAATCGAACTATATTCAACACTCTGGCCAAAAAACTTGAAGAAGCCAAAGGGGCCTGGTTAGAGAAACTGCCCGAAGTTCTCTGGTCATACAGAACGACCCCCAGACAACCCACGAGAGAGACCCCTTTTGCCATGGCGTACGGTGCCGAAGCTGTTATTTCAACTGAGGTCCGAGTTCCAACTCTCCGGAGTGAGGCCTGGGTCGAGGGACCAAGTAACCAGCATTTGGCTCAGAATCTTGATCTTCTGGATGAAAGAAGGGAGGCTGCCGGGATCAGGCTGGCTGCTTACCAACAGCAAGTCCGGAACCACTTCAATCAAAGAGTCAAAAGAAGAGAGTTCCAGATCGGGGACATGGTCCTTAGGCGCAAAATCGGGCTTGTAGGCAAGCTCAGGGAGCCCTGGGAGGGCCCGTACACCATCACTGAAGTCATCGGTCGCGGAGCATACCGAGTCCGAAGGAATATTGATGGCGGAATGGAACCAAACTCCCAGAACGCCTCTCGCCTCAAGAGGTACTACCCTTGATGGTCCAAGTCCTATTTTTACTTGGATCTTTTTGTAAAAAGGCTACAGCAACTGGTCATTAAAAATCATTATTATGGCCAATTAAGTAAATCATAAAATCTGCTGGTGTGCCCGAAGATCCTTGTTCCAAAAATAAACCAAGTGTTGCATTGACTTTTGCATGGCCTGAAGAGCCCGAAGTCACAACACAGATCCTGAAGTGATCATTGTTCAAAAATAAACCAAGTGTTGCATTGACTTTTGCATGGCCTGAAGAGCCCGAAGTCACAACACAGATCCTGAAGTGATCATTGTTCCAAAAATAAACCAAGTGTTGCATTGACTTTCGCATGGCCTGAAGAGCCCGAAGTCACAACACAGATCCTGAAGTGATCATTGTTCCAAAAATAAACCAAGTGTTGCATTGACTTTCGCATGGCCTGAAGAGCCCGAAGTCACAACACAGATCCTGAAGAGATCATTGTTCCAAAAATAAACCAAGTGTTGCATTGACTTTCGCATGGCCTGAATAGCCCGAAGTCACAACACAGATCCTGAAGTGATCCTTGTTCCAAAAATAAACCAAGTGGTGCATTGACTTTCGCATGGCCTGAATAACCCGAAGTCACAACACAGATCCTGAAGTGATCCTTGTTCCAAAAATAAACCAAGTGGTGCATTGACTTTCGCATGGCCTGAAGAGCCCGAAGTCACAACACAGATCCTGAAGTGATGCATTAACTGTAAAACTTTGCAAAAATAAACAAAATAACCAATATTCGTTATAACTGTAAAAGTCAAAAGTCGACGGGACAAAACCAATTATGTTTCATTAAAAATGGGCCCCTGTGGCCAAGGCTTACAATGCATTTCATAAACAGTAAATGCTAAGGGACGACGCCGGTGCCTGATACATCTGGGTTCACTGAAACGATGGCCCCATCGGGAGCCGGAGGATCAGGAGGGGCGGTTATGCTCATTCCTGGGAGAGGCTTGGTCAGGAACTCGCAAAAACGAACGTCGTCTGGACCACCAACCGGATCGTCGTACGGTGGGGAAATGCCCAAACTCTCATCCAGTTCTTCCACCGAGGCAAAAGTCCTTTCTTCGACGGGTTTCTGCATGTCACTAAAGCATGACCTCCATCCAAACCCGATCCGGTATTGGGAGGTTTCGCAGAAACGCTTATACATTTCGTTCCCACCCCGGTGGCACATCTCCACCACCGACCTCTCCGTAGCGAGGAGATTCTCAATCTCAGCCCTCTCCTCCAGGAGCTTCGAATTGGAAGCCGTCAAGTTCTCAATATTAGCTTTCAGGCTCCCATTCTCAGCCTTCAGGGCCTCCGTCTCAGCAAAGAGAGCCCGCCGAACTGCTTCCATTTCCTTAATTTTGTCTTCAGCCGCCCGAAGCTGTTGCTCTGCAGCGATTGCCCTTCGGGACTGGACATCCAACTTTTCGTTGGATATGGACAGTTTGGTGGCGACCTTCATTCGAGATTCCTCTTTCAGTCTCAGGAGCTCGTTGGACTTCTTGAGCAAGTTGGAGTCCTCCTCCAGTTTCGCATTATAAGCTTGCGTCAGGTAGAGCATCTGCCAAAAGATCAAGTGTTAGCCTGATAAGGAAATAAATAAAATATTAAAAGCAATGGAGGAGTCTGTAGATTCAAGCACTACCTTCATAACAACCTCTGGACCTGTCAGTGCCAACTCCTCCCGATCGATGTTTCTCAATCTCTTTCGGTCTATGGGTGTCCAGATCTGAGATCCCATAGCCCGAAGGGCAGTGTCGTTGTCAATTGTTGCGTGCCCTGCAACCAGAAAGTCGCCGCCCGGGAGTCTAATCTTCGGCGCCCAGGGCACGGGCAGCTCCTTTTCAGTTGCGGCCCCACTGTCATCTAGAACGATAGGAGACTCCTGCGTAGACGTTCGGGCCCTGACGGACCGTTCGGGTGGATTCTCCTCCGATCAGGGATGTCGCGCCCCCGTCAGGCTCGTTTCCCCTTCAACCAATCGGAATTCAGGGATGGGAACATCCACTGAGGATTGAACAACCTCCTCTGATCCTTGAGTAGGAGCCTGGCCGGTTTGCACATTTCCCATCGGTGGAGATGGAACTACCGGGATATTCTCTACTGGGGGCGGGATAACGGGAACAGCCGGAGGGGTTGGAACACTTTGTGATCCCTGCCCGGTCTGGATCTCACCGGGGGCTGAATTTGAGGCTTGAGGCCCGACTGCCCGCTTAGTCTTCTTCTTCAACACCGCCTGCGGGATCCTCAGCATCTCTGTGGATAGGGCCTGCAAATTAGAACCTGTCAAGAAACTGGTACAGATCCTCAAAGGTTGTCCCCAAATTTTTGATTTAAGCAATTCAAAACGGGTTCTGATATAGTTTGAGGTTTTATATTCATCGGGTGCTCCCAAAAACTCAAGCACATGGAGGCCCAACTTATCATTGCACTGATCACAGTTGCATACCCCCCTATGGAATGGCTTGAAAGAGGAGAAAAGGTGTTGGTTAAACTCATTGGGTACTTTGAATCTAGATGAGCTCGGGAGTCTCCAACTCCCGCTCACAAGGACCATCCTCTCTTTCCACCCTTTATTGGATTTTTCCGTACCATCACAAATTTTCCTCCCACTAATGGGAAAAAGGTTTGTACCGGCCCTGCACTCCTTCTGGGCCTGTATCTTGTAACAGAACAGAAGTTCCGCCAGACCAAGGTCAAGTCCCAGATCCCGATTGATCATCAAGATCATGGCCAGGACCCGGAAGAAGTTAGGTCCCACCTGAAGTGGGGCCAAGCCTAAAGTGGCTAAGGCATAAAGGAAGAAGGGCTGGATCGGGAATCTAATAACCTGAAGGTGAAAAGCCGACAACAAAATCTGATGGTCCAAAATTCCCTCGCCCTTCCTAAAATCATACTTTTTAGGGTAATTTTTGATAATCACCCCATCGGGTACCCCGCATTTAACCCTTAACCTTTTTAATACTGTCTCTACCCTGTTCATAGGGGGAAGGGGATCAGCATAGAACTGATCCCCCGAAACCCCTGCAACCGGATTTCCGGCTGCTGCTACATTCTGGTTAACTTCAGGTGGGCTAGACACAATTGTCCTAACCACCTCCACTGAGGGTGAACTAAGGGATGCGTCCGGGTTTACAGAGGAGGGTAGACGGTCGCTACCCGACCGGGTATCATCACTATCAGACATTTCGAAAAGAAAGACGCTAAGATGAAAAGAAATAACTTACTCTAAGATGAACCCCAAAGGATTTCTGACGCTTTCCTGAGAGTGGAGGTAGACTCTGGCAATGATAAGTCAAGGTCTCAAGTGCAGGGAGCTCTCTAAAAATTTTTAAAACTGTGAAACGGAATGAATCCATAGCACTGTAGGCATTATTTATAGAAGCCTCAGGGGCGCCTGAAAAGCCGTGCGCTCGGGAACCGAAACGTCACCTCGCTTCACGTGCGCCTCCCTTCTCGCCAACCAAGGCCACCCGGACCACGAATTTCAAATGTTACAATGATTGTACAACCGTCGTATTAATTGTGTCAGCCACGTCATCCCGATCAGGGGTGATGTATCTTGTCCCCACTCTGTATCCTTTATAATGGGCCGGGAAGATCGACAACCCATCACAAAGGATAGGGCATGTGTAATAGTGAAAATGTCCAGCCCAATTGAGCCCATCTGTCATCAGGCCCATCAAGTTTATGGGCCAGCAAGATATTTATGAACCCAATAATAAAGCCCATTCAGAGGAGGTATGTAATGAAGGACCCTGATTAAATGTACAGGATGAAGTCCATTTAGGATATGTATATAAAGAAATTCCAACGAAAAGTTAATAGAGGCATTCGAAGAAGTGTTGAACATTTTAAGGTGTTTACAATATTTTAATGGAAAATTTTTTCTTTTACTCATAACTTGTCTTATGCGTGATAATTTGAATCTTACCAAAATTTGTATGCCTTCAACTGATGTTTATTTCACAAGTGTATGCCTCAGACATATAATTTATGGTTTGATTGCAAATTTGAATAGGGGAAAACTTAGGAATAAATTCCTCTTTTTCATGGTTAAGGCATATGCCTCTGCCGTTTTATAGTTTAGGAATAAATTTCTCTTATTAATGGTCCAGGCATATGCCTCTACCATTTATTAACTTAGGAGTGAATTCTTCTTTGTGAAGGCTTAGGCGTATGCCTCTACCATTTTAGAGTTTAGGAATAAATTTCTCTTATTAATGATCCAAACATATGCCTCTGTCATTTATTAACTTAGGAATGAATTCCTCTTTGTGATGTCTTAGGTGTATACCTCTACCATTTTAAAGTTTAGGAATAAAATCCTCTTATTAATGGTCCAAGCATATGTCTCTGCCATTTATTAACTTAGGAATGAATTCCCCTTCGTGATGGCTCAAACGTATGTTTTTGCCACTTTATAGTTTAGGAATAAATTTCTCTTATTAATGGTCTAGGCATATACCTCTAGCATTTTTAACTTAGGAATAAATTCCTCTTCGTGATGGCTCAGGCATATGCCTCTGCCATTTTTTAATTTAGGAATGAATTCCTCTTTTTGATGGCTTAGGCATATGCCTCTGCCATTTTTTTAACTTATGAATGAATTCCTCTTTTTGATGGCTTAGGCATAAGCATCTGCCATTTTTTAGCTTATGAATGAATTCCTCTTCATGATGGCTCAGGCGTATGCTTCTGTCACTTTATAGTTTAGGAGTAAATTACTCTTATTAATGGTCCAAGCATATGCCTCTGCCATTTTTAACTTAGGAATAAATTCCTCTTCGTGATGGCTCAGGCGTATGCCTCTGTCATTTTTTGATTTAGGAATGAATTCCTCTACCATTTTTTTAACTTAGGAACGAATTCCTCTTTTTGATGGCTTAGGCATATGCCTCTACCATTTTTAACTTAGGAACAAATTCCTCTTTTCGATGGCTCAAGCATATGCCTCTGCCATTTTTTAACTAAGGAATGAATTCCTCTTTGTGATGGCTCAGGTGTATGCCTCTGCCACTTTATAGTTTAGGAGTAAATTCCTCTTATTAATGGTTCAGACATATGCCTCTGTCATTTTTAGCTTAGGAATAAATTTATATTTTTAATTAAAAGGTGATACATTGGCAATTTATTGCTAGAGTATGAAATGAAATTAGGCTTCAGCCTCTTTTATTCATTGTAATGAAATGAGTAACAAAGAATGTAAATATTTATTTCCTCTGTCGGGCTTAAGAAGACTTAAATCTAATTAGGGATAGTACCTCTTTAGTCTTGAGGCATTTTGTGAGTGGAGCTCCATACGCCCGTTGGATTTCCTCAATCGGTACACCCCTTTGCCAATGACTTCGATCGCAGTGTAAGGCCCTTCCCAATTTTCACGAAGCTTACCGATGATGCTAATCTTTTTCCTGAGGACCATGTCTCCAACTTTGAATTCTCATCTCTTCACTTTCTAGTTATAGCTTCTTCTGATCCTCTGGTGGTATTCAGCTGGTTTAGTAGCTGCCTTGTCACACTTTTCCTTCAGAGTATCGAGAGCTTGTGCCAAGTTCTAATTATTTCAATCTTCCTGGTAATTTTTAGTTATGATAGTTGGGACTATATTTTTTGTTGGGATGACAACTTCTGCTCCATATGTCATGGAAAATGGGGTTTCTCCAGTGGGAAACCTTGGAGTAGTCCTGTATGCCAACAAAACCTCTGGCAATTTGTCTGGCCAGAGTCCTTTGGCATCCTCCAGCTTCTTTTTTAGGATGTTTAAAATTGATTTGTTGGACCTTTCTGCTTGACCATTGCCTTGCGGGTACCAAATTGAGGATGTCTTTAATTGGATGTCATGCTGCTCATAGAAGGCTTTGGTCCATTTGTTGTCCAAGTTCAACCTGTTTTCGATCATAATTATCCCGGGGGCTCCAAAGCGGCATATGATATTTGTCCACATGAACTTAATTATATGCTTGTGTGTGATTACCGAGTAGGATTCTGCCTCCACCCACTTGGTGAAGTAATCTGTGGATATTAGTGCTAACTTAACCTCCCTTATAGCTTTTGGGAGTGGTCCCACGATGTCAATCCCCCACTGGGCAAAGGGATGTGGATTGAGTGTGGGATTGAGGAGCTCTGGTAGAGGATGAATGTTGTCTCTATGGATCTGACATTTATGGCATCTTCTGACAAAATTTATGTGTCTTGAGATAGGTAGGGCTAGAAATAGCCCTGATTCATCACTTTATGAGTGAGGGACCTCCCTCATGAATAATTTCCACACGTCCCCTCGTGTATCTCTTTCATGATGGCTCTGGCTTCAAAGGGGGTAAGACACCTGAGCTAAGGTCCTCCAAAGGACTTTTGGTATAACTTCCCATTGATCAGGGAATACCTAGAAGATCTCATTCGAACTTTTCTATCCTCATGCTTGTTTTCAGGCAGGTTGGGCTGCAAACGAACCGAACTGAGCCGAGCTTTAGAATGTTCAATCTCGGTTCATTTACTAAACGAGCCTAGAAAATGTGCTCAAGCTTGGCTCATTTGCTTAACGAACAAGCCCGAGCCGAATGCCAGATTTAACAAGTCAAACCCGAGCTTGCTCACGAACGACTCGTTTTAGTTGCAACATATATTATTCTTGCCAATAACTGCTCGGATTGAGTTGTTACATGTCTGTTTTTTACATATTTTCACTAGTGTAATTTTTTATGATGATTTTTATGTTATGACTGCATAATTCCTATAATCTTTTCACAATAATCTTCATAATTTATTCAATTTGAACACATACTTTTGTCAAATATGAGATAATTTTACTATTTAACTTAACGAGTCGAGCTCGAACCAGCTCACGAACGGCTCGATTCATTTGCAACCCTACAGGCAGGGTCCCATCCCTTAGGTAAGATACGATGGGATCCATCAAGCTGGGCTCCCAAGGTATTACGCAGACACTGATCGGTTGTTTAATACTTGGGATGTCAATGTAGTCTATTGGAGCCACTCTGGTTAGATCCTGGGTGTTAGATGATGCCATGTTGGCTAGTCTATCCGCACTTTCATTCTGCTCCCTTGGTATTTGTTCAAGGCTGAATTGGTCAAAGTGGCCTAACTCTGCTAGAGCTAGGGTCCTATAAAGTTCCATTTTTTCACCAGCTTCATATTCTCCGTTAACTTATCTAACAACAAGCTGATAGTCGTTGTATATTTTAAGGCACCTGATTTGGAGACTCTGCATAGTCTGAGTCCCGCTAGTAGTGCCTCATACTCAGTTTCATTGTTGGAGGCTGGAAATTCCAAACGGACTGACTGCTAGATTTTGGTGCCATCAGATGTTATTACCTTCAGCCCTATTCTGGCTCCTGATGCCCCAACTGATCCGTCAACAAAAAGACTCCATTCTGGCTTCTTTGACTTTTGATGTTCCAACTCAGGTTCTGCTTCCAGAAGGAAATCCGCTATGTCCCGCCCCTTGATAGTTGTTCTTGGCACATAAGTGATATCTAATGCCCCCAACACAATTGCCCATCTGGTAATTCTCCCCGTCAGGTCAGGTTTGGACATTATTGCTCTGATGGGGAATGTCGTTGGGACAATTATGGGGTGCGTCTCAAAGTAATGTTTGAGCCTTCTTTTGGCATTGATTAGGGACAAGATTGCTCGCTCAGTGGTGGTGTATCTTGTTTTGGGGTCAGACAGGGACTTGCTGGTGTAGAAGATTGGAATCTGGCGTGCTTTTTCCTCTTTGACCAGCGCAACACTTGTTATGGAAAATGAAACTGTGAGGTAGAGGTGCAATGTTTCCCCTAGCTCTAGAGAAATCAGGACTGGAGAGCTCACGAGGTACTCTTTCAACTTTTGGAGTGCTTGGGTCATAGTGAACATGCTGGAAATAGTCTTCTTTTGTCTCTGGTTGCCATAATATTGTGATATAAAGAGTTCGCACAACTTGCTCCAACTCCCAATTGATCTAGACGATTGTTTCCTGAACCACAGGAGCGGTGCCTCTATCAAACTAGTGGGGAACACGTTGCACATGAGGGCTTCATCCTTCTTCCAGGCAATCATCTTCGTCTGGTACTAGTAAATATGGTCTGATGGATCTTTGGTCCCATCATACAAGGTGAAAGTTTGCAAGTGAAACTTCTTCGGGTACTCTGTCTGATCTATTTCATCCGTAAAGGGTGATTTAATCATATCAACAGCAGCGTGGGCTGCTAGGTCCTTCATGGAGGGGGTCTGGCCCTTCATGCTCTCAAACACTTGCCTCTAGATCCTCTTAGCCATGTCCTTCAAATCTTTCATAGTTGGAGGTTGTTGACAAGGCAGACCTCCGGGTGTTGGAATAGAGATTTCATTTTGATCATCTGTCGCTCTGCTTTTGGTCCCCTCCTCGTGCCTCGGAGGATCTGGAACGCCTACATTGTTATTAACTCCATTGGCCACGCCTGTTGGTGTTGCCATCTGGGATTTACATTCTGTTGCTTAAGGTCTTCATTCATTTTCTCCACCACCTCCAGTCGTTGCATGATCTATATGATCTGAGCGTTTTGGGTGACATTTTCCCCTGCTACTGCTGAAGACTTGGTTATCGCCATGGATGCTTTTGCAAGGCCTTTTGGTGGAAAATAAAATGTTAGAATTTGGAAGAGAAATTAAAGAAAAAATGTCATTTTCTCGTAGACGGCGCCAAAATCTAGATGCACTTTTTGCACACACTTGAGAATCACTTTATTGAGGCTCGAAGGCCGTATTTATACAACAATAAGATGGGCCCTAACTCATTTTGATTAGGATCAAATCCCTTTATTCTAGGGATTTGATTTCCTTTTACAACTGTCAATTTTCTCTTTCCTTATCTCATTGAATCTTTGGCTTTAGCCATAAGTTAAAATGACTTATTGGCTAAAGTTAGTTGGGCCAATATGTGACCGGTTATAGGTTCTTCCAAATTGGGCTTTCATTCTTTCTCCAACAGGCCCCCAATCTGTCTGTTTCTTGGGTAATTATCGTTGGGCCTTTACTTTGATAGGCTAGAAAATTTGGCCCTTACATATGAATTTTTGGTTAAAGGAATATCTTGATTAAGAAATAACAGTATGAAAGAAAAATAATTTATGCACACACATATACACTTTAATTTTATAGAGAAACTTTTGGAGAACTTAAAGTTTGATTTTGGGTTTGAAAGTTCAATTATTGTGGGAAGCATAATATGCAGGGAATTAAATTTAGAATTTTAAAATATTTTCATAACAATTCATTCTAATTGTGGGACCCATACGTATTAAATGATTTCAAAACATCAAACCCATCAGGCAAGGTATAATATTATTTTATTTAAATTTACTAAGAGCACCATCAGAGCTTCAAAACTTGACCGGAGATTATTTGGCATTTGAGCCAAACATGCCTTTATTTGATCACTGCATGGATTTGGCACAACAGACAATTCTTGCCCATTTTAAGGAGAAATTATTGAGTGGTCCTGGTCCACCACATCATTTTGTTGATGTGGTGGACTCAACAAATTAATGAGTGTCATCTATATAAAATTAACACCTCAAATCTATCACATCATTATCTTCAACCCCAATTAATTCATCCATGTGCCTAATCCCCACAATCCCAACCACCACCACCATTAACCTCACCACCACCGCCATCTTCAACCTCACCACATCAGCAAAATGATGTTATTAATCCCAACATGATTGCTATTCAAATCACTAAATGTATCGAATTCGACATTCAAATCACTAAGTATATCGAATTCGACATTCAAAACACATTCAAAGGAAACCTAATAACATAGCAAAAGCCAAACCATCACCATGTTCCCACAAAATCCAAAAAGAGAAATAAGTTGAAAACGATACCAATTTTTTAGGGTTTCCTTCCCGAGCCTGATGGGTTTCCTGTAAACGAGTCGCCCATCATTTAAACTCGACGACCCAGTGAGTTGTACGGATGACCCACCATTGACGACCTTGGCATCACCATGGAGAGCGAGTCGTGACTCAAAGATCGAACCTTTTTCAAAACTCTTGAAGGAAAATGACGAATTTGGGTACCCATTTAGGGTTTTGAAGCAGAGAAAGAATAAAGAAAGGGTAGTGAAGTACCTAGAAGGTGTGGGAAAAAAAACTTACTTGAAAGGTGAAAAAGCGGCCATGGTTGGTGGCGGCGGCGGAGGTGACGGTTGTTAGGGTTGTGGAGATGAAGCATGTGGATGAATTAATTAAGGTTGATGATGATATGACAGATTTGAGGTGTCAATTTTATACCTATGATATTCATTAATTGATTGAGTTAACCATATCAGCAAAATGATGTTGTGGACCAGTATCACCAAATAATTTATCTATTTTAAGTGCCCAGGAGTGTGTCTCCGTTTTTTGCCTATTTTTAAAAATTCTTAGAACAACAAATTTTTGTTCACTAAATTCGTTAATTATCCAATCTGCGTTTCTTAAAAATAATTTTCAAAGAACACTTAAAGTTTTCAATACATAACAAGACATTTGTCCAGGGACACTGTTCTTAGTTTGACTTTTATTACATGCCTTATACCCTTTTTTACGTATACTATAATTACCTTTTATAACTTTAACTTTATCTCTTAACTTTCTTTAATACGTTTATTATTTTTGTCATGTCTAAAGTGCTAATTTACTAATATATACCTTCTCCCAATTCTTCAATTTCTAATACAACTGCGATTAATTTTAATAAATAATGGAACTTTACTAATATATAAAGATCCATCCGCATATTCTTAATTGTATTTTTGAATACTTTTTATTTGATAGGATAGAAAAATCTAGAGACTGAACTAGAACATGCCTACCATAATTATATGGAGAGACGAAATAAAAAAAAATATAAAAATAAAAATAATATGAATTTTTAATACTTAGTATTTAGTACGAGATAAAAATATTGGAGACTGAAGAAGAACATACCTATCATAATTATGGAAACAAAATATAAAACATATATAGAAAAATTAAAATGCATCATAATTATGGAAAGAAAATATAAAAAGTATATATATGAAAAATGAAAACAAAAGAAAATTGTTTTCGTCAGCTACCTAATTTCTGACTCTTCTCTCCTATATTTATGAAAAATGAAAACAAAAGAAGATCATTACACAACTCAACTTTGAGAGAGAAACAACAGAAAGAGTTTTTACTTCCTACGGTATTGGCAGTTTTTTTTTTTGGAAGAATACTATTACTTCGTATCTTTAGGTATTTTAATTCGTTTATTTGCTACATATATTATTGGCATAGGAATTTGTTCATCCATATGTATCAAATATATTTTAATACTTAGATATACATATATGCATGTGAAATAACAATAACTATACTTGATATTAATTAAGTAATTTATTATATATATATATTTGTACTCATTGATATTATTATTTATTTATTTATTTATTATTATATGTATAAATATATATATTTGTACTTATTTAGCATGTCATATCTAACCATTTGAACATTTATTATACTTTAGGTTAACACGCCTATTTTATACTTCCTCCGTCCCAAAGTGATTCAATTTATTAAGAGAATAACTTTTGGTATTTTATATTATAAAAGTGAGGTGAATGATCAAATTTGCCTATTTTCTACTCCTTCTGTCCTAAAGTGATTCAACTTATTAAGAGAATAACTTTTGGTATTTTATATTATAAAAGTGAGGTGAATGGTCAACTTTACTCTTAGTGAGTTCAAAATGATGTGATGATTTATTGTTTAGGTTTTGTATTATTTCAATACATGAAAGGTAATTTGATAAAGTGACTAAATAAAGTAATTTGACTTTTCAAAATGAATACTTATAGTAGGAGGAATAAAAGTGAAAAGATGAACTAAGACGGATAAAAGTGAAAAGATGAACACTTGTAGTGGGAATATGTAAAAGTATAACACATATCCTATGTGAATATCAGTTAAATTTATTTTGATTAATGTAGAGTAAATAATTAGTTAATTCAATAATAGCATTAATGACATGTTAAATTAACAAATTAAATATAAAAATTACTAATCCGAGATTTAGTAATAAATTGATCGGATTTAAAATATGCATCTTAATTTACAATTTACTACTACATGAGAATATTATACTGTTTAGTTGTTTATTTTACATATATATATGTAATTCTTCATTTTTAAATTCATTTTGATATAGTTATATAGTAGTACTATGCATCATTATTAGCAGTAAAAAAACAAATTTTAATAATCCCATAGGTGCGTTTGGAAAACCTGTTTTTTGTATTTGTTTTCTGTCTTCAAATATAAAAATTGTATTTGTATTTGTCTTTGTTTTTTCAGCAAAAAACTAAAAACAAAAAAGCGTTTGGATCAAAATTTGTATTGAAAAATAAAATGGTATTGGTGGGTGACGGTGGTGGTCGGCGGTGGTGGTGGGTGACTGGCGGCGGCGGCGCCCGGAGGTGGCGGCGGCCGGTGGCAGGGGTGGTGGTGGTTGGTGGCAGCGGCGATGGGAGTGGTGGCGGAGGTTGTACCCTAAACAGTGATAAAACAACTAAAAATTATATTTGGTGTTTTCACCACTTTTATCCACTATTCACAAAAAATAATTTTTTTAGGAAAAAAACAGTGAAGTATTTGCTAAACGTGTTTTTATTTTTAACATGAGCGAACAGTAAAAAAAATAAAAAACTATTTTCTTGTGGGCGAAACGACCCATGTGGAAAAGAAGAAAAAAAGAGAGGTATAGAATATTCTAGAGAAACAAACACGAAATACAAGACCCTAAATTCAAATCCCCTAACCTTTCCAAAAAAAAATAATTTCAAATCCACTAAACATCTTTTAAAATAATTTAATCTAGTAAACCGATCTAGAAAAAGGAAAAAAGTGAATTCCACAACATTCTCGAGAACCAAATTGCAAAGAATCGAAATCGCACGCGTACAGTCTCAGCTCTCAATCCATCGAATCCACGATCGCCGGAGCAGAAATGACGGAGTCGGAAGGAGTCGCCGGCACAGCCTTGACCATTCCGGCCACCGACGCCGACACGACGTCGTTCTCATCCCCTCCTCCTAAGCTCCCTCCCCAGCTACGACGCCGTCTTGAACTCTCCAAAACCCCTCCCCCCACCGCTCAGGACATCGAAGCTAAGCTCAAAGACGCCGATCTCCGCCGTCAAGTACCTACCTCTCTCTCTCTCTCTCTCTAGATATATATATATATATATACATTTGCATATCTATATATAAGTATATATATTAATTTTATTTCTAGTTTTATTTCAATTTAGGGCTAAGATTGTGAAGAACTGAGATTTTTGAGTATTTTGTGATAGAATGTAAAACTGGCATCAATTAAGCCTACTAGTGAGCATTAAGCTTTAGTTCGAGTGGTAATTTTGTTTTCTTTTAGTCCAGAAAGTGAGGGTATTAGGTTCTGGATTTTCCCGGGAAAGACACAGATAGAAAGTACCAATTTTGTTTTTAAGGGAGCCAGGAATTAAGGGTAGGGTGGGTTGGGGGTGGGTTGGGGGATATGATGTAATTAAAAATGAATTAGGATCCTCTCATTTTCTCTCTCCAGAGGTGAATTAATGGTTAAAAATAGGCCACATCATTCAATCATTTTTTATGGCAAGTGTATCACAAAAATATTGTATTTGTAGTTTTGTTAAGTGAGGATGTGCATGTATTTTAACCATTAGATCATGCTGTTCTATGCATTCTTGTCATAATGTTCACAATATTTTCAATGCTCCCAAAACTTATTGACGATGATAGTAACATTGTTGTAGTAGTTGTATAATAAACATCATCTTAAAATAATTGAAGTAAAAATTCTATGTTAGATTCAAATAATGGTTACGGTATGTGAATAAAAATAGAATTTATATTTTTGAGAATTTAAAGTAATAATGAACTTGCAATGTCAAGGAACTTGTGTATTTGTTTCATAATACTTGAATTTTTATAAGATAGCTAAAATGTATATATTAAAATAAAAATTAGGGTAATTTACATAAAATCCCCTATAGTTTGGTATTTTAATTAAGAAACCCTTTATAGTTCCAAAACCCCCCTCAATTTTCATTTCAGTTACAATTACCCCCTTGCCCCAAAAAATTCCAATTTTCCGGTCATGTGGCTTATGAATTCCCTATTATACCTTGAATCACCATATTTCATAAAACCCAATGTAGTTTTGAAAAAAATTATATATTTTCGAAAATATATATATATATATTTTCAAAATATATAAAATATATATATTTTCAAAATATATAAAATATATATATTTCGGGAATATATATATTTCATAAAAGTATATATATATTTCAAAAAAGTATATATATATATTTCAAAAATAATATATATTTTTTCTGAAATATATATATTTTTTCGAAATATATATTTGTTTCCGAAATATAATATATATTTCAAAAAATATATATATATTTCAGAAAAAAACATTTTTCTGAGAATTTTATTTTTTCAAAAATATATATATATTTGGAAATATATATAAAAAATATATTTCTGAAGTATATATTTTTCTGAAAAAAAATATATTTCGTAAAAGTATATATATTTTGGAAAAATATATATATTTCGGCAAAAAATATATATATTTTGGAAAAAATATATATTTCTCATAATATTGTTACTGAAATATATATTTTATTCCGAAATATATATATACTTTTTTGAAATATCTATATTTTTGAAATATATATATTATTTCCAAAATATATTTACTTTTTTAAAATTTATATGTATGTATGAAATATATTTTTTTTCCCAAGATATATATATTTTCTGAAATATAAATTTTTTTCCCAAAAAAATATATATTTTCGAAAAAACAATTCTCAAAAATATGTATTTTTTCTGAAATATATATTTTTTCTGAAATATAACCCAAAAAAATATATATTTTCAAAAAACAATTCTCAAAAATATTTATTTTTTCTGAAATATATATATATTTCAAAATATATATTATATTTAAGGAAAAATATATATATTTCGGAAAAAATATATGTATTTCGGAAAAAATATATATTATTTCTGAAATATATATACTCTTTTTAAAATATATATATTTTCAATATATATATATTTTGAATTATATTTTTCGAAAATATTTAAATTTTTTCGAAACTATAGGTTTTTTTTTTTGAAATAAGGTGATTCAGGGGTAGAATGTGGCAGGAAAATTGGATTTTTTTGGGGCAAGGGGTAATTGTAACCGGAATGAAAATTGAGGGGGTTTTTGGAACTATAAGGGGTTTCTTGATAAAAATCCCAAACCAGGGGGTTTTATGTAAATTACCCTTAAAATTATTATGTAAATATTTTGGAGATCCAAATGGAATTTTTTATGGACTTTGCTATATAATAATTTTCTCTAGGCTAATAAAAAAAATTTGAAATTTTTTGGAGGGGCCAAATGGAATTTTGTAGGGGTTATCTTTGAAATAGTTATTTTATTAGGCTAATAGAAGATTTTTGAAATTTTTTGGGAGCGACCATGGCGCTCCCCCCCAAGCTTCTACTTGGCTCCACCCCTGTTTCTTATTTGTTTCTGGGGGTTTTGTTCATGCATTGAGTTTCTAGACATGTATATGTACTGCATCTTTTTCCTTGTTCTTTTTTAATTTATTTTCTTGGAAATTAATTAAATTATTAATTTCGATGTCTGGGTAAGTGAATTCTAATGTCATAATTGCAAAAGCAATGATTCTGAAGAACAGAGAATGGAAGGAAAATTTGAGCATTTTGTGATCGAATGGAAAATTGGCATCAACTAAGCCTTAATAGTGATTTAAGATAAAGTGAGTGATAATTTTGTTCTCTTAGACTTCATACACTGAGTGTGTTAGGATTTAGACTTTCCCGGGAACAAACAGTTGGAATAACAAAATTTTGTTTTCTTGAGTTTGTGGGACGAGGCGACTTCTTGTTAGATTCGTATGTGACATGTAAAAATGAGATAGTGATACATTGAATTAGTTTATTTCATGTTTTCGTAACTGTTTATTGGTTTTTTTGATGCATGATGTTCTTAATATGGGTCTGACCAAACATTTGTTCTGTTTGGATGTAGCAATACTATGAGTTGTTGTCAAGCAAAGCGCGGACGAAGATGAGAAGTCCGTCGTCTTCGCAAGAGGAAGGCCTAGGACACCGTATCGAAGCAAAGCTTAATGCAGCCGAGGAGAAAAGGTGAATTTCATATGAGAAGATTGAAAGCTCGTGTGTTTCTAGCTACACTACCTTGACAAGAGAGAGGGAGGGAGGGAGGGACTAATGCAAATAAGTGGCCTAGTACAACAAAACTACTTGTTACAAATAACATCTTTGGAATAATTACCAGCCAAAAATATCTTTTAATGACAAAAATACTAATTACTTCTTGAATGACATTTAAGAAAAGAGTATTCTAGAAAAAGTCATAGAATTAATTATTTTTCTAGATAGTTTTCATGAAAAAAAATCCTATTTTAAAAATACCCTCAACTTCTATTCTGACGGATTGAATATCTTTTAGTGGTATTTCCTCAACCTTTCAAAATGAGAGGTGGGGGTTCTAGTCCCATGTGGCAACTAGACGTGTGAGTTTAATACCAAGGGAAAATGCGATTTTGAATTTATGAGTACTGTCTTCTGCTTTGGTTGACGAGGACAATGAATGGGAAAAAAAGGAAGTTTTAAATTTTGTTCAATGTATGTGTTGTCTTTGAATTCCAAGATCAGAGTAAAAGCTCATATCAACATGGGCTACTAGTTGTTTTGTGTGCATGGGTGTAATTAGCTACCAAACAATTGGCGCCATAACAGACTAGGGAAATTAGGGGAGAAAAGGGCCAAAATGAAACCAAAAGAGATGAAAGAAGAATAAGAAACATGCAGTGCAAAACAAAAAGAAAGCATGTTTTCGGCTCCATAAACGAAGTTGCCAAATGGATTAAGCTCTACATTTTTTCCTCCTCTTTTCTATCATTTCACCTGCGGCCAATTGAACATAGGAGCATAAATTAAAATTCCATGTAATTTTGGATTCTTTAAGAGAACCCTAAATTTGATTTAATAGTTAATGCTGCATTAGTTTTCTCTTTGGTAATTATTTATATGCACAGTAAATTTTCTTTTGTTGAATTTGATTTTCCCCTCCCCCCCTTGAATTATTTAGCACTTCCGTATAACTTTAATTGTCTAATCATAAATTGTTGACTGAATGATAAACATTCTACTTCAGTTTCCTTACTCAATATCCTTTGCAGTCGGATGCTTTTAGAATGTGGATGATTTAGTTTACTTTCTGCATGATTTGTCATGTACTCATGCCCACTCGTCTATTTGTACCCTATGGTGTTTATTGGTTTCTTGTTCTTATGGTACTGACAGGCTGAGCATACTTTCAAAGGTTCAAAAACGTCTAGCTAGGATAGACAAGCTACGGCAGGCGGCTAAGACGGGTTTAGAAATGCGTTTTGAGAAGGAACGTGGTGAGCTCGGCCTGAAAGTGGAATCACGGGCTCAACAAGCGGAGGCAAAGCGGATGCTTCTTTTAAGAACTAATAGGCAACGAAAGGCTGCAAAGAAAGAGCAGAGAGCTCAGTCATTGATGCAGAAGCTGAATCAGGAGAGCAAGTATAAGGAGAGTGTGCGGGCTGCAATTGACCGGAAGCGTGCTGCTGCGGAGAAGAAACGGTTAGGATTGCTGGAAGCAGAAAAGTCGAGGGCACGTGCTAGGGTATTGCAAGTACGGCGGGTAGCTAGTGCTCTCTACAGTCAACGGGAGATTGAGAAAAGGAGATTGAAGGACCAATTAGATGATCGGCTCCAAAGGGTAAATTAGTTTTCTAGTAAAGAACTAAAGATTTATCTTTAATGAAATACAATTTTTTCTGTAGTAGTTCTATTTTTCCTATTTTTGTTAATATATTTTATAATTTTTATTTCATCTATGCATTTGATATGACTAGGCCAAGAGGCTAAGGGAGCAATATTTGAGGCAGAGAGGAAGTTCTCAGAATTCAGTTTGTTCCAATTTACAAGTGTTGGTTGAGCAGGAGGAGTTTCCATCAAATAAGCTAGCAAGGTAAACAAGTTGATATTGCCGCTCATGAGCATCAGTCCTCTTCATCCACATTTTTTTACTTATTTTCTTGAACTAAATAATCATGTAGGTTTATTTGTCAAATTTTGTTTATGTCTAATTATATTTAGTACCTTTCAAAAGTACAAAAGCTGTAAAGTGAATTTTAAAAAGGTGCCCCAAGTTTCCCTAAGAGTGCTGACTGCCCCTGCCGTTAAAAGTTTTAGTTCTTTTCTGATGAAATTTCTTCAAACTACAGCTGCTCATGGGATTTGCTTTTTGACTTAATCCATTTGGTCTTGATAACCTGGTTAGGCAATACTTTGTGTAAATTGAACATTTTCTGACAAATTTGTTATTTCCTGATGGACCTCATCATTTAGAAGTTGATCTCTATTTTATTCGCATAAGATTTTAATCTTTCATATGCTAAAGCTCAAATTGTCATTCAGGAAACGGAATACGAAAAAAAAGTTAACGAATTAGCTAAGCTTTGTCCAGCTGAAATTGATCTTCATAAGCAGTGTTTCCCCCGACATTTTCATTAATATGTATGATCCTCTATCAGATTCTATAGTATAGGAAAATTGATCAAGAGAAGGATTTGACTAGAATGATGAACTGATGAAGATTTATTTGGGGATTTTCATTCCAGTAATGAATGATTGTTGGGTTTATTTGAAGAAACCGGTGGGTCAGGCTTCTATTTGGTTTTTGTTTGTTCTTTTCTACTTTTAAGTAGTTTAAAGACAATAATGGGATCTTTTCATAAGACAAAAGTTGTCCGCCTTACTATATTTAGAATAGTGGTCGATCCAGCTGTACTTTTTCCTGTATAACTAGAAAAGAAGGGTGCATGATCTCACGAATTACTTCTACATAAATTAAGAAATCATATGTAAGAACCATAGCATTTCATGATTCATTGGTAAATCTACTTTGTTTCTCTATCAACCCGCAATACACCCAGCACTACACTTAGATTAATTGAATTTGTTGCTAAAATATCGGTATTAAACTTGAAACTCCCGGCGGACTGCCACTGGCCCAAGGAAACAAAAGAATCGGTTATATTTTTCATATGTTATGTATATAATGAAATTTAACATCATTCAGATATTAGAATTATGGAGATCCTCTCTCTCTCTCTCTCTCTCTCTCTTACTTCCTAGTGTGGGGGTGGGGAAGGGCAAAGGTAGGTGGAAAATTTTGTTCTTCTGTCCAATTCAGTCTTCCATTCGTTCATGTGCTGAACGGGATAACAAGTTAATAAATGAATGAAGGACAAGGGTCTGGGTGAAAGATAATTTGTCCTAAGCTTTGGAAAATGAAAAAATTGTAGTTACATGTTGAAGGTTGTATTGACCTTTCTTTCTGAGTTTGGAAACCAGGAAGCCAAGTGAATATTATTCCCTACTTGTCCTTGAAAGTACTTTTTAGAGTTTCCAGAAAGGCAATACAAGTGCACCAAAGTCTTCCTACTCCCACTCCCCATGAAGCGAAGGAAAAATGAAATGAAAAGTAATTTGAAAGAGAACAGCAAGTAGTTCTTATTAACTGAAGATATATCTTGATGCAGGACGACCTACTTTTTCTTTCCCCCTATGACTGAAGTTCAAGGGAGAAGACGGGGAATGGGCTTAGGGTTTATTTTACATGGATTCGGCTTCGTGTGTCGGATACGGGTATGTATCCTGGTAGTGGACGTGTCAAATATATAATAAAAGGACACATGGACACAACTAATTAATCATTTTATTTAATTTCATTTGTATTATTATTAAGTGTATAATGATGTTTTAACCAAATATGGTGTTCAAACTAGACATTTCACTCACTTGTAGTAATATTATAACTTGGAATCATTTGGATCTAAATTTAGATAAGTGTCTTATCAAGAGTGTCGGACACATATCTCATACCCATGTCCGACTAATATGTGTCGAACACAGGTACTTCACCTACTTTAGAAGAGTCCATGTAACATAGGTTTCAATACTCTTTTCATTTTTTGGCACTTATGAGTGGGTCTGGACATGAGTAAATGTATATTACTAGATTGTAACGAGATTCAAGCAAAACATCATCTATCGGTTAACATGTAAACAAATGAGTACCCTAAAAGTTCAAGCTATTGGATTAGGGGATTGTAACGATGTGGTTTAATATAAAACAGTAATTTCCCATTCTTACGGCATAGATTTTGGTATTGGTAGAGTGAACATGGTTGTAGCAAAATTAAATAAAGAAACCTTAAAGAAAGTGAGAGAGTGATGTCGGATTGCATGGGGGATTATTTGACGCAGCGGATCAATGAAATCAAGTATGATAAATGAGAATAGCACCGTATTCTATAAAACACTTGTGTCCACGAGAAGAGGTTGAGAGAAACTCTCAATTTTCTGATTATATTAAAGTGAAGAATATCCTAACTTGGGATGCGTTCCCCTTTTGAGCGCCTTTTAATACATTATACATACTTACTTATCAAAAAAAAAAAAAAAAGAATATCCTAAACTATTACAATAACATCAACTATAAATAGGCATAAGCAAACCTTCAAAATAGAAAACCCCAGACCAAATAAGAATAAGAAAAAATAAACATTCCCTCCATCCCATATTTGTTGTCCGCTTTCATAATTTTATCCATCCCAAAATAATTGTCCAATTTCGAATCCCAATACAATATACTCTTATATTTTCCCAAATTATCCCTTTTCATTAACTTCAAAAAGTAGTGGACCCCACAAAAAGTAAAACTATACTTCATGTTTAAGGATAAAAATGGCAACGCAAAAATCCTAAAAAATTGTTGAAAAGTCAACAATGTACATTGTTGAAGGATATAAATATTTAAGTTACACCCTTAAGCTATTAGAGAGGGTGTAACTTAAATAAGCTATTAGAGAGGGTGTAACTTAAATATTTATATCTTTCAACAACTTGGCTCTGATATCATGTTAAATATCAACTATTCTAAAAGCTTAAGCTATTAGAGAGGGTGTAACTTAAATATTTATATCATTCAACATAATTCTATTTTGGGACAGAGGGAGTAGAGACCCTTTAAAACAGAATCCTAAATCAAATAGGAATTGTTGATGCTTTGAATGGTTGTGTTGAAAACGGCGTCGTACTTGTCAAGAAAAGCAAAACTGTGACCAAGAGTGGTACTGGTATGGTACCGGCCAAGGAGACTTCGACGGTCAAGTAGTAATTTGAACGTCGAGGAAAGGAAAGAGAGAAGTATTTTCAAGAATAATTATTGCCCACCTCTTTAGGTTGACCGACCTATTTATAGGGATTTTAATGTTGTAGTTTTGGTAGGATTGTAATATGTTGATGCTTATCCGATTGTTGAGTCTTTTGTAGGAGTTTACCCCGTCGTTGTTATCCAGATAGATTGAGGAACTCAACTGGTAGTTGGTTATCTCTTGGGTGATAAAGCTTATCATTTTGTAGGTTCTCCTTGTTGAACTCTTAATTCTTATCAGTTGCCCCCCGTTTTTGAACTCGCTTATCAGGTATAGGGAATGAAAATTCTCTTTTATAGAGATGCATTGTAAACTTCTCTTTCTTTATTAATATGAGAATTTATATCTATATATTTATTTTTAGATAAGATGTACCACATTTTCCCTTTTTATATCAATTTCTACCATTATTGGCAAAAACAAAGAGTTAATGGGTTAGTTGGTAATTACTAATTACTAGGGAATATGTGTCCTAAAGCCAAGTAGTTTAGTGAATAGTTGCAAAAGAGCGAAATGGTACAGGGGAGAAGTTGGAGAGAAAATGTGGATGTGACCTTTATGACTTTACATAGCTTATATATGTGTGTGTGTTGGTGTGTTGTGACTGGTGGGAGGCAAAATGGAAATCACAAAAATGTCTGAAATAAAGGTTGGAGAGAGAAAAAGCTTTCTTGACTTTGGGGTGGCAAAACGTAGATATAACAGTTCTCCTTTCCATTCTTGGGACTTGTCCTTCTTGTTATTTTTTCTGAAAATACTAAGAATGCTAAGTGGTGGTTTTCTGTGTTCTGTACTGGATGAGGAACTTTTTATTTGGTCATTCCTGTGGGCGGTGGTCCTGGCATTTCTTTATATAACAGTGCCATATACTTAAAATGAAGAGATGCCTTTTCCATTTTAGAGATGTATTGGCTTTGCTGACTCAACCAATATGAGTTTGACACTATTGAAAACCGAAATATTTTAGTCCTCTTTCACCCGTGTCTTCCCCTTTTAAGTATTAAAAGGACAAACATAATATTTTGGTTTTCCAGGTGTTGGAGGCAATTTGTAAGATTAAGAAGAACAACTTTTTCCTTGGCAAAGGCATATGTGGCTTTAGGAGTCGACGAAAAATCTGTCAAGTCAATGCCATTTGAAGAGCTTTCTCTTCAGATTGAGTCAACAGTGACCATCAAAGTTGTGAAAGCTTTACTTGACCGGTTTGAGAGTCGCATTACTCTTCAGAAGGAAGCTCTTCGTACAAGCAATTTAGAAAATATTGATCATCTTCTTAAACGGGTTGCTTACCCTAGTCGAAGGCGCAGTGCCAATAATCCTACAAGAAGCATTGGGGTGAAGAAAGTAGGGCCTAGAAGAGAAGTAGCTCACAGTTTGACTAAACTGTCAAGGTATCCTGTAAGAGCTGTTCTCTGTGCCTATATGATATTGGGACACCCTGATGCAGTGTTCAGTGTGATGGGAGAGCTTGAGATTCCTCTGGTTGAGTCTGCGAATAGTTTTGTTCGCGAGCTTGAGTTGTTGGTTAAGATTATAGTGGATGGCCCCACCCAGATGACACAAGGAGAAACAGGTTCCTCAGCTCCAAGTCACCTGACGTTCAGATCACAGCTGGAAGCTTTTGATAAAGCATGGTGCTTTTACCTGTATCGATTTGTTGGGTGGAAGGTTAAGGATGCTAAATTGTTAGAAGAGGATTTGGTGAGAGCTGCTTGCCAGATGGAGTTCTCTATGATGCAGGCTAGCATGCTGACTCCAGAAGGAGATACTAGCAGGCCAACTCTAGGAATGAAGTCTATCCACAAGCAGGTACTATAGGAAGCTCAACTATGAAGCAATCTTTAATGAAATGAAATTCTTTAATTGGCAAATTTCTTCATTATATTGTCATTTTTATGGCAGGTTAAGGAAGATCAAAACCTTTTGAGGGAAAAGGTGCAGCAACTAAGTGGTAATGAAGGGCTTGAACGCTTGGAACGAGCTCTGTCTAATGTGCGGTCTAGATATTTTGAAGTCAAGTGCAATGGGAGCTTATTAGCATCCCCAGCCGCTCACAGGTCACCTCCAAGGTCACCTGGTTCATCAGATAGGCCTGCAGTTTATGTCTCTCATGAAATAGATAAGCCTGCCGAAGACTTGAATAGATCAAGCAGTACAGTTCACCTATCGTTTGAGGCCTCCTGCAATGACGTCGTTACATCTACTTCTAGAAGTAATGAATTGGGCTGCTCGAGCTCTGGTGCAATTTCCATTATGGAGAATGAATTGCTCGTAAATGCAATTCTCCATAATCGCCATGGTTTTGCTGATAGTTTGGACATTGGTAGTGATGTTCAGCAAAGTCTTAAGGTTATTGGACGGATTTAATTGTTCTGTTCTCTCTTTATTAATTTTTGCACACATGCACAGTTATTTACGAGGTACATGTGTATATATGGGTATATATAACTAGTTAGTCTGTGTACGTTTGTCACTGTTCGCTAATGTGTGGAACATATGGAGATAAGATTCATCGTAATTGCTTGCTTTTCATTTATTTTCATGCAGGCAAAAGTGAGAGAGACAATGGAAAAGGCTTATTGGGATGGTATAATGGAATCCTTGAAACAGAATGAGCCTGACTACAGCTGGGTGATTAAACTCATGAAGGAAGTCCAGAATGAACTGTGTGAGATGTCTCCTTTGAGTTGGAGACAGGAGATTGTTGAAACTATTGATATTGATACTCTTTCCCATGTAGCGAACCTTTACTTGTCATGATTTTGCAGCTTATTCATGTCATTTTTGTTACTATTAGAATTAAACTGATTTTGTGTCTTTTCTTTCCTTTTTTCCCTTAGGTGTTGAAATCAGGAATTTTAGACGTGGATTATCTCGGGAAGATCCTGGAGTTTGCATTACTCACTTTGGAGAAACTCTCTGCTTCAGCTAATGAGGATGAGATGAGAAAAACTCATCATAGGTTATTACAAGAACTAGGAGAAATTTCTCAAGCTGGAGATAATTCAAGTGAGTCATTTGCACTCTTAATGATGAAAGGTCTGCGTTTTGTTCTGCAGCAGATACAGGTGTGTTAGCAGCTTTTGGTGTGCATTGTTCTCTGTTTCTCTATTAAAACTATTATGGAATTTGGATCCTTGACATTGCCAGTAGGCCCCATTTTTTTTCCTTTTTTTATTATTTTTCTTTGGGGGGGGGGGGGGGGGGGGGGGGGGGGGGGGGGGGGGGGCGGGAGAGATTTTGGGACCAACGTACTAGTTGGCATCACTTCAAAATTTTAGTGCTCTTATCCTTGACCAGTAGTCTCATACTTGATAACTCGGTCTTTTACCAGTACATTGGGCAATACCCCTACTAATGATATGAAATTGATAAACATAAATATAACCTGTGTTTCATCATGTTGGAACTATTAGTATTGGACACCTTTGTAAAAACCTTAGCAATCAAACTAGAAAGGTGGAGACACTAAGAAATCAAGAAGGATGAATGTTAGTAGTACTAAAACTGAATATATGGAATGCAAATTTAGTAAAAGGTTGATAGTCATACTAAAACAATCTATGAATTATCCAAAAGTGAACACTTCGGGATTTAGGGTCATTAATACCAAAGGATGGTGAGATAGATGGTGATATAACTAATAGTATAGGTGTGGGTTGGACAAAACAGAGGCAAGCTTGTGGTGTTGTGTGTGACAAATAAATACATGTAAACTATAAAGAAGATTTTGTAGAACAGTTGTTAGGGCAACTACTTTATATGCTACAGAGTATTTGTGCTCTAAAAATGAAGTAAGAACAACAAATTCATGTAGGGAAAATGAGGATGTAAGATGGGTGATTCCGAGTTGTTCAGGTTCATGACGAGCCCAAGCTTGATCACAAAATTTGGAGCTTGTCACGAGCCCGAGCCGAGCTTACAAACGAACGAGCTGAGCCTGAACAACCCAAAGCTCGGCTCGGCTCAGTTCATTTGCAACCCTACCTAGAGGGCATCTCCAATTGCCCTGAAATGAAATTACTAGAAACGGTTTTAAAAAATTAAATATTAGAGAACATATGGCATGTAATAGAAATGAATGGCAAATGAAAATTCATGTGGCACACCCTACTCATATGGGAAGATAATAAGGATGTGATGTATAGCAGTGTATGCAAGCACTAGGTGCAAGCCATTGCTGTCAATATTATTGGATTAAGGGTGCAACTTTTTGGTGAAGTTGATCTGCAAAGAGGTTTGCACCATTTCTAGATCAGCTGATTCGTAGCATACTGTTCGTAGCGCCAAGTTTGTCCAGTCGGAGTTATTTATGAGGGTTCATCAAGGAAGTGTGTAATTCTCCCACAAGGATCACACTAGGATCATCCTTTACTGGGGCTTTTTGAAGTCCTTATGAAGGGAACTTTGCAATTTTGTAGGTTCCACTAGTTTGAAATTTGGCAATCGCATGACTAAATAAAGGTGCGTGAAGCAGTAGGACTATCCTTTACTGGGAGTTTGGAAAACCTCATGTATGGCACTTTGCAGTTCCATCTAGGTTAAAATTTGGGGATCCCATGACTAGATAAAGGCACGGGAGGCAGATGTTGAAGAAATATCTTTGGAATTCTTTTCTTCTATGATTAAATAGAAGTTCCCTAACTGCGAAATGTCGTTCTCTTGTACACCTAAACAAATAGATATTCATGTAGCTTTGTTTCCTTTAATCTGTAAGAATAAGACAACTTAATTAGTTAACTATGGCACATAAACTTCAGATTGTTTAGGTCATATATATGTGAAAAGCATATTCACCTCTCTTTATAATTCAATATACTATTTGTGAAATTATTTCAGGCTCTTAAGATTGAGATTAGCAAAGCACGCATAAAGATTTTGGAACCACTCGTAAAGGGTGCGGCTGGTTTGGACTACCTGAAGAAAGCTTTTGCCACTCACTATGGATCTCCTATCGACGACCCTGCCTCTCTACTGTTGACAATGCAATGGCTTTCTTCTGTGCTGGTTAATTCTGAGCAGGAGTGGAATGAACATACAGATTCTGTAATAGCTTTGAGAATCAGTGCTGGGAGATACCCTCAGGGGCTTCCCCTCTCCACGCTTCGTACTGGAGGTAGCATTCAGGTGGCGTCAAAAGTAGCTGTTCCTGGCACTACTGCTTCAGGTTTTAGTTCCCTCCCTCCCAAATATCTTCTTTCGTTCTCTTGTCTTTTAAGTAGTTGCTCTAGTGAAAATGTTATACTCAACTGCTACATAGTGTTGATGCATTTTCATTCTGCTCAGGTTCTGAACAACCAGAATGCAAGGGAGAAAGGATCGACTTGTTACTGAGGCTTGGTTTGTTAAAGCTTGTAAGCGAGGTTGAAGGATTGACTGTTGAAACTCTGCCTGAAACTCTTAAGCTAAATCTCTCTAGGCTAAGGGGTGTTCAGTCTCAAATCCAGAAAGTTATTGTCATCTCTAGCAGGTGAGTCGATATGAATTTTCACTCTCCTTTCTGTTTTGATTTTTGCCTATAATTGCTGAGTAGAAAATCTATTACCTCTGTGCAACTGTTGAAATAAAATTGCTGTTCTACCTTGAACTTATTAATTTTTGATGGTCATAGCTATGTGATTTTGGAACAGTGGTTGGATATCATTCTTTGTTTTAATGATGATTTTTACGATAAAAAATCGAAAAGGACATTGAACCAAATATAAAAATGCCTTGCTTAAAGATTTTGCAGCCTACATATAGCTGATAGATTACATGCGCTACCAAATTGGTCTGGCATAATATCATTCTCAGATCAAATCAATGATAAAACGGGCCTTGGTCTTATGGAACTTCACTGTGAGTCCCTTACAATGGTAGACATTTATTCTATCGGTTTTATCTATTAGGCCAACTTGCTTTATATATATATATATATATATATCAAGTAATATGTGTATTAAAGGAGTTACATTTTCAAACAAAAAAAGGAAAAGCACCAACGAATTTTTCTGTTTCTTGAATTTTATAATCATCAACTCATACAAGTAACTCATGGTATTGCTAGGTACTTCAAGGTTGCACTCTATATCAGTTATGCATATACATAGCATAATACATCAAGATATCATCCTCCTCCCCACTTTCAATGAAATTATATTACTTGATTTATGTTGAGAATTATAACACTTGGTCTAATTTTACTGGTATGTCTATTTGGTCAGTGATTTGAAACATCCTACCTAACTTCTGGGTTGCTAGATTAGACGTCTCATTGACGTACTCTCTCCTTCAACTTTTGTAAACCCAACATCATATATACCTGTGCTGACCTCTTCGTTAATTTGTTCATTTAATTATGTCATCAGCATACTGGTTCTAAGGCAAACTCTTCTTGGTGAGAAGTTGGTTACCAGCAATACTGACTTGGAGAATATAGTATCCCGATTTGTTGAAGTGCTCTATGAGCTTTTGGATAGCGTAGAAGATGTGGGCGTAACAGAAATTGTTGACAAGATCTATGGGTTCTTAGAAAGTGTGGACCCCGAAAAGCTTCAAGAAGCAAGGAAGGAAGTCATGGCGAACATGTTGATGAAAAGCTTGCGAGCTGGGGATGCCATATTCACTCGGGTTTCCCGCTCTGTTTACCTGGCAGCAAGAGGAATCGTGCTTGGCGGGAGTGGATCCAAGGGTAGGCAACTCGCAGAGGAAGCACTCAGGCCTGTGGGGGCAGCTCTTCTTACCGATAAAGTGGCGGAGGCTGTGGAAGTGTTGGTGGTGATGGCAACAGTGTCAGGCAGCGTTCACCGAGAATGGTATGAACAAGTGCTAAAGAACCTGTAACTTTGTATCCCCGAGTATATATATATATATGTGTGTGTGTGTATAAGAAAATTAAGAAGAAAATTGGAACTCATTGTTTGTATCTATATTTATTACACGGTTTGCATTTGAACTGTATTGTATATGATCGTATATAAATTATGACAATTATGACTTTCCTATTAAATGAAACTTGTTAGTTAGTCTGTGTGCTTAAACAGAACAATGCAGATGCAGTTGGAAGATATTCGTAGAATTAAATATCATTTTTTTCCCCATATCCCCCCCTGAAAAGTAAAATTATATGTTGGAATTATTTTCAAAATTCTATCTAATTCTGCACGAGTTTAAATTGTTCAGGGCTGTCCGACCCATTCAGCGGGTTTGGTATTAAAAATCAAAACCTGAAGCTGGTTCAGATCGGGTTCCCATTCTGACCCCGTTTATTTATTTATTTAAAGTATTTTAAAAGCATCTCATAAAATATATGTTCAATAAAAATATTGTAGTAATACATTTTCTTCATCACCAAACTCACTCTATTTTGATCTGTAATATAGGTTTCCAAATCATGTTATTTCTTTCTTTTTATTTATGTTAAATTTTTTTTTTGAAAAGAAATCATGTTGTTTCTATCCTACCAAACCAATGCAATTTTTTCTGTATACATATTATATATATACACTTCATATACATGTTTTACTGATTCAATTGCATTAGACTGATTTTTTATATAAGGATGGTGATGACATTAAGAATAAAAATTACATACACACTGCAAAAGTATTAATACAAAATGTACATTTGGGATGTCATTTTAGTTACTAAAATATTCAATTGATGTATGGGGGTTTCATTTACCCAAGAATTTGTAAATGAATTGAGATATTTTTTGTGGTTGAACTTAAGTCATTCAAAATTAATATGAGAGCAAAAACGAGAGAAAAATAAATTTAAATTACATATTGCTTTAGTAGAGAATTTCTTTTTCATGTGTTGATGCTATTATCAATGGTAATCCGATATAATCCATTTATACCGACGGAGTGGTAATGGTATTACCAACTACAATCCATGGTGGGTTTGAGGTGGATTTGGTATTAATAATTTTTAAATGAATTGATAATGATATTATCTAAATCCGTCCCGTTGTCATCCCTACTTTCAAACATCAATGCAAATTGATTATTAATCAGCCCAAACTCTTGTTTCTTTCACGGACGATAAATGACTTAGTTTTGTGTTGTCCAAAATCTCAATTAAGTACTAAAATCTGTATAAATTAAATGATTCGCCTAAATTATGTATAAATTAACATAATTTAAATTAGGTATAAATGATTAGCCATTTGGTTAACATATTCCATTCAAAGACTTCAAATTTCAAGACTTGTGACATCGTGCTTCAATAATTATACCAGTGTGCACACTCGATCTAACAGCTTCACATAGCAAAACTAGCTGAAGATTTCGCAATGGAACTAGAAAGACGTTCATGGGGTTATAGACATGGTTCCCGTATCGGTATGTTACCCTTACGATACGTTGTGTATCGCCCGTATCGGTATTGGTCCCTTACGTTTATGGAAGGTACCAACACCATGCGATTGCGAACCATGGTTATAGAGTATGCTCGTTTGATGTAGCAAATTGGATATCTGTATATCCAAGAATCAACAGAATCAACAAACTCAACTTCATGTTCACTAAATTTCTCGTCTCCTAGTAATTACTCGATAATTTTCACAAACACGAATTTCACAAAATAAGCCATATTTTCCCAAATTTTCTTCCAAATCCAGAACGATGCCGTAAAATTTGTCATCTGAATCTTCATTGACATCAAATGCAGATCAATGAACATACATCTCTCTATTTCAGCTTTAGGACACTCAGTTTCAACAATACTCAAGCATTAAGATCCCGAAAAGTTATCAATGGCCTTGTGGTCTAATGGTATTTCCATTCCTCCCCAAAATTGGGAGAGGTCTGGGGTTAGGGTTCATGTGAGGATGTGTGAGTTTCTTAACATTCAAAAAAAAAAAAAAAAAAATCCCGAAAAGTTGCATCCGGCTTTCGTTTTTCTGGCAAGACAACTTGTCAAATATAGTCTCTGATAGTAAAAACTAATCACTGCGTTACATTTTGCAATCTGAGATAACACATTTAGTTCATCCACTATTTGAACAAAAAAGACGGAAAAAAAAAGAACCATAGACATTGTTATCACCATATCAATTTCCAGGGCAAAAGTCTTAAACTAAACTTTCGGGTATGTATTAACATTAACATCTTTCAATCCTCAGATCCTTTGTCCAGTGAGGTTTAGCCACAGACATTGTTAAAATCAAAGCAGTTTCTTTTCATTTCCTATATTACTTTCACTCTGTCACCTTTCCATATACGGTATGAGGTTCAAACACTTCATTGCTCCAGTATCCTTCAAGAACCTCCATGACGGAAAAGGAGAACTGACCGGTAGAGGGCCGCGACATGAAGGAAGCAAATGAGCACTATAATGAAATCATCCAAAAGACCAACAAATCCCAGTATTCCTGTGAAGAAACACAATAGTTCATGACGGTGGATCAAGTTTGAAACCACTCAGCTCACAATAAAAAGAAAAAATCAACACAACAAAATCACAGCAGCAACATGAATACCTTCAGGAATAATGTCCAACGGGCTGATAAAGTATATGGCACTTGCTACCATCTGCACACGAGAAACACAATACAGTATAAGAAAATAATCCATGATCATTAAATTGAGAATAAACTAAATAAGTTACATAGAAAATAAGTTTGTCATCCATCCGCTCTTTGTGACCTTGGGAAATCATATCACTAGGCAGTTAAAAGAGTTGCAGACTCACCAGTAAGTTGCTGATGTAACATATTCAGGTGTACATACCCTAACAACTACGGTAAGGCTGGAGGAAACCAGCATCAGGCAAATCATCTAACAATTGCAATTCAGTTTTTCCTTTGAAGTTTTCTGCAATCAATGGGTGGGAGTACTATTTAGTTACTTCCTATATTTGGTTAGAATGGGACAGGTTTGGGCAAATGACTTTGTCCATTTCTAAAACCCAAGTCACACTCATATAAAACCTATAAGATGCATTCTATTCTGCCAAGGCTGGATGTCCTAGTTGGACAAAATTTGATTATGCTCCAATGTCCGGAGCTAAATCAACAGACTAATAGCATATAACTGGAATGGCTGTCACCATATCCACATGTTTAATCTTCTCCCCCGTGCCAGTATCATTAAAATTCTATAATCAAAATAAAATACAAAGCATACTAAAACAAAGTTGATTAGTATTATTGCAGTTAAATAAAAAAAGGCTCAAAATGGGAATGCATCCCTCAGAAGTTAGAAAAGACCAAGAAGAGCCTCTAAACTCTCACGGAGTGCAAAAAAGTACAATCTAGATGGTGCTAATAAAAGAGAACTACAATGTTTCAGCAGAATATTCTTTCCTGAAAAAGATCTGCTATTTCTTTCAACCCACAAACAGAACCAGATGCATAGAGGCACAACCCTCCAAATACAACAAGCTTGGACCCCCACTATACAGCCTCAACCAATCCTCTAGACGAAATGGGCATAACCCACTGCACCCCAAATGAACGCAGCATCAAAATTCAGCATCCCAAATCCACTGGGTAGTCCAAAATAAAGGTGATCAACCGTTTCCTCATTACTCTCAGACATGCAACACTAATTGACCGCAACCTCTCACCTACATATAGTAAATCTGAGTTTAGATCTTCCCTAAGATGCAAGTCCAAGCCACACAAAAAATAATAATAAATAAATAAATAAAACCCACTTGGAGAGGGGTCTTCAAGTGCCAAATAACCTTCCACGGGAAGAGTTTCCTGGGTGCATCAGTTTACCACATATAGAGAGACCTAACATCGAAGCTCCCATCAGTTTAATCCTGAAGAGATTTGGGAAAATGATGGCCAAAGGGTGGTCAAATACCCTTCCAGAATTGAATTCTCCTACCATCCCTGTCTCAAAACCTAATGTGTTGACATAATTCATCCCCCTCCTCAGGATGAATATCCATAGCCCAATTCACTTGTGTGTCTCTTCTCAACTGCACCATCCACCTCTATTCTCTCAAATTTACTCGTGATAGCCCTCCCCTAAAGCATTTGCCTCCAGCTCCAAATCTCCATAACTACTTCCCCAAAAGAGCCTTACATTCTTCTGATACCTACACCTCCCACCCGAATCAGAAAAGAAACCAGCTCCCATCCAATTATATAATACTTGAACTCCCCACCACACCACCACAAAGGAAGTTCCACTGCCGCCACTCGATCCTCTCAGCCGCCAAAGAGGCGATCTGAAAAGGAGAGAAAATAACAATTAGGCTCAACAGCGTATTCTTCATTAATGTCACCCTCCCACCTTTCGACACACATTGCTTCTTCCACCCTGCCAACCTCTTTTCAAACTTCTCTTATCACCGGAGCCCAGGTACTCACTCTTCTTGAAAGCATCCCCAAACGCAACCCAAGTAAGAAATTTAAAAAAAGCATACTGCAACCAAGTATATAGACTAAAATCGAAATGTTACAAACCTCCCCTACCCAACCCAAAAATGCTCTATCCCACACTCGTCCTCAAGCCAGAGATTACTCAAAACCAAATTAGAAGATATACCCGTATGGTCGAGTTTACCTCAAACATACTACAACTGCATTGAATGTACGAGAGCCAGGTGGGTAGAAGCATCCATTATAACCAATTATCCAACACATGGAGATGCGTTTCGAAGTATTTGAGAAATGAACTGTAAATGTATATTACTAACTAAATAACAATACTACTACTAATAATAATACTAGCCTACCCCCACGGGGCAGCAGCCTTGTGAACACTACCCTTTCCAACAAAATGCCCCCCAATGAATATCACGTTGAAACAAAAATCAGATCCAAAGTCTCTGGCACCAATACAGAATAATATTTTTTGCCCATGCCAAATTATCAGTTGAACAAGAATTAACAACTATGACATGTCCCTACAGTAAAGACGAATTTGATGCCACTTTTGACAAAAATTTTTTTATCTAAGCAATTAGTGAAGTCCTAAAGAAACTGTGGAAATCTGGTATATATTGCAAGGAATGAGTTGGCAAAATCTAGTGGAGATTTGGGCAGCTGTATTCTGACTCATCTTAGTTGACTTATTAGGACAGTAGCTGATGTATTCTGACTTAGGACAGTAGCTGATGTATTCTGACTTACTGGTCAGTTGTTAGGTGTTGCATTTATGTTTCCTACTATTGCATTTATGTTCCTTACTGCCTATATATTGCAGTGTATTATGTATGTTTGAGATATACTTCAGAAATAAAAAGTTTAGTTCAAAATCCACATGGTATCAGAGCTGAAAATCTGATCCAGTTCCTCCACATCCTGAAAACACTTCCGGTGGTAATCAGTAGCTTCATCATCTCATCTTAGCTGATTGTACTACCCACCAGTTTTCAATTACTTTCTCAAATCTGTCTCCTCAAAACCTCTATATCTTTTTTGTTTCCTTACCGATTCAGAATCTGACCATTCCGGGATGACAAAATACGACATGGCCAGCAGTTCAGAGGTCACATCCAATCCAGCCATTGTCATCACCAGCAATCTTGGCAAGACCATGGTGCAACCACTGTCGAAAATCTGGACACACAAAGGAGACGTGCTGGAAGATCTATGGAAAGCCAGCAAATTGTAGCAACCTAGCAGCAACTTTTGAAACTCATAGCTCAATCAAACCAAGTCCATTCAGCAAGGACCAATTGGATCTCTTGCAGAAAATGTTCCAGCAGTCACTACAAAGCACTCACTCCTATCGGTACTGGTTCCATAACACAAAAAGGTAATTTTCAGAATGCTTTAAGTGTAAAAAGAGAGAAATCAAGTCCATGGATTGTGGACTCAGGTGCATCAAATCATATGACTGGGGATGTTTCTATAATTCATAAATACAACCCATGTCATGACAATTTCACTGTCCGAATTGCTGATGGATCACTCTCAAAAGTAACTGGTACAGGTTCTGTAGTGATTTCCAAAGATATTAATCTTCACTCAGTATTATTAGTCCCAAACTTAGATTGTAATTTGTTGTCCATAAGCAAACTTACAAAAGATCTTAATTGTGTTACAAAATTCTTTCCTAATTTTTGTGAATTTCAGGACTTGGATTCAGGGAAGATGATTGGCAATGTTAGGATGTGTGCGGGACTCTATCTCCTTAGAGTTGATGATTCGGATAAACAATCTCACAAGACTTCCTGTGTAGCTTCTAGTTCTAATAAAAATAGTGCAATCATGTTTTGGCACTATCGGTTGGGACATTCAAATTTTTGGTATCTTGAAAAATTATTTCCCTCGTTATTCAACAAAAATTCAAAAACTTTTCAGTGTGAGATATGCCAACTATCCAAACATGTTCGAAATACCTATCCCAATCAACCATACAAATCATCTCATCCTTTTTCCATGATACACAGTGACATCTGGGGGTTATCCAGAATCAATAACATTACAGGTTCTAGATGGTTTGTCACCTTTATCGATGATCACACCAGGGTCACATGGGTATTTCTTATGAGGGAAAAATCTGAAGTAGGCCAAATATTCCAGAATTTCAACAAAATGGTTCAAACCCAATTCCAAGCTAAAATACAAGTTCTTAAGACGGACAATGGGATAGAGTACTACCACTCAGTTCTTGGCTCGTACCTATTAAATCAAGGCATAGTACATCAAAGCTCGTGTGTAGACACTCCTCAACATAATGGGGTCGCTAAAAGGAAGAATCGACATTTGATGGAAGTTGCTAGATCCCTTATGTTGTCAACTCACGTTCCAAAACAATTTTGGGGAGAAGCAGTCCTTACTGTAGCATACCTTATCAACAAAATGTTGTCTCGAGTCATAAAATTCACAACCCCGTGCCAAACACTCCTTGTTTCATACCCTAACATCCGAATTATCTCTACCATTCCGATTAAAGTGTTCGGTTGTACAACCTTTGTTCACATAAACCAAAAACACAGGAGTAAATTAGATCCCACATCCACCAAATGCATATTCCTAGGATATTCTCCAAATCAAAAAGGGTATAAGTGTTATTAACCAGTGACAAGGAAATTTTATAACTCTATGGATGTAACATTTTTTGAAAATCAACCCTTTTATCCCAAACCTGTTATTCAGGGGGAGAATCATATCATACGGGAATACCAATCTTGGGAGAATCCTATCATACGGGAATACCAGTCTTGGGAAATTGAGACTGCCGACGAGCCACTACCACGACCTCAAATAGCCACTACCGAACCAAACGTCCAATCTCAATCCAATCCTGAATCTGACCTTGAACTACCAAATTCCCCATATACTCCTAGCTCTCAAACACAACACACCCAACCAAGCTTCTCTCCAAACCCCGGAACCACACAAGGAAGAACAAACAAGAAGTTGATTGTCTACTCAAGGAAACAGGAAACTCAAAAGAATTTAGAGCATCATACACCTCCAAAGCAGAACCAAGAATCTGAGCCGAGTCCAGAGACACTTCAAATTCACCCAGGTAACACTATTATTGAATCTGATTTCATTGAGGTTTTTAATAATCTTGATCAACCCATTGCATTGAGAAAATGTGTGAGATCATGTATTCAACATCCAATCTGTAACTTTGTTTCTTATAAAGGATTGTTTCCAAGTTTTCGAGCTTTTGCTACTACTTTGACCAATCTACAAATTCCTGCCAACGTACAAGAAGCTCTAAATAAACCTGAATGGAAAGTTGCTATTTTGGAAGAAATTCAAGCTCTAAAGAAAAATAAAACATGGGAAATTTCAGATTTATCAAAAGAAAACATCCAGTTGGATGCAAATGGATTTTTAATGTCAAACAGAATGCAGATGGTAACGTGGACAAATTCAAGGCCCGTCTTGTTGCAAAAGGATTTACTCAATCCTATGGAATTGATTATGGTGAGACATTTGTCCCGGTAGCTAAACTCAATTCAATCCGAGTCTTGCTATCAGTTGCAGCAAATTTAGATTGACTACTTCATCAGCTAGACGTCAAGAATGCCTTCCTGAATGGTGACTTGGAAGAAGAAGTCTATATGGAAATTCCACTAGGTTTTGAAACTTAAGACAACGCCAACAAAGTGTGCAAGCATGGTTTGATAGATTTACAAAGGTGGTAAAGAAGTATGGGTTTTCACAAGGTCAGTCAGACCATACTATGTTTGTCAACCATTCAACTCAAGGGAAGATGGTCGTCCTCATTGTTTATGTAGATGACATTATTCTCACTGGAGATCATGAGGAAGGAATCAACAACTTGAAGCATTTTATTGCTAAAAAGTTCGAGATTAAAGACTTGGGATATCTCAAATACTTTCTAGGTATGGAAGTGGCTCGATCAAGAAAAGGTATTTCTATTTCCCAACATAAGTATGTCCTAGACTTACTAAAGGAAATGGGAATGCTTAGGTGCAAACCTGCTGATACTCCTATGGATTCAACAAATAAGGTAGGAGTAAAAGAAGGTTGTCCACTTGTGGATAAGGGAAGGTATCAACGACTTGTTGGGAGACTTATTTATCTATCTCATACAAGGCCAGACATTGGTTTTTCTGTCAGTATGGTAAGCAGGTTCATGAACAATCCTACCAAGGAACACTTGGGAGTTGTTTATCGAATCCTTCAATACCTAAAGAAGAGTCCGGGCAAAAGTCTATTTTTCAAAAAGACACCTAATAGAGACATTGAAGTTTTTTCTGATGCTGATTGGGCAGGATCAGTACCAGATAAAAGATCTACTACTGGATATTGCACATATGTATGAGGGAACTTGGTTACTTGGCGAAGCAAGAAGCAGTCAGTTGTTGCAAGGAGCAGCACAGAGGCTGAATTTAGAGCCATGTGTCACAGCATATGTAAAGGAATTTGGCTGAAAAGGTTACTTGGGGAGTTAAAAATTTCTGCTGGAAAATCTGTGAAGTTGTTTTGTGACAACAAAGCAGCCATAAATATTGCAAAGAACCCTGTTCATCATGATAGGACCAAGCATGTGGAGATCTCAAAGAAAAGGTAGAAAAAGGAGTAATTAAGCTTGTTTACACTCCTACTATTCTTCAAACAACTGATATTCTTACAAAAGCTCTTCCAGGAACTAATTTTGAAAGTCTGAAGTCCAAGTTAGGCATGATTGACATCTACAACCCAACTTGAGGGGGAGTGTGGAAATCTGGTATATATTGCAAGGAATGAGTTAGCAAAATCTGGTGGAGATTTGGGCAGCTGTATTCTGACTCATCTTAGCTGACTTATTAGGACAGTAGCTGATGTATTCTGACTTATTGGTCAGTTGTTAGGTGTTGCATTTATGTTTCCTACTGTTGCATTTATGTTCCTTACTGCCTATATATTGCAGTGTATTATGTATGTTTGAGATATACTTCAGAAATAAAAAGTTTAGTTCAAAATCCACAGAAACATAACTACAAACGTATCCATTATGAAGGGTATGCATTTTTTATATATATAATAGAGTTTTTAGGAGGTGGATCTAAAGAAATGTCTTTATCTAACTATAAACATAAGCCATTGAGGGCATAACCCAAGAGAATGACAGTCAAAATCGTTTCTCATTTCCTTTAAATGCAGATTTTGCAAACAAGAATCAAAAGGACTCCAATTGATGTTGTTATAAGTTTTGGGGGGCAAATCTAATATCTTTTCACTATAATGTTATTTATTAATTACTATATATAGCCTATGGGAGGCCTTTTAAGGGATTTGACTAAATTTTGAAGGGGCTATATATTAAATTGCGTTACTATCATATAGCAACTCAATATACATTAAAGGCCCAATTTATTAGGGATTTCAGAAAAAAAAAAAAATTGGAGCGAGGGGAGGCCAGCCCCTCTCTTCCTGGAGGCCCTCAGTAACAGCACATCTTCCCTTGTCCTTACATTCCACAGTGGAAGTGCCATACAAATTCAAAACACACATCCACAACACCAACACCCCATCCTAGACTGTCCTAATAATTCAAGAATCCTAAACTACTAATCGATCCATTAAGCTCACATGGTTAAATAAGAAAAAACTAAAAAAGAAAAAAACCTCATAAATATCTGCAATATAAAAAACTTTAGGGAAGAAGAGCTTTGAAGAAAACATCCCAGCAACAACCATCATGCCAAAAACAATCAATTTACCCATCCCCAGTTAAGTTTCACCACATAAAAGAGAGAAGAAAATGCTAAAATTCCAAGATGTTGGCCATCCCCTCCAAATTACCTCTGTCCTAAGCATATTTCCATGAACATTTACTCAACATGGCTTGATTAACAGCCCAAACTTAAATTATAGACTTCTAGAATTATATGCCTAAAGAAACTGATGCAAGTCATAGCAATGCCTAAATATTATCCTCAACTACATTCTTTAGTCCTACTGGAATTTTTAAAAACAGTATTGTTGTTTTATTTCTAGAATAAAGCATTTCATCGGCAGAAGCCATACAATCAATTTCACTGGAACACATAACTCAGATCAATATGATAAATGTCCTATTCACAAATATATCTGGTAGGTTGGTTCAACAATTTTATTTTTTTTATGAATAAAAAATAATATGAAAAGCACCCAAACAGGGAGTGCGTCCCATATACAAAAGGAGCCCTAAGGGCCAAGAGAACCCAAAAATTCTATCTTCTCGTCTATTAATTTACAATTGCGACTCTCCACCCAACAAAACATATTAGAGATAAAAAAAATCTTTGATCACCCCCAAAGGGGACTCCATGCCCTCAAAACAACGTTTATTGCGCACTATCCAATTGTTCCACCAAAGGCAAAGAGGAGCCACCCTCCAAAAGAGTCGAGCGTGAGAACCAACCCGCACACTCCTCCAAGAGGCCAAAACATCGTGGACCGAAGTCGGCATCAGCCACTGAATACCGAAAAGATAATAGAAAAGACACCAACAATCATAGGCAACCTGGCAATGCAAAAAGGAGGTGATCAAAGGATTCCCCGTCTCTCTTACATAAAAAACACCGATTAACCACAATAATGCCACGCTGTCTCAGGATATCCAATGCGAGGATACGACCCCACGCCGCCGATCACGTGAAGAAGGCAACCTTAGGCGGGGTCTTTATTCGCCAGAACGCCTTCCAAGGAAAGACCTCATCCGTCATAGGCGAGAGACCATGAAAAAAAAAAAAGAGACCCAAAAACTCCGAGAAGTGGTAGGGAGCCAAATCAAAGAATCTGTTCCAGAACCAACAGTCTGAGAGTATAAAAGCTCCAGCAAATTTGAGACCTCCTCTAACTCCTAATCCTAAAAAGGGCGCACAAAACCGATATCCCACACTAACCTTCCGTTATCAAGGTGATAACAGTCGGCTACTAAAGCATGATGATCCCGAGCGATCTTAAAAGGCTGGGGGAAAGAAGAGGCAAGAGAACCCTCGTCGCACCACCAATCCGTCCAGAGACAAACATTGCGACCATCACCTACCCTGAATCTGAAGAAAAGAGCAAAGGACTCCCATCCTTGCCAGATGTCCTTCCACACCCCTAAACCTCTACAACTCCGGACCTCAGCAGAGCACCATCTGCCCCTATCCTCCCCACAACGGCAAACAATCACCCTCCTTCACAAACGATTCCTCTCTGCCCCAAAGCGCCACAACCACTTACCCAACAGAGCCCTGTTGAAGGGCTTCAACCGACGAATACCCAAACCCCCATCCTAAATAGGGCGGCAAACCACCTCCCAGCGCACCAGAGGGAAGGAATGACTCCACCCCCCCCAAAAAAAAAAAATTTGCCTCTGAATGCTCTTAATTCGCTGAGCCACACTGCGAGGGATCATGTAAAGGGATAAAACATAAGTAGGAAGATTGGATAAAGTGCTCTTAACCAAGGTAAGTCTCCCACCCTTGGAAAGATACTGCCGCTTCCAACCCGTCAACCACCTCTCCACACACTCAACCACATCATCCCAACAAGATTGTCACTGTCCAGACGACCCCAAAGGCAAACCCAAGTACACAGAAGGGAGCTGACCGACCTTGCAACCAAGAGCCGTAGCCAACGCTGACACATTACTCACCTCACCCACCGGGATCAATGAACTCTTGTTGGTGTTGATCTTCAAACCGGAGACAGTCTGGAAACATCTTAAAATACGCCGAAGATACCATAGATGAAACTCATCCGCATCACACAAAACAAGAGTATCATCGGCAAAGAGCAAGTGCGATATGTCCACAAACTGAGAATTAACATCACCCACCCTGAACCCACGTAGAAAACCCAACTCTGTAGCACGGGTCATCATCCGACTAAAAGCCTCCATCACCACAAGGAAGAGAAGCGGGGAAAGGGGGTCACACTGGCATTAACACCAAATGTTCTTCTAAGTTACTAACTTCTACTTAGTTTGGAGGATGGTCTGCAATAAAATGCTAGCTCAATTGATTACAATACTATCTTGTTTGCTAATAAAGTTCTTAAAATTTATTCATATAACAATTTTCTAACAGTAAAGGTTGAAAAACCTTGTTCATAATCATAGCGAATAAGCTAACGAATTTTACATGCAAAGTGTTACATGATGCCCCACTCTCCAACATCTAGACAATATACCAATATCCTACATGAGAATCTTGTAACATCGTAAATTTTTTATAGTATTTCTTAGCCTAGCATTATTATAAAGTAAATAAATAAAAGAAAAGATGCAACGAATATCCCATGCAGATAATCATTTGAAATGGAGCTAATTGCTCTCTTCTTTTTTATCTTCTCAGATGTACATGTGCAAGAAATTAAAGCTGCATTGCATTAGTCTTACTGTTAAATAAACGCGGGCCCGGATAGCAAATGGAAGAGATCTTTGAGGATCCATCAATTCTCGTAACAGCCTCCGAAGAAGAAATGGAAGGTCTTGCACCCTCTGTCAAAATAAGAAAACATCTTTCGAGTGTCAATTTAAAATATTTCTTGTTGGTTCTGTGAAAGGTGAATAACATCATAATTGGTGAGGCATGTGGAATGTGTCAGACCTAGTAGTAGACAACTAAAATCAAGTATAAAATATGATGAAGCAATCATCATCTTACTCTATCTTTGCCGGTAAGATTCAATCGCTTTATACCAACTTCCTTTGTCTGCAATGTTAGCCATTGTGGTTTTTTTGTATTGGATCTGCTCCCCTTTTATAAGGGCCCTGCATTTGGTAGTTCCTATTTAAAAAACCTTAGTCCCTCTCTTATTGTCACTCACTCTCATTATGTTGGTCAATCTCTCTCTCTATTTCTCATTCTCTATTTTCTATTTTCATTTCACCCCCCCCCCCCCCCCCCCCCCCCCGACACACCCAACCACCCACCAAACCAATAAAGTCAACTGGTCAGAACCACAGTTGTTGACAGAGAGAGAGAGATTTGTTGAAGTTCAAATCCACTTGATAGGGATTGATAACCTAATGACATATTTTTTCCAGTAATAACAAATAAGAAGTTAAAATAATATATAATAATAATAATAATTCCATCCACTGGCCCATTAATAAACTTTAATAGTTCTTTTGAAACAGCCAAAAGACAAAATGGAGTAAGCAGATTGTTAACGCAATACTCATAAACCTCCCAGGGGCCAATAAATACACACACACACACACACCTTTGTATTGCGGCTTGATAAATAGATAAGTTGATAGTGCATCAAGGCCACAAGGCGATGCTCAAAGTGTCCTCAACAATTCTAAAATTCATTGACCAACTCTTGCACAATACACGAGAGAGCATGGTATCATAATGTCATGGAAATGAAGCCTCTGCAACAGTAATTAACCGTTTGCAAATGAAAAACAAAAATCCTTTACTGACTACAGGGACAAGCATCACCATTTGAGTTGTGAAGTTGACACGAATTCCAAACTAAATATTGCCAGGCAGAGTAAATGTCATAAACACTTAAAAGTACCTGAATGAGACCAATTGAATGTCCGCCATAATAATTATTGTATCTTTCAATCTTTCCTAGAATTTCAGCAACTTCAGGATTGTTACGTTGCTGCGATGAAGCATGACTAGGAATCAACAAACTAATTGGACGACGACACAACGGGCATTTGCATGATTGCAATGTTGACCCATAATTCCAAACTTCCAGAATACAATTACCTGAAAAAATAAATTAACCAATATAAACCACCTCAATAGCATATATACATGTGAAAGCAAGACAATACGAGAGAACAATTACACATAATGTGCACAAATCTATCAGTCCACACATTTTATTTTTATTTTGGGTGCCAGTCCACATAGCATCCTCCTCATCAAATTTAGAAACAGAGCAACTTCTGCTCGGGAAAGGACTTTGGTGACTTGGTTTCCATGAATAACCAGAAAAAGGCATTCATACTATAATGACAATTAGGAGCACACTGCAAGCATATTACAACTACCACGTAAACTCAAACCACAAAATAGAAAATATGAAACTTTGCCCTGAATTTAGAGGCAAAGAAAATGTGGAAAAAATAACCATGAATAACAACGTACATACCAACACATACATGTGTGTGTATATATATATATACCTAACGGAAATGTTCTCTTGCTCGAGCAATGTCTTGAAATCAATTTCAAGATTATATCATGAATCAAGAAATGGTAAGGTTGTGATATGAAGTAGTTTCCATTCAAACCATTGTTGATTAATTGAATTCTAATTTTGACATCACTTCAGTTTTTACTTACCAAGAAAGCCCTCATACTTTTTTTTTCGTATACCTTTTTTTTTGTTATTATTTGGCCACGTGCCCGGTCATATATCTATCCACATCATTCGTGGTTATATTATGAAATTAGTTTCATGACTTTTAGGGCATGTTTACTAACTGTTTCTGTTTTCTGTTTTCTGTTTCTGTTTCCCGAAATTTGAAATTAATATGAAAAACACGTTTTTTAATTTGTTTATGTTTTTTGAGTTGAGAAAATGTTTCCTCTCATTACAAAGGAAAGAGGAAACAAAAAAAAAAGGTGCTTTCTCTTTTTGTTTCCTCAAACTCACCATAATCATCAATAATAAAAAGAATAAGAAATATTAAATCAATAATAAATAAATTATAATAATAAATAATAAATAAAATAAAAAAGAATAATTACATAAAATATTATTAAAATTAAAATAAATAAATAAATATAATAAGAAATAAAATAAAATGAATAGATAATTAATAAAAAATAATATATTAATAAACAAAATAAAATAAGTAAAATAAATAATAAATAACTAAAATGAATAACAAAAGTGATTAAAAATAAAATTAATAAAAAATAAAAAATAAAATAAAATAAAATAAATAAATAAAGATAATTAATTAATTAATTGATTGATAAATAAATAAAAACAAATGAATAGATAATTAATAAAAATGAAAAATTAATAAAATAAAAATTGATAAAACAATATTATTCATAAATAAAATAAAATAAAAATAATAATAAATAAAATTGAATAAATAAATAAATAAAATGAATTAATTAATTAATTAAATGATAAATAAATAAAATAAAATAAAATTTGGAAAATGTAACTTAATATTTTTTCAAAATAGTTTTAATGTTTGTGAAAAAGAAAATTTGTAATTCTTTTGTTGAACATTGTTTTAATAAACACAGTTTTAATCTTTGTTTTTGAAAATTTAGTAAACATAAATTTAGTTTTTGTTTCTCCTACGGGAAACAGAATTGCTTTTTCAGGAATTAGAAACAGAAAGCAAAAACAGTTAGTAAACAGGCCCTTAACATTTCTCCTCTTGCTCACGGGTGAGCAATATCATTTATCCACACCAATCACAATGGCCACTTATGTGATTGCTATGTTTCTTATGGTAATTACTTTGTTTGAAACCAATCATATCCAATGATTAATATACTTCATGTGGATATATTTCTTATTCATGGGTGAGCAAGAGATCACTCCTATATATATAAATGTGTGTGTATGTGTTTATTAGTAACTGTGTATGTGTTAGAACTTTGACATATGAGAAGAGGTATAGAAACTTGACCCATGTATGAATGCCGCTTCTAAGGTAAAACAATAATCATATTAACATTTGCTGTAATTTACCCGAAATAGTAACCCAAGTGATAGCTATATACCAGTTCTGTAGATATACATATGTGAAATACAAGTATCTACATACACCAATTTGTGAATGAATTGACATATAGACGCGTTTAGTTAAAAAAAAAATATTATATATATATATATATATATATATATATATATATATATATATGCTCCACATCCATAATACTTTGCCAAAAACTTAATCGCTTAGCCCCATACAACACTTACACAAACACGAGTATAAAATACACAAGGGTTAGGAGTATTTTATATAATAAGTAACAGATTGTAGCTGTGTATATATTGTGAACTATATATAGAGTGCAAAAGAGGATCGTGTATATATATATATATACAGACATATATATGTGTGTGTGTGTGTGTAGACAAGAAGAAATTGAGAAAGAATGAAAAAAGTAAAGAGAGAGGGAGTAACCGCAAAACCAGTGAGAGCAATTAGCTTGACAGGGAATATGGAAATTGTCATGGCATATCGAGCACCGATCGTTCTCCTGAGGCTCCTCCATCTCATTCACTCACCCTTTCTCTTTCTCTCTCTACAAAAATCACTCGATTTCTCTCTCTAAAAAATCTCTGTTTTTTATTTCTCTCTCTCAATATATTTATGTTTACAGTTACCTCCCCAAGATTTGTCCTGTGTAAACCTCCCCAAGATTTGTCCTTATATCATGGACCTCCCCGAGATTTGGAATTTATTAAAGACCTTCTTATAATTAAAACGTTTCATCACACACACTCAAATCTAACGGTCAATGACGAAAAATGTTGAAGTCACTAGAATATATTTGAAATATCCGTAAAATACCCCTCAGTATGTTAAATGACCTACATATTCTTGAGTTGTCCTTGTGAATTGTCCAAATTGCCCTTATTCTCCAAAACTAACCGTTAGGCTGTGTTTGGCTATATATTTATTTATACTATTCTAAAAGTATAAGCCCCTTGGATTATTTCTTCCCACTTTAATATAATATTTTAAATAAAAAAAATATTTATTTTATTATTTATTAAATCTATTTCATTAAAGAAATGTATTAAATATGTTTCATTAAAGAAGTGTGATCCTTGGATTATTTCTCCCCACTTTAATATAATATTTTAAATAAAAAAAACATCTAAGTGTAGGGTTTTGATTATTTCTATATTTTTATTTTTATATTTTAAAATAAGCGTCAATAGTTTTGATTATTTTTATACATTTATTCTTTTATTCTACAATAAAAATACAAATTCTTAAAATTTATTATTTAATATAATAATTAATTTCAAGTTTATGTATACACCCTACTTATAAGATTAAGGGGAATTATGATTGTTTTTATGGTATTTGTTTAATTTTTTTTTTTTTAAAATGCATGATAAGGGTTGTAAGTGGTCAATTATTTTTTAAAAATAACAATCTAAACTTGAATAATGCCTAAAATAGTTTTTTATTAAGTTGTTCCTTTATTCAATTTTTTTTTTATGTCTAATTAAGTGTGGCAATAATGTTAAGAAGTCAAAAGGTCCCCCCTTTGATTACAATTTTAAAGATCATTCAATACAATATTTTAACTTTTAATTAAGAGTTTTAATGCAAGAAGCCAAAAAGTTTCCAACGGATGAGTTTATCACAATTTTTCAAATCATTGAATACACATGTATGCCTTACCAATAAGGATTCAAATAGGGCTGCAAACCAACCGAAGAGCCGAGTTTTGGAATATTCAAGTTTGGTTCATTTACTAAACGAGCCTAGAAAATGTGTTTAAGCTCGACTCATTTGCTTAACGAACGAGCCTGAGCCGAACGCCAGATTTAACGAATTGAGCCCGAGCTTGCTCACGAACGACTCATTTCAGTGTAACATATATTACTCTTTCTAATAATTGCTTGGATTGAGTTGTTACATATTTATTTTAACATATTTTCAGTAGTATAATTTTTTATGAATTAATTTTATGTTATGGCCGCCTAATTTCTATAATCTTTTCACAATAATCTTCATAATTTGTTTAATTTGAACACTTTCTTTTGTCAAATATGATATAATTTTACTATTTAACTTAGACGAGCCTGTTCACGAGCTTGGCGAGCCGAGCTTAGTAATGTTCAAGCTCAGCTCGATTACTAAACGAGCCTAAAAATTATGCTCAAGCTCGGTTCGTTTACTAAACGAACGAGCACGAGTCGAGCTCTTAACAAGTCGAATCTGAGTCTGTTCACGAATGACTCGGTTCATGTGCAGCCCTAGATTCAAATCTTATCTTCTCTTAAATTTTGACACACACCTCAATATATTGATACACAGAGCCTCTGTAACTACTCTAACAATGGCCTTCTACTTATTATCCTTCATTTTTCTGGCATCAATTTCTACCATTTTGGCTCAAAACAAAATATGCAGTTATTATTATCATTGGGCTAAAGCACTTGCAAACACAAAGCTTAATTATATACATACTACTATGGATTGGTTGCCTCGTGAAAATTGTAACTACAACCATTCCCCTTGGAGAATTCACCACTGATAAATCTGGTAAGAATTCAAAATTTAGTATTTGTAAGATCAAAATTGAATTAGATTTACCGGAATGCATAGTTCTTCTCAATAAATGGTAAATAAACAGAAATGACTTAATCTTAACAGAACATATATAATCCCTTTCTTGTAATTTTAGTTTGATGTGTAATAGAAGTACTATTATATATTTTTTCTATGTAACTATTAACAATGTAATCCATTTTACTTTTGTAAAGTGTGAAAGTTTAGTCAATAATATGTTATAGAAATATAGTTTACATCCTTATATAATTGCAAGTATTCTAATTTTTCTATACATTTTTTAAATGTAAATACAAATTTTTTTTATTTCTTCATTAATTTTAATATATATATATATATATATATATATATATATATATATATATATATATATATATATACGTTATAAGAATTTATTATTTCTCTACATTTTCCACTATGTTTATTTTAAATTTTAACTCTAAAATATTGGTAGATAAATGTAATGATAATTTCCATTATACCTTTGGTAAATTATATACTAATTTTAATTATCCATTAGAATTTGCCAATGATCTTTCGTAGATATATGATATAAGTGATAATATTTGATTATGTCTATATATTTTTTATAGTTTTTAAATATATGAATAATCTTTTTATTAGAGTGTTTAATCTTGATTCATTTGTTTATCTATATATATACACACACATAATATGGATTTTTTTTTATTATTTTTGATAATTGTATACACGAGATTTATTTTTCCATATATACACACACATTTGTTTATCTTTTTATTTGTTTATTTGTATGCATGTTTTTCGTTATATTTGTAGTTTAATTTTTCTATCTATCTATAAATTATTATTTTTATACATAATCATTTATTTCAAGAGTCATACAACTCTTGACCTTCCAACACTCTTTTAATTTTTATATAAATTCTCCAAATGTTTCATACTACCATTTCTTGTTATTTATTAATCATTTACTGTTTTGGTTGTTCATTTTTCTATATCATTTCTTCATTTTATATCATGCCCAACCATCACACCAAGGGATCACCTTCAAAATTTGCATATTTAACAAACAAATAAAAAACACGAGTTAGACAAGGTGAAAGGATAACAACATGGATTGATTAGGTAAACAAGTTTCTTTCTTTATTTTTCTCTCCGTATGCATATGTTAGATATATACACTTCGTCCTTTTTAACTTGTTAGCCTCCGCAACAATGTGACCAAACCCTTGACATTCAAAACATTAAGGTTTCTTCTATCTAGGGTCAAACTTGTCATTCCAATTTTAAACTTTTATATTTTTAAAATCATATGATTTATCTCCAAATTTTTATCCTTTAATAAATTCTTGACCATAAGAAGATTTTAAAAATTTATAAAACTGCTTCATGATTATGTCAACTTGTCTTAATCTAATCTCACCCTCTTCATCAGACTCACTAGGCTTTCCTGTTTTAGGTAAAACTGGTAACACATTATACTACATAATTTCAATTCCTCACATCACAGTTCGATATACAAACAAATGTGTCACATTTGTCATTTTTTTATTCGCTTACGCTCAACTGAACCATCCAGTTCTCAAAACAAAAATTTCCAGTTCCTAGTTACCTTCTTGTTCTTGTATATTGTATCCATTATTTTCCTGTGCAACGAATGATAATAAGCTTGATTTATAATGTCTGTTTCCGGAGGGAGGAACATTTGTAAATTATAAACTCACAGGTCACTCCTTTTAGTTCTACAAATTGAGGATTTCAATCCTTGTGATTTAAACCTTTTAAACTGTTCCATAAGATCAATCATCATCACTGATTGATCACCCTTAATAGAAATATACAGTTATGTTATCCAAATAGTACACACAGGAAAAGCATTATACTACAACAGACCGCTTCGGTTGTCTGTATTTTATATGGCTGAATATCATCTTTCTCTTCAACAAAAAGCAAAGGAATGCTAAACTAAACAACACAATAAGAGAGACTTCCCAGTAAGGCCAAGGCGAAAATTCTACCAATTTGAACCTGCACTTATGCTCACAGCTGCAGTCACAACCACATTGTAGTACATTCCCTTCTGGAGTAATTTCTGGATCCAAAACGAAATCTACTGTCATGGCTTCTTCTCCCAACAAAATAATCATGCTCTTCGATTTGTATCTAGGCATGGTCGCTATAACTACCGATTCATAGTTGTTGAATTCAAATTAGAGTTGCATAACAAACCAGAAAGTTATCCCCAAAAATGAAAAGTATAAGCCTAGTTGAACCAAAAAATAATTCTTTTGGCAACCGGTAGCCAAAATTTTCAACTGAGAAGGCATGGATTAGTGAAAAAAGTACTTCAAAAGGAAGAATTCAGGACTCGTTCAAATCAATTACCTTCATATTTCTCTCCTGGTGCAAGCAAACGATGGTAATCAGCGAATGGTTGACTGGCTTAACCTGTAAATAACATTTTTAGGAGTTAACCAATTAACCTTTATTAGAAACTACTAGTTACAAATGGAAATGCTAGTGTTTTCATATAATATGCAAGAGTTAAGCGAAGCACTGATCCACGGCTGCCACCTTATTACATACTAATATCTTTGAATACTCCATCAAGGTTGATATTATACCAGTATAGATCATGAAAAGGAGGGGTAATAATGGAACATAGTTTCAAATTTGGAAGATGAAAATCTTAACTGATGGCCCCCTCATCACCGATATGTCGTCATCATATTCTTCTGAACATAGATAATAAATGAATGATATTTAAAGAAGTTACAAGGTTAGATAATTTATCAGCAATAAACCAGGATGGTTTTTAGCATGCAACATATCACTTTATTTTTTTATTTAAAAATAAAAAAACCCATTGAGCAAAATAATACCACACCAATAAATTTTACTCATGGGGTATGAACAACCAGCATGAAACAGTCACGGACCTGCTACAGAAATAGTCAGGCTGTACGTTTAACTTATGTTTAGATGTCAATATCATGGCAAACAGTTACATGAAAAGGAAGTCATGTACGATACACAAATATATATATATATTGTAAAAAATTCATTTCGAGGAAAAGAAATCTAAGAAAATTAGTTCTGGTCGCAAACATACCGTATAATTTATTCCCTTGATTGAAATAAGGCCAGGCAACGGCTTTCCACAATCTGACGAAAAGATCCTTCCATGTATTCCTGTCTATATAATTAGAAAGTCATATCAATAACTTATTTCATATTCTATGTAAAACCAAGAAGAAGGAGGAGGAGAAGAAGGAGAAGTTAATAAAAATAGAATTAATTAATGACAACATGTCCCTGATGCAAGTATATTGAATTAACAAATAACGGAAAAATAGAAGTTAATAAAATGAGTAATAATAACAAAAAGTCATTAGAGGAATGAATGGAGATAAATCAGTATAGTACCAATTAACAAACATAAAAGACCTGTACACAATCATGGTTACTATCGAGTATTTAAATTGACGAGTCACAATATATCACTATGGAAAAGGGAAATAGCACAAAGAGAGAGAAATGAATCAACATCAATTTAACTTCATGGCAAGAAGATCTACTGTCAAGGCCATCTATTTAAAGGTCAATCTAGGTTCCCAGTTCAGTTGAGGGGATTCTGCTTCTTTGCACTTACCACCCTTGCAGAAAACCTACTTTTCAAAATGAGGCGTGTCTGACCCTAAATTTGCAAAAAGATGAGACTAACCCCTCAAACCACTTTTTTTGACATGTGATATTAAGTAAATGCAGTACTCCATTTTTTGCGCTTAACATTCCGAAATACACACACGCATGCGCGCGCACACACACACAAAAGTTTAAACTTAGAGAGCAAATAGCATCTATCATGTACAAGGATTTTGTAGGACAAAATCATCTTGTTCCACTAAACATGGTTTAATGTTCTCAGGTGTGATGATTTTGGAAGGTGGAATATGTTTGATATAGCTATAGAACGTATCTGGGTGGGTGGGTGGGTGGGTGGGTGTACAATACATATGGTGATCTGTATTGGAAGAAGAAATACTCCACTGAAGATGGAGACCATGCACACGTGATAATAACATACGGATGTTGTAGATGTCAAAAAACTAAGATGACAAATTTTAGGACTAAAGGATCACAAAATAATGACATAGAATAACCTAAAAAAGGCCCCCACAGGCGTAGCGCAGTTGGCAAGGACGGACCTTCTAAAGCTTGGACCAATCGTATCCAAGTTGTAGAGCGTGGGTTCGAATTTAGCTGGTGCGTACCGTGACCTAACGTTACACGAGTTGTGGGGCCGGTTCATGCAACACCCTCCAAAGACGATCTCCTTGGGGTCTAGGTCCCAGAGAGAACGTCCATGGGGGTAAGACCTTTTTTTTAGATTAACCTAAAAAAGAAAAAAAAATGACTAAATTCCAAAACATGTAGTAAAGAGGATGGAACTAAGTAGAAATGGTTTCTTTAATTTCCTATTAAGGGCCCACTAGGATGGCTATTAGTCTGATGTCCCTTGATCTTTTTCGCTTGATTAAATATATAGTAAGAAATTAATGTATTAAAAAAATCGAATTCCTAATTATCTATGCACAAAGTTCATCTGAATTGGATTTCCTTATGAAATGGGTGGCTCAAATCGAGTGCTGTCTGCTGGCATCACATGGTAATATAAAGTTATCTTATGAAAACTAATTCATATATCTAGTAACGAATACGAGTTAACTTTTATTTTAATTTGGACAATACTTCACAAGGGTAGAATTCTCCTCCGCATAATGGATGTGGCACAATAATAAAACGACGTGTCTACTGTCTAAAATAAGTCTAAGAAAATCTTCAGTTTACTTCTCATCTTTGAACTAAAAATGAACACACCTCATTTCTGAGAATGCAAATTATTGTGTGTATTGTACTATTGTGTTTCAATTTTCCAAACAGCACTTAGTATGGTGTACTGTGGACCAGATTCTCCCAAAACAAGATTACATGTATATAAATATGAGAACTAAAAATGAACATGCCTCATTTCTGAGAATTCAAATTATTGTGTGTATTGTACTATTGTGTTTCAATTTTCCAAACAGCACTTAGTATGGTGTAATGCGGACCAGATTCTCCCAAAACAAAATTACATGTATATGTCCAATTTGCTAATTTCACATTTAGATATTGAATGATCAGTGCAAGATTCCCAATTATTTAATTTATTATATGTATTTTTTAAAAATAAGTAAATATGTTTTAGAAAGTGTTGAAAAGGGGGATATATCCTGGAATTTGCAAATGATGGGGCAAAAGAAGTCCCATGTACTGAAAGAACCCCAAAAACAGAATATAATAAATAAATTCAACTCTCTTCTATATTTATTATTTCTCCCCTCATTCAGTTTCTGTTGTGCTGAGAACTAATATTCTGTACACACAAGGTGCAGATACGAATAAAGTGGAAGCATGGTGAAATTGATCTTAAATCTGTTTGGAACCATTGTAGAGCTCAAAGTCCCAATACGATTGAATTTACAGAGGATGGATTTAGCTCGTACTTCACTCTGTGATTGCTGCGTTAGGGATGCAGATGCTCTTGATCACTTTCTGTGATGTGTTTATGCTAATGCCATTTGGATAGACATATTTCATAAATTAAACTGTACAGCTTCTCAGTTTCAGTCTTTACTTCAGTTGGTGGTTTGATTTAGATTCTTGAAATGTTTACTACCTACAGTTATATGGGCTATTTGGAGACAGGAAGGTTGTTGAACGTCACTCATGGTGTGAGGAGGGCCACTCATGATGTTGCTAATGTCTTTGGGAGTGCATGGAGATGCTTGGTGGGCTACCTCAGGACATTTATTTCTTGTTTCCTTGATGTTTTTTTTAGGCAGTTCCATTGGTTTGGTTTTCTCTTGCTTTGATAAGGCCATCTACTGGAATGGTTAGCTTCTATAGGTATGCCACATTTTCAAATGCACTCCTTTGAGTTTTTTTTTTTCCCACAAGATTCCAACACCATTAAGAGCCCAAAAAAATAAAGCGAAACACAAAGACAAATGCCAAGCACTTTACGAATTACCTTGACAAGGCTTGCAACAAGATTAGACATACTCATTCTGTTGAATTCCCACAGAGTAGAAATCTGCACATTTTATAAGTCATGGCAAGGAGGGAATATAAGGCATTGGAAGTATAGAAGAAAAGCAGATGAACAAAAACTTGTAAAGTGAAAACAAACTTTAAGAAAGTCAATTGCGCCATAGAACATGCCTACAGAGACTACTAATTTTACTAGCATGCACATTCAAAAAGATGGAAAGATATTCAAGTAGAAAATTAAGGGAAACAATATAAAAATATACTCCGTTAACCCCAAGGTTCAACCTAAGGGCATTTAAGCAATTTTGATGATAACAACATATTTATGAGAGACTAACGTCACTAGCCATGTACTTGAGTGTGCTTATTTAAAATTATTCATAAAGCTCAAATATTCGAAGCTCATGTGGACCATGGAACATGGTGATGAAACTTGAAGGTGTATATCATTAGTATTATGTGTTAATTATTATGCTGGAATGTAAAGTAATGCATGATGCATGTGTTCTGGAAGGCCAAGTTTACGACAATAAAATAAGCAAGAACAAAACATATTTAGACTTACATCCTGGCCCTTAAAAATGACTGGCTCAATTGTTGGACTTAAATTATTCGAGTCATAAGATAAAAATGGTCATTGAACTAAGTGAAAGTCATTGTGAAACTCAAAACACATCTTTATGGCCTATAAAATTAAGCTTAAATGGAAAGAAGTTACTGACGTCTACATTGGTTTTGTAGATGTCTATACCCTCATGCTTTGACAAAACTGGTCATTGTAAACCCCAACATGTCTCTATGGCCTATAAAAGGAAAGAAGTTACAGACATGTACACTGGTTTTGCAGTTGTCGATACCTTCATGCTTTGACAAAAAACTGCACAAAGTTTTCAGAAAAAAGTCTATCCAGACATCTAAATGTCTATTACAGCTGTTTATATGTTCAAAATCTCTTAGTTCAGCATTTTCCAAAAAAGTTTCGCAAATGTTTATATCGGCTAGATAGGCGTCTAAACCTTCGTGATTATCAATTTAACCGAGAAGGCATTTTCCGAGCTTAACTCCTACAGACATCTAATAGAAAATATAATCATAATGACAAAAAGTTTAACGGACACCTATACAGTCTCAGACAGACGTCTATATGAGCATCGACATTCGCTATATGCGAAATTAAACAGGTGCCCAAGTGTTGTAACATACACCTCTCCCAATGAAGCAATAAAGAGAAGGTCCCTGTCTGATTACCCTCATCCATGAACTGTAGTACTTGATTTGTATATAGACTACAATATTGTTGAACATTCTTGCTCAGCCTTCATATTCTAGAGTTGAGCTTTGAGCGTCCATCATTTGCCATATCCATTAATGGAGAGAGGAGCTTTGATTGTAAAATCCGTCCATTGAGGGATATCTTTTACTCCAATAATTCCATCTTTGAGGTTGTTGTAGAATGGGTGGTGCAACCCTTGAAGTTGAAGTGAGGTGCTCACTTAGCAAAGGAGACCAGATTGTGAGTTCGAGAATTACACTCATACTCATAGTGTCGTTCCATCGTGAGTTTTCAGAAGCCTTGAAAAGGAGGCAGCTGTGGAGGCACATAAAGCATCCAGGTTTTTTTTTTTCTGGGTGAAGCAAGATTGAGGCAACCCATTTATGCTTCTGTATCAAATTTTAATTCAGAGAGAAAGATCTTTACACTACAAAAGAATGCAAGGAAAACAGTAATAGCCATGCAGGTCTCCACCCACATAAAAAGGATTCATGACAAATTTAACTCAAACGGATATCTAACCTCATCAGCAGTAGGCCATTTGTTGTCACTGGTCTCCAAGGTCAGCTCAAAACAGCCACCATGTATGTAGTTCCAATCTTGCATGCCACCATATACAGGGTACCTGCAGCAGAAGAGCATATTAATGAAGAAAAAAGAACAAGTATTTGTAGTGATTCAATAATTTACACAATTGACCATAGAAGAAGTGTAAAAGAAAAAAGCCAGACAACTTTCCAACGTCGAAGCACTTCTGCTGGATATAAATACCCTGGTATTTACTTCTACACTTACATACCAAGATGCTCCATTAGTAATTCCTCCCTGAAAATCCTTGCTCAGAGACATGTTGTAGTGAGAATGACTGTATACACTTGCCAGAAACCTGAATGTATCATCATCTGGACATCCACAGTAATTTGTCCTGAAATTCATGCATATTAAAAGTTAATTCTGAGTGCAAAAGCCTTAACTTTGAAAGTACCTAGCAACCCATAGTGTATGCTGATCAAGTATAATTTGAAGTGTTCATGAAGCAAAGAGATGCAATCAGTAACTCATGAAATAACACAATCATTGTGATTGTTCCCTAAACACTTTTAACATAGAAAGAGTATTCAATGGAACAAACCACTCAGGAAAGTTGAGACATCTATGGGAAAATTAAAGAACAGGAAAGGACCTAATAAATGAAGGAAAGTTCCAAGTCCCTGAGCCGCCTTTGTTTCATTATTACATAAGTTGGATTTCTTAGAAAAGCACATTACTCCAAGATACCAAAGAAGCCAAATTTTAGAGACCCTCAGCAGCAATTTTTTAAAAATATAATTACAAATACTTGGAAAAACACATTATTGCGAGCCACCCAAGATGCAAATAAATCATTGCCATTAGCACATAACAAAAAAATGGAATCTTAACGGATAGAGAATAGACTTTAAAGCAGTTAATTATGAAAATAACATATGTGGTCTTGACAAAGGAAAACTAGCAATGTTTTGCTCCATCTTCCCTCACAAGGAATTATTTCATGTTCGAGAAAAAAAATGATATTAAAACAGAACTAACTGGATGTCTTAAAGGGCAAAGGTAGCAACTCAACTGAGAAATATATATAACAGCTTTCTGAGGTATCATGAACATGGAAAAATCACCTTTTATCTTGAGTTCCATCCCATGGATAATTTGCAACAAGTGCTCCCTGTTACAAGAACAGACACCAATAAGGACTCAGTTGTTATGTGCACCAAGATTGAATTCCAGAACATCAGTCAATATCCAAAATGATAGGTTGATCAGCTTCTTATAAAGCAAAATTAAGGTTGATGATATAACATACTTGTGGGTCAGCCTTTACAACTCAGATCAGTTGAGTTAGTTGATCTAACTCAAACAGATGTAGGGGAAAATTTATTTCCTATAAAAAAAAAAGGAAAAAAAAAAAGGGAAAGTTACATTTTGCTCAAGAAGAACGGGATTAGCTCATGGATAACCGAATCTGTTCAACTGTAAACTATATGACATTATTCATAGTGGTTGCTTTGTGGGCATATAAGAGGTAAGAACCGAAGTACAACAAAGGCTTGTATACATAGGAAAACTCTAAGAAATATGTAGAAACCTTAAAAATAGAACGACCCTAGTATAAAACACTAAGAAACTTGCACCTGCTGCATGCAGCAGGGGAACCACCACAATCTCCATCCATTCTCCCATAGTGAGAAGATCTTGCATCTGATAGCAGTGCTGTGGTTCACACCAAAGCATAAAAGATCATTGCAGTGAATTGCATCCTCTATAAGCCATGTGTCATTTGCATCTAGGCAATCTCCCCAATGAACAAGATATTGCTAATAATCACCTATAGGGAAGCAATTATGAGAAGTTCAAGCACACAGTAATCTACAGTCAACATGTGTTAAACCTACTGCCAAAGTAGGAGACTCAAAGGTGTTTCTATAGGGAACAAGTCTTCCACATTGGAAACTGGACAAATACACATATCTGATGATAAGCCAAGTTTGCATACGCGGGGTCCTAAATCAGGAATTAGGCATGCAAGTGCTTGAAGGGATACGTGCATATAGGAACCATTATATGGTCTCCATCATTGAATTCTCGATCTCTAAGTTCAACATTGCAGCAAGTTTATAAGTTTCATTATATCTAGCCCTATTTCCATCTTATATCCATTTACCCATCAGTTTGCAAAATGAAAAGCTGAGGAGAAATATAATTTGGTCCGAATAGCTTAACAACTTGACATCCGTATACAGTACACGTGACTAATCCAAGAAGTCCATCAATATTCCTAAAGAACAACTTAGCCACATTTGAAGCATTAGCAATCACATAACAGGAGACCCATTCACCAAAACAAAAACTTAACATGACCTGTAGCAGCTTTGGGCAGTGCAAGGACAAATTCCAATCTGAAATCTTTCCACGATGTGTGTGCTGAAATATGAGATTTTATGCGGAAGAAAATCTACCAAGTTTTCTTATAGAGAACCAATTTTCAAGCTGAAAAAAACTGAATTTCTCTACAAATTCATACACTAATATATTTAAGTATAAAATTATAGAGCCATATACCTCTCGGGATGTAGTAGAAACCTGAATCCTAGATGAAACCTCTACTCAATTTTTATAGCTCTTCCCCTCAAGCTCTTCTCCTCCTTCCTTGGACTCTATCCTCTAGAATATCACCTCTATGACCCTTTCTTTAATTTGATAAGCCTAGGTTTCTAGGAATGTTAAAGAGAGAAAGTAACAGAACCTAGAGAGAGAATGTGTAGACAGATTCACTAGTCTCGAGTGAAAATGCAAGACATAGAGTCACGAGTGTTGGGATTATGTGCCCCTCAAGGGAATGAATGTGATGGAATTGACATTTATTAAAGACGAAATGCGGGTCTTAATTAATTGAGTTCTCTATCAATATGTAGAGACCAGAAGTTCCTTTCTTCCTTTCCTCTGTGTGTTTTAAGAATGTTTCTTGCCATGGAAATGTTGTTTCAGGTGTTTTCAGATCTCTTTAATTCTATAAATGTGTTTCCATTTGAATCGGTAATGTGCGCCCAGAGTCATGTTTGTGCCTGAGATGGGTTAGGACGTCGTTTTGGTGAATAGTGTAAAGGGTAGGTGTTATTTTAGATGGGAGAAGGCATGAAACATTTATTTTCTTTCTGTAACAGTCCTCCCCAACACCTGGTATGATATTGTCCGCTTTGGGCCCAGCCTACACCGTTTTGCACTAGGGCAGATTTACTCTCAAAAAGGCCTCATACCAATTGGAGACAACGCTTTACATATAAGTACTTCACCATCACTATACCCGGGTGATATGGTACGTCACAATGTACCAACAATCATGCCATCTCCCAATGCCAACCCAACAGAAACATACGACAAAAAAAATTACTCCAATACCCATACCTATAAGTATAGTCACTCAATCTTCACCCCCATCAAGTAGGCAATCAACCATGCCTCCCATTAAGCTATCTCCTGTTATATATCCCATATTTGCAACAAACAGCCCTTATAACTAAAATAGCACAGACAGAGACATCTAAATCTGTGTTACAAGGGAGTGCTCATATCACTCCCTACACTTTCATGGAGTGCCCATAGTATTCACTACTCTCTCCTTACCCTTTTTCAATCCCTCTTGCTTAACATTTTTACATGGGCTAGAGTGAGGATCTATTGGTTCCTTTCTGTAGTTTTCAACTTGTGCTCTTTTAACATATAAAAACCAGCTGTGAATAAATAATCTTAAGCCTTTATATATTTCTCTCGTAATTCTCCTTTGTCGTCTTTTTCTTATCCTCCAAAATACATGCATGCAGCCCTCCAAATCCCATGTATTAGGTAATCACCAGCTTAAATCAAAGGGTATACAATGCAAAAGAGGACAGCTCAAACTAAGCACCTCTGCATCTTAACTTTGTTACATGGAAACAATTGTCCTTGAAAGATATGAAGAGGATCTAACCAATCTCAATTTTTTGATTTACAGTGATGTAAAATTCCAGTACATGCTTCCAATTTTTTTAAAGCTAAACAAGAGCCAAAAGGAAGCATTACTAAAAAACAACAAGATAATACGATTTTACAAGTATGCTAAAAAATTATAATTCATAACAAGAGAAACTGAGAGTATTACCCCATGCAAACTGGCAGATGCAGTGAAATGTCTCTCTCTCAACCAACTCATAATTGCTATTGTTTCTGATTGTTGCATGTCCACATCATCATTCATAGGAAAGAACTATGCCATTTCATGTCAGCCAATGCTTTCAAAATCAGTCACACCAAATTAAGCAGAGAATAAAATTACAGAAATGAAAGCTAACAATAGAATCTCATCAAAAGAAGGAAAAAAATCACAAATCTAAAATAGAAAGTATACGTCAGTATTTCAAATTTCAATAATTATGAAGTAATTGTCAAAATTATACTGTTAACAATTCCAATATAGTAACTACTAAGATTAGAAGACTGTGTTGTCAAATTTCGTAAAAAAAAAAAATATAGTCCGTATATCTATGCTAAGCTAATCAAATTTTCAAATGTTTGTTTACTTAGGCATGTTATCCATGCCCAAGGGCAAAATCAGAATTTGGAGATACATCAAAGGAATAAAAAGATGGAGAGGACGGCAAAAACTAGCATGGAATGAGGTTATAAAACATAATTTTAAAACGTAAAGTGTAGTAAGTGAAATGAAACGTTATAGAAAAGCTCAGAGCAATAATTCATGTGGCTGACTCCATTCACGACGGATTAAGCCAAGGATGATGACGATGACAATTAAAGGGCGGAAAGATAATATCAGCTTTGAGGATAACTAACTAATTAGGGTGCATAATCATGCGCTCTCATTTTAGGGTATATATTATACATATTTTTATTCCTAAAAACCAGGTTTTAATGCAAGTTTCTATTTGGAATAAATTACAAAGCGGCAATTTTACTGAACTGGCCTACAAAAAGGAGGAGGGGGGGGCGGGGGGGAGAGATAGCTCATGTGCTGATTTTTGCTACTAACCAAATATCAAACTATATTTAACTGAAAATCACAGCTAATAAGATCACAAAAAAGCAATACACATATAATAAAGAAGAGCAGAAATTTCATATGGAAAACCCTAAAATCCAAAAAACAAATGATTTAAATTGGGCACAACCCAGTAGCGAGAAAAAGATTTCTACTAGGTTCATCTTTCACCCACCTTCAAACACCTAGTTACCTCTAAACACAAATGATGTAAAAGTCCCTAAGATTCACCGACACTATCAACCAGCTCGTCCACATTATCTGCTCCTAGTAAGCTGCAAGCCTGCTTTTCTAGTGATTTGTTTGCCCATATCTACTCTGAATTTTTCGATGACATAGGACGACGAAGTTATTCAATCAAGGGTTCCCAAAGACTATCTTTGTGAGACTGAATATTGGTTAAAGAGGATATTCATCACCAGATCCTCTTCTTAGGTACAAAAGTCAAAGACTACTGCAAGTACCAGGAGACAAATGGCCTAAATACTTCATTATACATGCCCATGTTTAAGGCTGAAACATGTCATCCAAGACCTTATTCATTCAGGGAAAATTTGGAAACTTGAGCCACGAAGGGCGAACTGTCTCAATGTCACAAATAATCCCCTACCCTCTTGTGCTATACCTCCTCCTGCATATATAAATGTGATCGAGCCAACATTGTCGAATTTAATGTGTTGTCCCTCTTTATCACTCCAGCTGGAGAGAAGGGAGAAACTGATGGGAGAGACATGAATGGAATGGGAGAGACACATGAGATTGAGGCCACACATCGAGTTCACATGCTCCTGTGACATGTCTACGACAATGAACAATTTCCTAACCCCAGAACAATCCCTCCAATCACTCCTTGAAAGTCCAGCAAGTGATGGATCCTTTACCCTTATCATATTGCTCAATATTTTGATGAAGGGCATTATAACCCACCACCTGTCTCTATTTCTTTGCTAGAACCCTATAAGCTTGGTTAGGTAAGAGAATTCCACCCGAGAACTAAAACTAGTACATAACGCTTGGGTAAACTGTTCTGCCCATTATTGAATGATATTCTTAATTTCTTATTAAATCTTTCTGATTACATCCAACAAGAATTTTTATGTCAAAAATTAGGATTACAGATAACAGGATAATGAGTGTATGCATTGAGCTTATTGTTTATAGATTCTGCCATGTTGATTTTCGGAATGTACAAGACATCATATTTTGAAACTCTTACACACCCTGAAACTGGCTGTAAATATTAAGAGCTTCTGTATATCATTTACAGAAGCATGAGAGTCTAATATTGTCACTAAATATGGCAATGTAAACTACATAATATTTTATACTTTATTCATCATCAGTACATGTTTGTTTTCTTTTTTCTTTTTTTTTTTTCATGTTCATTCACATATTTCTCATATCCTGCATTATTGGATAGTAGTATACAATATATCATCTTCCGCGGTTTAAAAATGTGATTTCTAACATATCCAACCCATTTGTTTTTCTGCCAGCTGTGGTAAGCTCAATGAATCCTACAGACTTTTTGTCAGTATGAGAATCTAGTAATATTTTGTCGAGGGAAAAAATATCATGTCCACCAAATCAATTCGATATATGATTTCATTCACCTTGAAGCAGATCAAAAGAATTCTCTCAGAATGTTGTTCTGTGCATGTTTCAAATAAAGGAGAATCAAACACAGCAATTGAAATATACCTGATCTGGAAAATCACGGTTTAGGTCAATGTTGTGTGCATTACCACATCTCCTTAGTGAAAACCCATCAGGATTCATTGACGGAAGTATATGAAGAAGAACACTCTCTACAATCAGTGTCGCCTGTCATGACCAATGCCCGGTTCATTATGGTAAGAACATTCTTCAATAAAAGAAGGAAAATAAAATCATGAATGTCAAGGAAGATCCTAAAAGAAGGAAAAAAAAAACTGATATATATTTGTATACATATGAAGATGACAAGACAAATTATTCTAAGGAATTTAGTGGTAGAGACATCTCATCATGGATTACTAACATTAGTTAGTACTCAAGTAGGCTGAATTTGGGAAATGAATGGATAGTATCGCAAATTGACATCTAGAATTTACTACATCAGCACCATGACAACTCACAACTACCAAAAGACCCATCCCCTTCCCCACTTTCCTTTGACCAAGAAGAAAAGAACGAAATACCAAGAAGGAGCAAGCTAATAAAGTAAAAGCATCTTATTAGTTGCACAATTCATTAGCATGTGAAATTTCAAAAGTGAATTTACCAGAAAACTAGGACAAGTCTAAAGCTGAAGAAAGGAGAAAGAAAAGGAAGGAGAAGAATAGCAATTCCAGGAATTTGGTGGAGGTGGGAAAGGAAAACTGAAAGGAAGTGAAGATATAGGCCTTCCCTCCAACCACCACATTCTTTCCTCCCAAAAATGGTTGGAAACGTGATAACCTCTTTCTCGAACTTTTTTCCCCCAACAAAGTATTTATTCAGTATACAAAGTTTTTACTAACAAAATCACGTAATATGCCTTTCCTTCCTCTCTCTATTATTTCCTGCAAAACAAACAAAAAGATACTTTTTCCATCCTTCCTAGATTCCCTCCAATTTCCGATCCTTCATATCAAGCAAGAAAAGTTACCAAAAAATACACACAGTGAAAAGCAAAACAAATTTACCAACTGATCCTTCATATAATTATCACATAACCAATTTGCCAGACATAATAGAAGCTCCCGACCTACAGGTTCATCCCCGTGCACATTTCCAATGAACTGCATTCAGAAAATTAGTAACAAAACAAACATAGCATCAATGGTTCCGAAAGAATGAATACTTGTACAAATACTATTGATACAGGATATGAATGAAAACCAAATTGCTTTCACGTAGTGGTACCCGCAGTAGTAATACTTCAAATCAGGGCCGGAGGGAGGGGGGCAAGGGGGGGCCATGGCCCTCCCAAAATTTACAATTTTTTTTTATTACTATAGTATAAATTAAGCATTAATTTAAAGTATATGTACAATTGGCCCCTCCAAAGTAAATTAGAAGGCTTAATAATTTGAGCCCCAATAATTTTATTATTTTTCAAAAGAAAAACTATTTGTAGCAAAAATAAATAAATGCAATGCATTGTTAAAATTATATCACAAATCAAGAAATAATAAATTTTATATTAATTTATTTTCATTCTAATCGTATTGATAAATTAAATTTCAATTTTAACATCACTCTAATTTACTAATAAAAAATCATACTTTCTATTTATCTTTTATTTATTTTATTTTGGAAACATGTTGGGTCCTATATATATTCATCCCATCATTTTTTATTATTTATTGAAATTAGTTTCAAGTTGTTTAGTATTTTTTAATTAAAGAATATCAATTATCATAATTGCAATATGTTCAAGTTATTAGAATTGTCCATTTGATAGCTCTAGATGAAGTTGAGACTAGTGAGGATTTAACTAAATCAATACCTATAATTTTCGGAAAGAAATTTTTTTTTGAATAAAACTTGTCAAAACACAACTTCGTTTAAGATGGAAGACGGGTTTCAATTGATTGAAGGTATTGAGTATCAATATTGAAAAAGCAATGGCTCCAAATTTAATTAAAATTTCATAATAGATAATTCTTATTTTTGCAAAAAAATCTTCGAGTTCAAATTTGATAGTAAATTTTAGTTTTTTTTTCCTTTTATTTTAAAAATGCAAATAAGCTAAAGTTTAGCTATTTATATATTTGTAAAAGATATATCAATTCTTGAACAATGGTGTGTTATATAAAAAATAAAAAATAATAAACAAATAGTTCGCCCCCCCCCCCCCCCCCGGTTCAAATCCTGGCTCCGTCCCTGCTTCAAATGTACATGAAAGTCCTGATAACTCTATGTATTCCAAAAACTAAAAAATAAAACATAAATAAAATGCTCCCACTAGCTTTACTCCATAATCATCCATGTATATCACACTATGACCTAACTTGTTCCAAGACAACATAGTTCCAACTACATAACACACATTTTTGTTGCCATATAAGATACCATTATAAGTAAACATTATTCCACACCATTCAACAAATAACATACAAATAATTTACTAAAAAGAAAACTAAAGGGGTATTCATTTCCCAGTCTGGTTCACATCTTTTTAATTTTTGAGTGAACAAATTGAGTCCAGCGTAATGCTACCACTCTGACCTAGGGCAACTTTGGATGTAGGGTTGTTGGATTGCGTGTTGTGATGTTGTGGACCGAATTTGCATTCGGGTCCCGTTGCGACCCAAAGGAAAAAAATTTGACCCATTTTTCTCTTAGGGTCGTGGACCTTATTTAGTACTCTCTTGTAGCCCAGTATATATAAAGGCATCTAGGGTTTAGAGTGGTTAAGAGATTGAAACCCTTAAATTTGCTAAATAGTGAGAGAGTGAGGGTTTGTGGATTATGACTTGTAATTTCCTGCTTTTGCACTGTGAAAACTTTCGCCGGATCTCCACCAGGGGACGAAGACACGATTTGTGTCGAAATTGTAAATCTTTGTGTTCTTTGTGTGACGTGCATATTTTCTGTCGTGATTTCGTGTTGATTTGGTGCGTTTGCTATAACGCATGCTATTGGCCATACGTGGAGGCAAAGTTCCTCATGGAAGGTGATGAAACCAGCTCCCAACAACCTCTTCCCTGGAAGCAGCCCTGCCACTGGATACTTGGAAGAGTGCGTTAGGGAACACCACTAAATTTACTTCAGTGAACTTGGATTATGTCTATGGGTATAAGTATTACAAGGCTTCTACTATGAAGGAAGATATTTCATATGAGATTGACTATTGGAACTGTTCTGTTGTAGGTTTACTGTATGGGCAAGAAGCCCTATTATCCGTTCTTTAAAACCTATATACTACGAAGATGGTGCAAAAACATCAAACTGGTTCAGTTGGAGGAAGGGTGCTTGTCTGATTTGAAAATTTGGGGAATATGGAGAGGGTCATGCAGTGAATTCACACCTTTTGAAGGACAATCCAATTATTCTGACATAGTAGAGTAGGATTGTAAACCTGAGAAGGATCTACTAGGTTCAGTTGATGTTTGATTGAAAAATCATTATTTGCCTATCCATTGTTGTCATGGCAATGCCACTTTTTCAAAGGTATGTTCTCATTTATCTTGGCCTATTTATATGGGTGATGTATCTTTGGACCAAGAGAAGGGCAATATGTCGTGTAATGGTAAAGATTGATATATTTGAGGAACTTCCTCGGTCCATGGTAATCGATATTCACAGACCAACAACACTAAGTTCCAGTATGAATGGCATCCTCAAGTTTGCCCTTTTTGCAAGAGGATAATCACCCAGTAGATCACTGCCCCAGTAAACATATAGATGAAATTAAGATGAAAGTAACTGAAAATGGGTTCTTAAAGTCGATGGAAATTTATGCCTCACGAGAGAATCAAAGGCAGGTGAACAAGCCGGTTGTAGTTTAAGATATTGGGACAGATGATACTGATGTTGATTTGGCTCGTGGAGAACAAGTTGTTTCTGATGAGTTAGCTGTGACTTCTTCGGGATCTAAAATGCGGCCGCAGATCCTCCAGTAATGAATAGGGATTCTCTTCATCAAGGTGATGCAACAAGGGTTTCTCCTAGACCTTTGGTGGGGTTTATGGGAAACAATCTCCTTTCTTTAAAGGGCTTAATCTTGTGTCAGGGGGATATATAAGCATGCGGAGTCTTCTGCTCTAAAGTCTCAAACTCTAGATTATCTTCTTCCTTTGCTTCACCTGTCTACACCTCTGAAGTGTTTATTTTCTTTCAACGAACCTATTCTTTCTCTCTCATATTTCGTCCTTTTTCTTTCAGCTTTCTTCTTCCTTATTTTCTTCTTCTTTTTTTCTTTTTCCTTCTATTTTCAAACAGGTTCCCTTTTGCTACTATTTTCTGCACTCCCATTCCTTTTTCTTCTTAGTTTGACAAACTCCTCAATTGCCTCTGATTTGCCTATTCTTGTTTCATGTTTGCATCTCTAGTCTTCTTTTTATTATCCATATAACTTTGTCTGTTGCGACAGTATTCTGCCATGTATTCATTTAGATAGGGCAGCTTTACAGTAATATGATGTCATTTATATGACATATATAAATATATGATATCATATCCGTGGTTCTTATATCTTGCATTATTTGCAATGTTATATTACATTTTTCACATATTTGTGCAATTTGCGTCTTGCTTCAGTCAGGCCAGCGCCCTGCCTTTCAGCTCATGCGCTAAGGAACCTTTGTGCCTTAATGCACCTTGAACCTTTAACAACTGTAGAATTAAGTTTCAAGCATTTGATACAATCATTAATATGGAAAATTATAAATTACTTAGCATTCATTAATAGAATTGGGCTTTCTATTAGGAAGAATGTAACACGCTTGTCCTACTTGTTAAAGTGATTTATCAATTATATTAGTCCTTTGAGTGCAAGACTCAAAACTAAACGTGCTGGTGGGTTGAACACTGGTTCCTACGCGTTAGAGGGTTTTATATTTCGTAATTTTACTTTACTTTAAGGGTGGGGTTAAGTACAGATAATAAGTTATATATAAAGAATAAATTGCTTCCAAAAAACAATGCAGCTTGCGAAATAGTTACCTTGAAAGCAGGTTCTGCCTCATCCTCCCTGGGCTTGTCAGAAATTTCCATCACCCACTCTAATCAAACAACCACCGCCATTTAGAATGTGTGGTCTGTAGGTCTGTAGTAGTGACTAACTTAGAAAAAGGATTACCAGAGGAACTCCTTGGATGCTCTTTCCAATACTATTTGAAGATTCCAAACATCCCTCATTGAGAGAAGGAAAAAATAAGTTTTTTTTAAACAACATTATGTATAATAACACATACTGAATCAAAAATATGAGCTGAGTCACCTGTATATCCGCGATATATTAGCACATTTACGATTGAATGCCTTGATGGCCTTCTCAAGATCAGAATTACTCATGTACCCACGAGCTAAGTTATCACTACAGCATAAATTCACATCATTTTACACAACTTAATGACAAATTTGAGACTCAAAAGAGAAAAAATGTTAAAATTTTGAAAACGAAATGGGAAAGATTCAACAGTACAGCTTCTGAAAGTGGTTTTCCTCAAACAAGTGCCTTCCCAAACCTGCAAAACTAATATTTTATAAAACCCAATAAGACATACACAATCAACATAAGTAAACCCTTATTGGAAAGTAGCTTAGGTAAAATTATCAATAATTGTTCCCCCAAATGAATATCCAAAATTAGTGGTCAAAGCACTCAAATCAAAGATCCTTCAGTTTGTAAATTGAAAATTTTGAAAAAGCAATGAAATTACACAACAGATACAAATTCAATAATTATATGTAATCAGTAGCAGATATATATAGAATTGATGATTGCTGATTCTCAAGCTTGAAGGTAATAAAAATGAACTAAGAGGTGTATTAGGAATAAATTCCGTGAAAACAAACGGAGCCGGCAGTAAAACGAACAAAACAAATGCAAGTGTGTACACACGTAGCTACAAAATTTGAACAATACAAAAAAATCCTTTTTCATTACTCTTCGCTAGGTTATATACATTTTCCCTATGGGCCTATGGCCCATTAGGACAACATTTTCCATTTTAGAGTAGTATCCTCACTTTACACGTCAGTTATTTTATCATTATACTATGCTATTAACTTGAGCTACAAGCCTCTTCTAGAATCTTCCGGCTCCTTCCAAACTGATCTTCAAGTCGGGCCATAAGGTGGGTATGGTGGTCGAATCTCTCGACTGATGCGTCCGTCGGGTTAGGGAGTTGGCGCAGTGGCTGGATCATCATCTCGGGCCTTTCTTTGGATCGATCTGGTCGGGATGAGGCTTTTATATGGGCCGAAAAAACACACATGTACACAGGCCCTCTTTTAGCTCATGGGCCTTCTTTTCTATAGGCCCATTAGATGAAAGAATCTTAAGGCCCATCGCAAAAAGCCTTTAAAGTTGGTGCACGGGACGCGTGTCGAATGATGCGGAGGCGCATTAAATATTGCAGTCGTCGTAATCATTGCAATTTTGAATTTGTGGCTGAGATGTCATAGGTATGCGTGAAATGGGTCGGGTCATGTCGGTCCGGTGCCCTGACCCGGGTAGATGAAACGTCAAGTCTATATAATCTGCATATCATTCTCATATGCCATACTTGCATTATTTTTCAGGTTGTTCTTCCTTTCAACACTTTCTCTTTACCATATACTCAAGCATTCTGTGCAACCTCAAATCCGCTCCCAAATCCATATAATCCCTGGTTTGTCTCATCAATTTTGCAAATCCTAGTGATCGTGGTTGAGTATTTCATTGTGTGGAGAAATTTGAGCTCTGCTGCGAAGTTTTCGACCAGAAACACCCATCTTTGCCTGTTGGTAAGGTTACCGGTTTCTGTAAATCGTTCACCGGAGAGAAACGAAGGGGAACTATCGGAATCCTCTTTACCCTTTTGTAAGTTATTCTTCTCACTTTTTCTACCTTTCGTCAAATATGTCGAGGAGTGATGACACTAGGTCGGTTAGTGACCTGCAACTGATAGACACTGATCTGACCATTACTGATCCCGAGGCCTCAGTTAGCACCCCATCTGTAGAGATTACTCGAGTCGTTAGGTCTAGTCCACCAGAAGTTACTCAGGATGTAGGGGGTCGAGTTGTAGAGGGTGATGTTGGGATTGGTCAGGATCAGGATGTTGAGGAAGAGGAGAACTTTTGTACTGACCCTCTTCTGGCTAAGTATAGGAAAGACGCTCAACTTAAGAGCCTCGGGGTTCCCGAAGGGGTGAAAGTCAGACATTATCCTCGGGAAAAAGACTTTAGGATCGGTGAGGGGTTGAAAGACGGGGAGATATTGCTCTCCTCATTCCACCTTGCCATTTTAAAGTTTCCCATACATCCTTTCTTCCTCTTGGCACTGGCGACTTTGGGTCTGGCCCCCCTTCAAGTCGGTCCCAACTTCTATAGGATCCTGGCCATGATCTTACTGATCAACAATGAATTGAACCTAGATTTAGGTTTGGCCGAGCTTCTGTTTTCGTACAAACTTCAGGAACAGAAAGATAATAGGGGTCGGTACAACCTAACCTCGTATGCTAAGAGGAAATTATGTGACAACGTCCCGACCTCCAATAAGGGATGAAAAGAAAGGATGATAGTAATGAGTGGTCAATGGAAGCATCCCGACACTATGAACATACCTGTCAGCCATGTTTTCCAACCGACCCGGTTTCCTGAGTTTAAGAATTTTCATACCTGAGCCTCTTGCCATTGCGACATGTGTAACGATAGTTGGGTATGCTAGTGATGGATTTCCTTCAGGCTCCTCAGGAGAAAAGGGAGGTCGGGTATATAAGATCTCGATTTGAATTGTTGCAAGCCAGAATATGGAGTCAGGATTTAAAGGATAGCTAGGGTTGCCTGACCAGATCTGTATTGCAGGAGCTTGCGTCGGGAGCGTCTAAGCCGACAACTGCCTCGGGTTTTGTTGCGACTGCGTCTGGATTGAAGAGACTGAAGTCCAAGTCATCAGCAACCAAGAAACTTAATCAAAATATGTCGGGGGGCTAGCAAAAAAGGAAAGCGGTTGTCATGCCTAAACTTTCAATCAAGAAGGCTAGAAAGGCTGACACTGGCTCCACATCCTTTGTTTGTGGGGTTGATGTTCCAGCAGTCCCCGAGAATCCTGCAATCGGTTCATCAGTGGGACCGACTGGAGCCCGAGCTGCCACGCCCCCACCTCCCCCACCAGCAGAGCATCCCCCGATCACACCTCCGCCTCCTCAGAATCCTCAACCGGCTGGATCGGGAGAGGTTGAGCTCGGGAACGATCATGCTATAATCCCGAGCTCTGCAGGATTGGATCAGAATCCGTCCCAGGCTCAACTTTCAGCCAGGCTTGGTCCCAGCCTTGGTATGGCACTGGAAGTTCCTGCCTCGACGTCGGATGCTCGGGAGTTAGGTTCTGATGAAGAGGGTCAGGGTCTATCCCGACCTACCAAGTTGTGCACAACTATCTCTCAAATGGTCAGGAAACAAGACCATAGGGAGATTGAAAAAGCAGTTGAAAGCGGGAAATAGACCCCCCATGCGCCTAGATTCAAGCTGGACACCAAGAAGGGCAACCCATATATGTTTGTGGGGGATCAGACGATTGGGAATTCGGAAGCCCTGAGGGAGATAGCTCTGGGAGTATGGACCCCGGCCGATAGGCTGGCCATGGGGCGGTACGACAGGATGAGCTTGGCATTGAATGGGCCCGAGCTTGCAATGAGGGTAACATATTCTTTTATACTAAAAAATATATATATTTTTTCCTTTTTTTTTTTTTTTGCTGACATTTTCCTTTCAGATGCTACATGCTACTCAGGCGTATAATTGCAAGCTTGAGGATGATGCCCGGGTCATAAATGCCCTTACTCGGGATGTTCAGGTCCACAAAGCTGGGTGTGCTAAGGCTCTGGAGCAGGCCAAAAAGGCTAATGACAAGATTCAGTCCCTGACATACAGGGCTGTTTCAGCTGAGGAAGGGCCCGCAGCTGCCAAGTCAACGATCTCAGAGCTGGAGGGTAAGGCTCGGGAGGCTGAGCAAATGGCTAATCAGGAGGCCCAGGCTCGGGAGGCCCTAACTCTCCAAGTGCAAGCCTTGACTGAAGAAATGGAGAAGTTAAAGACTTTGGGGCGGCATTTGCTCAAGGAGAAGGTCGAGATCGAGAATGCCTTAGGAGTGGAGAGATCTCGGGTAGAGATGTGTCACAAGGGTGGTAATCAGATGATCTCTCGCTTCGAGCTGACCTGCAAATACCGCTATGAGCATGGTTGACGGGAGTGCATACTGGAGCTTCAAAAGCCTGAAGAGAAGAGGGAGATCCCGACCATCGAGGATTTAGACTTCAGCATAGGAGTGGGGCCCCCATATGATGATCCCGAGCCCGAACCTAAGGACCTGGCCTTTGGCGAATTCCTTCAGGATCAGTTGCCAACTCCGCCTTCTCGTTCTGGCTTGGATGAGCCTGGAGCCACAGAAGGACAGTACCTCGGGACCAAGGGCTCAGGCGGCAGTGAAGATCCTCCCGTGGCGGAGTAGGGTTCTTCCTTCTGCTTTTTGCCTCCATTCCTGTTTTCATTTTATCTTGCATTTGTAACAACGAATCATTGTATCAGCCTTGGCTACTGGGGCCCTTTCAATATAAATTTATTTATTTCTTTTGATATGCCTTTTGGTACGATAATAAATTGGTATTTAATCAATAAATAATGACACTTTGGGCACCTTGGACCCATGTTCTTTTTTTTTTTTTAAATTGATTTTATGAAACCTGTCCGTATGTGAAGATCTCTCTGGCACTTTGGGCCCATGGAGAGGATTCAACACTTAGGTTTTGAAATTGATAGTTTGTAAAACCCGACCACTGGTGGGTTTGTGAAGATCTCTCGGGCACTTTGGGCCCATGGAGAGGATTCAACACTTAGGTTTTGAGATTGATAGTTTGTAAAACCCGACAACTGGTGGGTCTGTGAAGATCTCTCGGGCACTTTGGGCCCATAGAGAGGATTCAACACTCAGGTTTTGAGATTGATAGTTTGTAAAACCCGACAACTGGTGGGTTTGTGAAGATCTCTCGGGCACTTTGGGCCCATGGAGAGGATTCAACACTCAGGTTTTAAGATTGATAGTTTGTAAAACCCGACAACTGGTGGGTCTGTGAAGATCTCTCGGGCACTTTGGGCCCATGGAGAGGATTCAACACTTAGGTTTTGAGATTGATAGTTTGTAAAACCCGACAACTGGTGGGTCTGTGAAGATCTCTCGGGCACTTTGGGCCCATGGAGAGGATTCAACACTTAGGTTTTGAGATTGATAGTTTGTAAAACCCGACAACTGGTGGGTCTGTGAAGATCTCTCGGGCACTTTGGGCCCATAGAGAGGATTCAACACTTAGGTTTTGAGATTGATAGTTTGTAAAACCCGACCACTGGTGGGTCTGTGAAGATTTCTCGGGCACTTTGGGCCCATGGAGAGGATTCAACACTTAGGTTTTGAAATTATCATGGTGACTTCGATACTTGTCGAGATGAGTAATAGAACTTCTATTGCAATCTTTCGGGCTCTAGCGGCCTTTATTTACAGTGGTTAAATCAATGTATTTCTAGGGATAATACCTTTTTAGTCGTGATGCATTCTGTGTGTTGGGCTCCCTCCTGTTATCAGAGTTCCTGAGTAGTCTGTAGGCTCCGTGCCCTATCACTTCAGTGACAGTGTAGGGTCCTTCCCATGGCTCTTGGAGTTTGCCCACGTGTCTGATCTTTCGTCTAAAGACCATGTCTCCGACTTGGAATCCTCTTCTTTTCACCGTTTTATTGAAGTGATTTCTGACCCGTTGTTGGTATGCGACCAGTCTTATCCCGACAATTTCTCTCTTTTCCTCCAGCAGGTCAAGCTCGTGAGCCAAGCGCTAGTTATTTTTTTTCTCCTCCCAGGCCAGTGATCTCAATGTCGGGACGGCATACTCCGTCGGGATTATTGCCTCCGCCCCGTATGCCATAGCAAATGGTGTTTCACCAGTCGGTTGTCGGGGAGTGGTTCTATATGACCATAGTACCTCCGGTAATTTATCTAACCACGCTCCTTTGGCCTTCTCGAGTTTCTTTGCCAGGGTGTTGAAGATGGAACGATTGGTCCTTTCTACTTATCCATTGGCTTACGGGTACCCCACCGAGGAGGTGTTTTGATTGATTCCATGCTTGGCCAAAAATGACCTGACCGGTTCACAGTCTAAATTTGTGCCGTTGTCCATCATTATGGTCCGAGGCACCCCGAACCTGCATATGATATGATTCCATATGAACTTGACCACGTGGCTGCCCTTTATAGAAGGATAGGCCTCGACTTCAACCCATTTGGTGAAATAGTCGGTCGCCAGGAGTATGTGGGTATTTGACCTGATGGCTTTTGGGAGTGGTCCGACTATGTCCATCCCCCATCAGGCAAAAGGATGCGGAACGATTGTCGGGTTCAAGAATTCTGGTGATTGGAGTATAGCATCACCGTTCATCTGACAGGCTTTGCATTTGCGTACATATTCCTCTGCATCCCGGGATAGGTAGGGTAAAAAGTAACCCTGGGATAGGATTTTGTGGGCAAGAGATCGGGCTCTTGAGTGGTTTCCACATGCTCCGGCATGTATCTCTTGCATTACTATGTCTGCCTCAGAAGGAGTTACGCACCTCAGATATGGACCCGAGAAAGATCTGCTGTAGAGTTGTCCCTGGATGATCGAATACCTGGCTTACTTCATTCTGATCTTCCTTGCCTCTGCCTTATCAGTGGGTAGAGTTCCGATACTAAGGTAATTGATTATGGGATCCATCCAGCTCGGCTTTCGGGGAATTAGACATATCAGTTCATCGGGCTCTTGAATGCTTGGTGTAGTGATGAAGTCGGTCAGTACTACTCGGGTCATGTCCTCACCGGCTGTAGACGCCTGATTAGCTAGGTGATCAGCAGAGGTGTTCTCTTCTCGAGGGATTTGACTAAATGTTAACTTTTGAAAACCTTCGGACTCCTTGAGTACCAGCGCTTTATAAGATTCCATTTTGGGGTCTCTGGCTTCGTATTCGCTGGTTAATTGCCTGACTATTAGCTGGGAGTCACTGTATACGGATAGGGATTGTACTTGCAGGCTCTTGGCCAGTTTCAGGCCCGATATGATTGCCTCGTACTCCACCTCGTTATTAGTAGCTGAGAATTGTAATTGCATCGAGGCCTGTAACTTAGTCCCATCGGGGGTATGGATTTCCAGTCCGACACCCGCTCCATTGGCGCACACCGAGCCGTCTATGAATAATTTCCAAGTTTCTAACTCGATGGGTTGATCGGCTTCCTCGATTTCTCCTTCTAACAAGAAATCGACCACGGCTTGCCCCTTGATCGAGATTCTGGGAATGTAGGTTATATCATAAATGCCCAGCTCAATGGCCCATTTGGAGATCCTTCCGGAGAGATCGGGTTTCGCCATAAGCACACAAATAGGAGTGGTAGTGGGGACAATGATCTGGTGAGCCTCAAAATAATGCCTGAGACGTCGCTTGGGGTTGATCAGGGATAGGACTAATTTTTCTTGTTTGCTGTACCGGGTCTCGGGGTCGGCTAACGCCTTACTTGTATAGAAAATGGGCATCTGGAGGTTCCTGTCCTCTCTAATAAGTACAACACTTGTTGACATTGATGATACTGCCAGATACAAGAGCAGGACATCATCGGGCTCGGGCGTCGCAAGAATGGGAGGCTTGAGCATGTACTCTTTCAATCGGGATAGGGCTTTGGTTTGTTCGGGTCCCCATACCTCTCCCTTCTTTGCTTTGATCGCCTGGAAAATGGGTCGGCATCTGTCGGTTAGTCTTGCGATGAATCTGCTTAAAGCTACAACTCTTCCGGTTAGAATCTGGACTTCTTTGTGAGTGGTTGGCTCTTTTGTTTCAAGCAGAGCCTTCACTTGGGTCGGGCTGGCCTATATGCCTGATCGATTGACAATGTGCCCGAGGAACTGACCCGAAGATACCCCGAAGGAGCATTTGGCCGGATTGAGTTTCATTCCATGTTTCCTCAGGGTGTCGAACACTTTTCGGAGATGCTCCAAGTGGTCAGTTCTTTTTCTGCTTTTGACTACTATATCATCAATGTAGGCCTCGACCACTATGCCCATCATCCCTTTAAAGACTCTGTTCACCAGTCTCTGAAAGGTGGCTCCTGCATTTTTTAGTCCGAAAGGCATAACTTTAAAGCAATAAGTACCTGTCTCGGTAATGAAGGAGGTATTTTCTTCATCGGTCGGGTCCATTGGGATTTGGTTGTATCCCGAGTACGCATCCAGTCTCTGAAAGGTGGCTCCTGCATTTTTTAGTCCGAAAGGCATAACTTTAAAGCAATAAGTACCTGTCTCGGTAATGAAGGAGGTATTTTCTTCATCGGTCGGGTCCATTGGGATTTGGTTGTATCCCGAGTACGCATCCAGGAAAGTTAGTCTTTCGTAGCCTGCTGTAGCGTCGACCATTTGATCTATTTTGGGTAGGGGGAAGCTGTCTTTCTGGCAGGCTTTGTTTAGGTCGGTGAAGTCGACACAGACTCGCCACTTCCCGTTCTTTTTCTGGACAACCACCACATTGGCTAACCATTTGGGATACTGAACTTCCCTGATGAACCCGGCTTTGAGTAATTTTGACACCTCGTCAACTATGATCTGGTTTCTTTGGCTTCCCATTCGCCTCTGTTTCTATCTGACAGGTTTTATATTTGGATCAATATGTAATGTGTGTCGGGCTATTGAGGGGTCGATGTCGGGCATGTTAGTATGTTCCCATGCGAAGACATCACGATTATCCTGTAAGAATGTTGTTAGTTCATTCAATTCACTATCGGTGAGACTCGTACCTGCATAGATGACCTTGTCGGGTTGATAGGGCATCACACATACTGGCCGTAGAGCCTCTACAACGATCAGGGGACCTGACTCCCCGTTCTGTAGTTGCTATTTGGATTGGGGATCCAGGTCCTGACCTTCTTCTTGGGACCTCTTTCGATCGGGCTTATCCTTCATTCCCTTAACGGTGACGGCGTAACACTGCTTGACCGCTACTTAATCTCCTTTGATATCAATTACGTCGTAACCATTTGGCCCGACGCACCTCATCATTTGATGGAGAGTTGATGGTACGCCTTGCATCCTGTGAATCCATCATCTTCCCATAAACAGATTGTATGAGGGCTTCACGTCTACCACCACAAAGGTCTCCATCAGGGTTCTTTGGGCCGCCGACACAGGCAGGCTGACCTCCCCGAGGGGTTCGACTTGTTTTCCATCGAACCCGATAATTGGATTACAGGAGTTGTAATGTCCCTCGGGTCGATCTCCAATTTATCGAAAGCCCACTTGGTCATGATATTGGCACTGCTACCCATGTCCACCATGACTCTCCGGACAAGACATCCCGATACCATCAGAGTGATGACTAATGGGTCATCGTGTGGGACCTGTGATAAGTGCACAAAATAGAGTAATTTATCTAGCATAATGTCCTAATATATATATATATATATTTTTATTTCATGCAGGGTTTGATTTACAAAAGAAAAGAAAAAGAAAGCAAGAATGATGAAAATGAAGAAAAAGAAATAATTGGAGGGGGATAATGTAATAAATGCATATATATATATGTGTGTGTAAGTGTACGTGTGTATGTGTGTAAAAGAAAGAAAAAATATATATTTATGAGAGAGTTGGTGAGTTGGTGGGAGGAATATTAAATATGAGAGAGAGAGAGAGGGTTGGTGAGAGAAGTGGTTGAGAGTAGGTAACAGTTAATGTAAAATTAAATCCATCAGTATGCAATAGGCCTATAAATATTCGCAAATTAGAGCTGCAGAAGGAGGATGGTGAGTTGAGGAATGAGAGCTTAGAATATTTTTGTACCATTTTCATATTTTGTGTAATTTTTGCTCTATCAATGGAATTTTATTCTATGACCTTGTATCAATTTTTTATCAACATGCTAGCTTAAAACTCTTCTCAAGGGGGTGATGAAGCCACCATGGGTAAGATATAAATAATTTTTATTTTATTTCGTATTGTTTAATTCTCGTCCCGAGAGTATTCATTATATGAATCTCAATGAATAAAAACCTTACAATAGAGGTTGGACACTAAAAAAATAGAAGGAGGATTTCCCGTGATTACCAATTAATGGAAATACGGGGAATGCCTACTACTATTTACAATTTATTTAAACCAAAACATTAGAGGGAGGATTATTCGTGATTACCAATTAATGGAAATACGGGGAATGCCTACTAATATCTATGTTTATGTTTAATAGGTTGGAGGAGAATTTGCGATAGAAATATATAACATTATTTGTATAGACCCGGGTGGTGGATTCTTTTTCCTTGAGATTTTTTCCACCATTTGATAATTTTATCTAGTTATTTTAGTTTACTATTAAAAAATTCAAGAGTTGTTTTAAGTAATTTTCTTTTTATCTCGAAAAGTAAAGTTTTGGATCCTTGTCTCAAAACGAGTTCCAAGTTGAGAGTGGTTCGACCCTACTTATTGCTATACTATTTTAAGTAAAGTATTAGTAGGTATAAATTCTTGTTGATCGGGGTGTGGTGAAACAACGACACAATATCATCAAATCTCAACCCGTCAAATGGCGCCGTTGCCGCTTCAACACTAAGAATTCGGAATCAAAGATCCTCCACTCTAATTCTTCGGGAACCCACCCGACCTTTCTATCCCTCCCTTTCTTTATTATTATTTTTTTTCTTCTCTATTTTGTGACATTTTGTTAGTTTAAAAAAAAAAAAAAAAAAAAAAAAGAAAAAAAGCTTTTTCAAAACTGACACTTTTGTCTTGTGTGCCACTTTTGTCTTTCATGTTAGCTTTACATATATGTTAATTTTTGCAGTAACTTTAGTATAAATTAGGCTTTGAACTTTTTTTTTTTTTTTTTTTGTCATTCATTTTGGTGGGCCCTTTTCTTAAAACAAAAAAAAAAAAAAAAAAAAAAAAAATATTTGCAAAACTACAGTAGATTCCAGCTGTGTAAGTCATCATTTGAGTACCAAAAAAAAAAAAAAAAAAAAAAAAAAAAACGTATACTGGACAGTGGTTCAGTTCTAATTTTTTTCTCTCTCTTTGTTCAATTCTAAAGCTTTGTTTATCTATTGTGGTTCTGTCACGGTTACAGTCACTTCCAAATGTTTAGCAACTAACAATCTGATATATTTATTCTATTAAAAAAAAAAAAAAAAAAAAAAAATTCACAAAATCACAACCGACACTCTCCTTTTCGTGGGCCCTTTCATAGTAAAAAAAAAATATATATATATATATATATATAAATAAATAAATTTAAGTTACACAAAAGTCAAAGTAGGTTACTTTTGCAGCTCCTACTTTTGACAAGTTAAAAAAAAAAAAAAAAAAAAAAAAAAAAAAAAAAAACATAAAGGTCCAGCCGCTCACTTTTGAATTGTATGCAATAACATTTTGAAAATTACTTTTGCTTCCCTACTTATTTTCAAAATAATCAAACCCACCCATAAAAGAAACAAAAAAATAACAAATAAAAAAATAAAAATTAGACTAGTTTAATTCTTCTTATTTTTATTATTCACTCAATTTTATTTTCATTTTTTTTTTTTTTTTTTTTTTTTTTTTACTTACTTGTTTATTTTTGTTGTTTTCTATTTGCAGGAGTTACAGTACCGGGCCGTCATCCAGGTTCCATATTTCTATACTCTTGTTATTATTATTTTCCCCTAGAATATGTAAAAATTTTGCATGCGACCTCTAGGGTAGAATAACATTAGACGTTACCTTAGGCTCCCGTTATTTGTATTTAGCTTATTTTCATAAAAAAAAATAAAAAAATAAAATAAAAAATAAAAAATAAAATAAAAAGATTTTTTTTTTTTTTTTTTTTGAATATTTCTTTCTTATTTTCTTTTATTCTTGTATTGCTTGTGCATATTTTAATTAGCATTTTGCATAAGATACTTAAGGGCAAAATTCCCACAAGATACGGTCGGGATTTCATCACCCGTCTCCGTGGCCCACAAATCACAAAAATTCCTTGCATTTGTTAAACCATGAACCGGATTTGATTAAAATTCATTAGCAATCAGCCACTTTAGGGTTACGAGCTCATAGGCCCTCTAGGAAGGAAGCGGTTGGTAGTCACTCCAGTGAATCATTATCAAATTGATAAACGGTAGGACAGTTCTGTCTAGGAAAGTGAGGTTGACTCGGCATTAAGCAGGCCACGTGCCTCGCCACACTTTCCTGGGAACTACTCCGTTGTTAGTTTGATGATCCTTAACTGGTAATCTATCGACTTAATCTGGATTAGAGTAGGAGCTGTCTAATTAGGAGAGAATTAATTTGGACATCATCCTATTAATTCTCTACAATATTAGATTTAAAAATTCACCACCTTTGAATTTAAGCTCAAGATAAAAAAGCCAAAAATTTTGTGTGATTTGTTCCTCATCTAGCCCTTTTAGGTTTCTTTTTGTTTATGCCCCAGTGGTTACGAGTTAACAAGCGTCTAGTCAGGTTTCCTAGTGATCTGTCTCTAATTGATTTAGAAGAAAAATCAATTCCTTTGTTATATCTGTCAACCACCAATAATTCATCAATGGCTGCACCAAGAACTCTTAATGACTATTTTGCCCCAATCACAGCCAACCCACCCAATTGCATAGTTCTACCTGAGAATGATGCACCCCAGTTTGAGATTAGACCTGCCACAATCAATATGTTGCCAAAATTCCATGGACTCGAAAGTGAACAACCCTATATCCATTTAGGGAAGTTTTTGACAATATGCAACACATTCAAAAATCAAAATTTGAATGAAGAGGGTGTCAAACTGCGTCTTTTTCCCCTATCCTTAGAAGATAAAGCTGCTTCATGGCTAAACTCCATTCCACCCAACTCCATTAGATCATGGGATGAACTTGCAAGAAAATTCATGAGTAAATTTTATCCCATGCAAAAGACCGAATCAATGCGAGATGCCATTAGTACTTTTAGAGGGAAAATTGAAGAACAATTCCACCAAACTTGGGACCGATTTCATGACTTGCTCCTCAAATGCCCACATCATGGCTTTGATAAAGCACAGTTAGTCCATTTCTTCTATAAGGGACTTTCACCTATGAACCGAACCATGATTGAGTCAATGCACCAAGGAAAGTTCAATGCCCAAACCCCTGACCAAGCCTATATATTTTTGGAGGAACTAGCTGAAAATGCCCAAAATTGGAATTGGAACCAAAGTGAAAATGATTTTTCTAGGAATGATCAAATGAATAGAAAACCTGGTTTTTATGAGATCAAACCTGAAAATGAGTTAAAGTCTGTGATGCAAAATCTTGCTGATGGAGTGAAAGACTTAAGCAAAAAGTTTGATGCATTTGCCCTAATCTCTACCCCTGCACAATGCAATGTTTGTTCTGGTTTATCTCATCCCATAGAGGAATGTCCGGTCTATTGTACATCTGAACCTTCGGATGCGCAAGTTTGTGCTTTCAATACCTTTAGGAGACCATTGCCTAACACATTTAGCCAAAGTTACCATCATGATACTAGAAACCACCCTAATTTTTCATGGAGGCAAAATTTACCTCCACAAAACTTAGGTGGTCCATCCGGTTTTCAAGGTAACTCCAATAGGCCACCTCCACCTCAAGGACAAATCATTCCTCAAAATCAATTCCCCAGGAATAACCAGTTCAATCCCAGCCGGGATTTAGCCGTTGATCCCATGAACAACTATGCTGCTCCTGTCCCACCGGTCCATAATACTTCCAATTATGAGGACACTTTGAAAATGCTTGCCCTTAATCTTGATCAATCCAATAAGCATTCCAATCAGAGATTCCAAAAGTTAGAAAATAACTTTGATCTCTTGACTCAAAATCAACTGCAATTTCAGCAGTCTCTCCAAAATCAGTTGAGTCAACTCACTGCATCTCTGTCTGAAAGACAAAGGGGTACATTACCGAGCCAACCCGAAATCAATCCAAAAGGCAAAGGAATTAATCACATAGGGACCACTTCCAATTCTAACCACTCAAATGACCATGTCAATTCTATCACTACCTTGAGGTCAGGAAAGAAAATTGATAATAAGGTTGAGCCACCCATCAGTCATGAAAATGAACAATCCAAATCTCTTCGACCCAATTCCCCAAAATCCAAAAAGGATCAAGATCCTGAGCTTGATGAGGTTATTCCTAAGCCGGTTGTTCCACGTGCACCCTTTCCCTCTAGACTAGTCAACAATAAGAAGGATTCTCAATACAATGAAATCTTAGAGATTTTTCAAAATCTCCAGATTAACATTCCATTTCTCACTGCTATTAAGCAAATTCCTTCTTATGCAAAATTCATTAAAGACTTAGTCAAGAGGAAAACCAATATTCCTAAGGAAGCCTTCATGACCCAACATTGTTCTTCTTTCCTACAAAACCAAGCTGTGGTTAAACACAAAGACCCTGGTAGTCCCGCTATCACTTGTAGGATAGGAGAAAATTTTGAAGGTCAGGCTTTATTAGATCTTGGTGCCAGTGTCAATGTGCTACCGTATTCAGTCTACTTGGATTTAGGATTGACTGATTTGAAGAAAACTGACGTTAGAATTCAGTTAGCTGACCGATCCATAAAAATTCCAAGGGGTATCATTGAGGATGTGATAGTCAAAGTTAATGATTTTTATTACCCCGTAGACTTCATTGTGCTAGACACTCAGCCAACTCAAGGGAAGCAAATTCCAATCATTTTAGGTCGACCATTTTTAGCCACAGCCAATGCTTTGATCAACTGTAGAAATGGTAGCATGACCTTGACCTTTGGGAACATGAAAGTGGAAGTCAATGTGTTTAATTTGATGAAACAACCCATTGAATCAGAATCTGTTGAGGAAGTTTGTCTTATTGATTCATTGACCACCCACACCTTTAACCACTCTTATCCTGAGGATCCACTTCAGCAGTGTTTAGCCCATTTTGGTGATAGTTTTGATGAGGCTAATTATATTAGCCAAATCAATGATTTGCTAAGCTCTGCTCCACCCTTTGAAGCCCCCAAGTATAAATCCAAATTTGAATCATTGTCTTTACCAGTTACCACTGAATCTGAACATGCAAAGAAACTACCTAAGATAGAATTAAAGCCTTTACCCGAGTCCTTAAAATATTCGTATCTTGGTGAATTTGAGACTTTTCCAGTGGTAATATCTTCTGAGTTAACTGAGCAACAAGAGTCCCAATTACTCGAGGTTCTTAAGACAAATAGGGAAGCCATAGCATGGTCCATTGATGATATCAAAGGCATTAGTCCTCTAGTGGTGCAACATCGCATTCACTTAGAAGATAATGCGAAAACCTGTAGGCAACCTCAAAGGAGACTTAACCCTAATATGAAGGAAGTTGTCCGTGGAGAAGTTATCAAACTTCTTGACGCTGATATCATCTACCCGATTTCTGATAGTCAGTGGGTGAGCCCAATCCAGGTCGTTCCAAAAAAGTCTGGCATCACTGTTGTGTCCAATGCCCACAATGAGCTAGTTCCTACTCGCATTCAAACTGGATGGCGAGTTTGCATAGACTACAGGAAACTGAATAGTGTGACTCGGAAAGACCATTTTCCACTTCCCTTCATCGACCAAATGTTAGAGAGATTAGCTGGTCAGGCCTTCTATTGCTTTTTAGATGGCTATTCTGGTTACAATCAAATTCCTGTCCACCCAGATGACCAAGACAAGACAACTTTCACCTGTCCATTCGGTACATTCGCTTATCGTCGTATGCCATTCGGCTTGTGTAATGCCCCAGCTACATTTCAGCGGTGTATGATGAGTATATTTAGTGACATGGTTGAAAAGTTTTTAGAAATCTTCATGGATGACTTCTCTGTCTTTGGATCATCATTTGAGCAATGTCTGGACCATCTTTCTCTCGTACTTCAACGTTGTCGTGACACTAACTTGGTACTTAACTGGGAAAAGTGTCATTTCATGGTTACAAAGGGAATTGTCCTAGGTCATAATATCTCTAGTGTAGGAATTGAGGTCGACAAAGCCAAAATTGATCTAATCTCCAATCTACCTATCCCTAAATCTGTTCGAGATATTAGAGCATTCCTAGGTCATGCCGGTTTCTACAGGCGCTTCATCAAAGATTTCAGTAAGATAGCTAGACCTTTGACTCATCTTCTCGCTAAAGATGCCCAATTTGAGTTTACTGATGCCTGTAAGTCCGCCTTTGAGCACTTGAAGTCCACACTCACTACTGCACCTATCATTCGCTCACCTGATTGGACCTTACCTTTTGAAATTATGTGTGATGCGCCTGATTATGCAGTAGGTGCTGTTTTAGGCCAGAAAGTGGATAGAGCACGACATGTCATATACTATGCTAGAAAAACCTTAAATGATGCCCAAATCAACTACTCAACCACTGAGAAAGAGTTGCTAGCTGTCGTGTTCTCCTTTGAGAAGTTTCGATCTTATTTGATTGGATCTAAGGTCATCATCTATACAGATCATGCAGTGTTAAGACATCTTTTGTCCAAATCTGATGCAAAACCTCTGTTGATACGCTGGATCTTACTCCTTCAAGAGTTTGACCTTGAGATTTGAGATAAGAAAGGTTCTGAGAATGTAGTCGCTGATCATTTGTCCCGTCTTGTTATTGAATCTACTAGTGACTCCATTCCAATCTCTGATTATTTTCCTGATGAGCAATTATTTGAGATATCTCATGCACCATGGTAGGCTGATATTGTCAATTATATTGTGATTGGTCAAATTCCTTCCAACTGGTCCAAGCAAGAGAACGATAAGTTTTTGGCCAAGGCTAATGAATATTTTTGGGATGACCCCTACTTGTTTAAATATTGTCCAGATCAGATCATTCGTAGGTGTGTTCCTGAGGTAGACCAAGAGTCTGTCATTTCCTTCTGTCATGACCAGGCCTGTGGTGGCCATTTCAGTTCCAAACGAACTGCTGCAAAAATCTTGCAATCAGGATTCTATTGGCCAACCCTTTTCAAAGACACCCACACATACTGTCTAGCTTGTCATAGATGTCAATTGCTCGGTAAGATTACCAAAAGAAATGAATGGCCTCAACAATCAATTCTCGTCGTTGAAATCTTTGATGTCTGGGGTATTGATTTCATGGGACCATTTCCATCCTCGTTTGGCAATCTCTACATCCTTCTAGCAGTTGATTATGTGTCAAAATGGGTAGAAGCTTTAGCCACCAAAACAGCTGACCATAGAGTTGTGGTGCAATTTTTCAAAGACCAGGTTTTGCCTCGATTTGGAACACCTCGAGCCATAATCAGTGACAATGGTTCACATTTTTGCAACAAAGTCTTTGGAAACCTGTTGTCCAAATATGGAATCAACCATAAAGTGGCCCTATCATATCATCCTCAAACCAATGGTCAAGCTGAGGTATCCAATAGGGAGATTAAGCAGATTTTAGAGAAAACTGTTAACCCCACAAGAAAGGACTGGAGTCTTCGACTCCAGGATGCGTTATGGGCATACCGAACTGCTTACAAGACCCCTATAGGAATGTCCCCATATCGATTGGTCTAAGGTGTTTTCCACGAGTCTTACCGATGCAGCTTTACTATGGTTCAAGAAGTAATTACCCGCATCCATCGCCAGCTGGCAGCAGCTGACCAAGCTCTTTGTTGCCCAGTATTACGAGAACAAGAGGCAAAAGAAAACCATATCATGTCTCTTCATGATGATCTAGGAGAAATGAGAGTCCCTAAAGAGCTTCCTGTGCCGATTCAACGTTGAGTCTTCCTCTATCGACAACTATGTCTGGAGTCACAGGCAAGTCTTCCAATCGAACTAACGGTGAAACAAGCAAAATCAATTGAAATATGTCAAATTCTTGCCACAATTACGCTTCAAGCATAGGTCCCAAGCGTAGAAATATAATTTCTAGCCACTTTTTGAAACTGAAAGCATAGGTATTTTATGGAAAATTAATTTTCTCCGTGAATGAACCAAAACAACCGTCATGATATAATGTAAAAGACATCACAGATGCTAATACTCTCACTCACTACCGAACAACAATTATATCGAGCTTCATGTCATGAATGGTTCCCACTAAAGTGAATGATTTTTATACTTTCTACTCTCAATCAAGACAACCTTCCATATTTTTGTGAACATTCGACTATGATATTTCAGTTTCCTTTCTCCTACTTCATTAATCAAACTCTGCCATTTTTAATAAAAACACATCTTTCCATCTTTCCATTTTTATCCCTTTTTGCCTTTCTAAGTCTCCGGACTTTCCAGCGAGGATTTTTAATCCCGACCAACTGAGCTTGAGCTTCTTTTGTGGGATTTATACTCATTAGTTTTCTCCCTTTTAAACGTGAATAATGATATTAGTGATACCAAGGGCCGGTTATTCAGATCGAAGAACTACTTTCTATATTTTATTTTCTCAAACTAATATTTCAATTTACTTCATTTCAACCATAACATCTCCCCTTCTCCCCTTTTATTGTGGCAAAATTATTTTTCAACTACATAGTAAAAAATCAACCTATTTCTTATAGTGAATATGTGTTTGTGCTTATAGGTCAAAGTTGTCTTTCTTAATTTCAATTTCACTCATTCACTCACCCATATAAAACCACATTACTTCACTAACATAATTTAATCATTACTCTCATGAATGAGAATATCACATTACATATTACTCATACATCATATACGCAAACTCAATTGAATTGTAATGCAAAAGAAAACTTAAAATTTCAAATTTTTTCAAAAATTTTCATTCCTTGTAATACTATACCCTCACCCCCAAACTTAAATCAGACCATGTCCTCATGGTCAAAAATAATATAGGAGAACAGATACAGTTACCCTTAAAGCTTAATTCTGGATCCTAAGCAAAACATGAATCCCTCCCCCAAATTTTATTTGGATTACCTGTAGATATCATCAACAAAACACAAATACCCAATCATAGCAAGGGAAAAGAAATTTTAGCATAAATATCCAGAAATCGACACATGTTTTCAAGGAATCAAAGATTCTCTTTTTTTTTTATTATTAATTTATTTTTTCAAAAATAATAATAATAATAATAAAATGATTTAAAAAACAAAGACGTGGCCTTAAGGGTCTACCGTCCCTAAAAACAAAATAAAACACAAACAAAAATCCTAAACCTAAATCTAAACACTAATCTTCCTCCTCTTCTTCATCACTTGACACGGCACTTATCAACCATATTCGGCAGTCTGCTGTCTCTTTCAACTCTTCTAAATCTTCCTCTGGATATATCTTCATAATCGTCCCCCGCATCTCATCCAGGTCCTTCATCCTATCACTTAATTTCTCGACAATGATCTTCGATAACAGAAACGGGTATGGAAGATAATGTTCAAATTTATCAGCACCTACCCATTCTCTACTCATAATTGCTCGGGCAATTGATATCTCAGCCATGGTCAATATTGGAACATACACTTCATACCCATGAGTTAGGGCATACAAAGTTCTAAGCATAGTGTGACCCCTTGCACTAGTATGATTATTGGGCCAAAGTTGAGCTGAAATGACACAATCCAAATAGAGCAGATCCGACTTTAACCACCAATTATCACATGTCCTATCTCTTGGATCTGATACTACACACAATTCCTAAACCATCTCCTCATCCGTATGTGGCCATACTTGAGGATGTTCCTTCAATATTCCTTGTAAGTTTGCCGGAGTACCGATTGGTATATTCCACGCATCGGCAATACTTCTCCTTCCTCTTACTATAGGAGCACTCCATTGAGTCACTTTACCCTTCATAACCTCGAATTATGTCGGTCTCAAAATCGTCATATTTTCATAGAATTTTTGGACCAAGCCTGGATACAACTTTTCTCCCGTCGGTTTTTTTAAACATTTTAATCCTCGTTCGTTAAGGATTTCGTTCCGGGTGCAATTAATATTCAGTTCATCCTCTCCGAACAAAATATCTCTTCAAATTGCAATCTGCACTGCAAAAATGATTTCGGTATGGTTCGGCTTCCATTCCGACTCATAGCTCCTTCATTCGAGCTCTTCATATCCACATATGATTTTTTACCTTCTATGAATTCCTCCAGGTCAGAATAATCTTCAATATCATTATCCATACGAACACCCTAGAGATAAAAAAAAGTAAAAGAAGAATAACGAATTTTAATGCTCAACTCTTGAGAATTGTGAATTGTGTCTACTCTATGGATGTATTTATAAATGAATGAAGTAGAATTAGAGAAGAAAAAGGATTTAAAACCCTTAACTGACTAGGAAAGTGGAAGCAATGACTAATTCAACTCCAACTTGTATTTGCATTCCTTTTCCTTGTCAGATTAGGATTACTCTAAAAAGTCTACAAAAAAATCCTAAAAATAACTTAAACAAATCCTAATATAAGTAAAGATACAAACCAGGCCAAAACACCCCGCAAACGGGTCCAATTTTCAAAATTCAGAATATTACGTCGTGATACCCGACGCTTCAAGTGTAGGCTTGGCCTAATCAAATTTTTTAATTTTGTTTTTGAAATACACTCTTCCAATCAATCTAAAACATATACACCCCTAAACTCAAATGCTAAAATGTCCGTATAGTGAGATAAAACATTTTGAAATAATTCAAATTATCCGCACATGTCAAATAAGCGTAAAAATTTGGGGATATATTCAATCTCAAAACGATTAATCATAAAACTTTTATTTTATAAACTAAGAAAATAACAAAAACAATTAGAAAATAATCATCCAAGCGATCAGATATAACCCTATACAAAACTATCCGCTCGATAATTTATCTCCAATGTATATAAAAAAATAAAACCAAATCCAAACTAAAACTAAACTAAGCCTCATCATCAGAGGTTGGTGGTGTAGGTGGAATCTGCACACCCATATGCTGACTCATACGATCAATCCCATGAAATAACCGCCTCTGATCACACCGACTGCACACTGTCTTACACTACTGAGCATGTCTCTCCTCAGCCAATGTCTGCTCTAGACCCTACATCCATGCAATAAGAGCATTAAACTGTGTTTAAGATAGAGTAACAGTACCACCCATTGGTGCCTCTGGCAACACAACCTCATTCTCAAGAACCGGCATTTGTGGTTCTCAGCATCATTAGCAGCCTCAGCATCTTAGGCCATACCTGTATCATCCTGACCAACGTCATCAACCAACTCCTGGCCCTGTGCATCTGGGGCTGGTAATATACCAAAACCTGGTATGCGCCTCATAAAAGTATCTCCATGCAACCGGGTCCAGACACCACTCTACATCCATCTGGCATACGGGGTACCTTCTCTAAATCTATTTCGCTCACCCACATCCATCTCAATCCCGGCATCCATCATAAGCTTCATCACCAAGAATGGGTATCGAATGAGAAATAGACGCTGACCAACCTTGGTCTCCTTGCGCAGATGGATATAATGTGTATATAGGCCTTCCCAAAAAATACATAGGATAGAAATCCACCGCCCGAACTCAAAAGCATAGTGAAGGGCCTGAAATGGCGCATAACACATAGTAGTATAACTATGCGACAGAATCTGGGATTGGACTATCATATCCCAAAACCAAAGCATCGGGTGATAGTTTGCCTTCTTCATGCAATTCTGATGCGTATCAGCCCACTGCCCTGCAGTCTGAAGTACAACAATCTTAGAAATATATGGGAGTAGCTTGGGCATAGGTGGGAATGCAACAGCTAGCTCGGGTGGACACTCGTCCAGAATACTCCACCCCTCAGCAATAGTCTGGGGACTAATCTCAATCTCAATACCTCGGACCACTGCCCGTAGTCTTACCCCCTTGCTAAAATGGCGCATGTGTAGCCAAAACTCCCGGATCATATCCTCACAAATATATGGAGTAACCGAAAAAAGAATAGGTAATAAACGTCGGGCCCTTAATCGGTCGATCGTCCCGGCAGGGACATGCTATAATCCTTCAAATATCTGCAATAAGTATGTACACTCCTGATGATACCCCTTTTGGATCGCCCGGTCTAGTAAATCCTCAAACGATTTTATCCGGGGCACAGGTAAAAATGTAGTCAAAACTCTGTGGTCACCCTCCACAAATGGCTTTGGTACCCCCTCATCCGCTCGATCATCACCCAGATCAACATCATCCTCCTGTTCGACATCATCCCCCTGCCTCACACTATCACTCTCTGTAGCCTCCTCCATCTCCTCAGCCTGCGGCTCAGGCACAAGTGGCGGTGATGGAGCCCGTGGAGTAACTAGGTCAACAGTAAGCCAACTGTGGGTCAAAATGATGTCGCGTCCTTGTATAGAGCTTTCAGGCACCTCCGCATCAAAAGATAAGGAAGATGAAGATGCCGAGTCGACATATTGTGGTCTCACTACGCGTGTAATCCAATATGACGATTAAACAAGCCGTCGTCCCAAAAATTCGATATTTAATCCGCTTTCGAAGTCGAAAAACTCAACTTTTAGAAAACGGATCAAAACACGATTTTGATCGGACTCGTTCATCAATACTAGTTTAGAATAGTTAAACAAGTCATATGAAATCAAAATAATGGAAAAAAAACTCATCGAATCGAGAGAAACGATGATTTTCCAAAAATTAAGTTTTAGAGACTTTCGAGTTCTTCACGCAAATCCGAACGAATCACCAACTAATCTGACGATCCGCTGGCAAGGAAAGATAAATAATTAGATGAATAAATGGTAGAAACAAATCTCATAAGGATAGGTGGATAATTGAGGGAGAGAGAGAAGTTTGAATGAAATTGGGGGGGAAACTACCTGATAGGCCTGTTTTATAACAGGCCCATAGCTACGCTTGAAGCATAGCTGTACTTATGCTTCAAGCGTAGGTTCCCATGGCCAAAAAAAAAAAAATCTACTTCAAATTCCGTCTTCATCCCCATCCACTCTTAATGCTTCCTAGGCTCAATTTACATTTCTTACTCAAATGATGATGGCCTCATGACTCATTTTTACAAACTCGATCTTAAATGTCAAAATGCCTAAATTACCATCTACAAGTATAAACTAAGCTAAAAAGTTACTCTCTTTCACCTAGTACCAATATTTAATGTAATTGGTACGACATTGCTACTTCTCAATACTCCGGATCAAGTTTATCCAGCCCGGGTGGTGGTTCAATTAGATCGATTGTTTTTACCACACACTCAGCTTGTTACACCTCTACATAATGCTTCAATCTTTGTCCATTTACGACAAACTTCTTTCCAATGTCAGGATCATCGAGCTCCACAGTTCCATGGGGGAAAACCTTCGTAATCTTGTATGGCCCATCCCATCTCAATTGGAGCCAGAAAATAGCTTGAGTCTCGAATTAAACAACCAATCCTTTTGGTCGGGCTCAAAAACTTTCTATCTAATATTTTTATCATGAAACGCTTTTGTTTGGGCCTTGTAAATCTGAGAGTTTTCATATGCATTATTTCTCAACTCCTCAAGCTCTTGAAGTTGGAGTTTTCGATCCGCACCGGCTTTCTTTATATCGAAATCCAGTCTTCGAATATCCCAATATGCTCGGTGTTCCAGCTCTACAGGGAGATGACATGTTTTACCATACACAAGACGATATGGTGACAAACCAATCGGTGTCTTATACGTAGTCATGTACGCCCAAAGTGCATCATTTAGCCTTCGAGGTCAATCCTTCAAATCCGGACGCACAATCTTTTCCAAAATATTTTTAATCTCCCTTATTAGAAACCTCCACTTGTCCTTGTGATTGGGGGCGATATGGCGTACCAATTCTATGAGTGACATTGTACTTCTTACACAGAGCAGGAAGAAAATGGTTGTCAAAATGGCTTCCACCATCACTGATCAAAACTCTTGGCATACCAAATCGTGAGAAAATGTTCAACGTTACAAATTCTTCCACCACGTCATGGTCAGCATGTTTAGTGGCTATAGCTTCTACTCATTTCGAAACATAATCAACCCCCACAAGTATATACTCATTCTTATATGCTTTCGGAAATGGTCCTATAAAATCGATACCCCACACATCAAATAATTCTACAATCAGAATCGGGGTTAAAGACATCATGTCTCGTCGAGATATGGATCCAAGCTTTTGACATCGCAAACATGCCTTGCAAAACTCAAAAGCATCTTTGAACATGGAAAGCCAGTAAAATCCACTCTGCAGCCCCTTATGGGCTATCTTCTAAGCTCTGAAATTCCCTCCACACTCCAACGTGTGACAAAATATCAATATGTTTTGCATCTCACTCTTGGGGACGCATTTTCTAATAATCTGATCAGAGCAATACTTGTACAAACGCGGATTATCCCAGATATAAAATTTGACTTGGCTGAAGAATCGGTCTTTCTCATTCTTAGACCATCCTTTTGGGATTCGACCTGTGGCTTTATAATTGACAATATCATGGTATTTGTTCCTCCACAGCCACATTGAACAGATGTTCATCCGGGAAATAATCCTTAAGAGGAGTAATTTCCTTTATGGATTCGACAATGATTCTCGACAAATGATCCGCAACAACATTCTCTAAACTTTTTTTATCTTTGATTTTCAAGTCGAATTCTTGTAGCAACAGAATCCACCAAATTAGTCGGGGCATAAAGTCTTTCTTCATCAGTAAATGCCTCAGAGCGGAATGATCCAAGTAAATAACAACCTTGGCGCCCAATAGATATGATTAGAATTTATCCAAGGCGAAGACAACTGTCACCAACTCCTTCTCGGTAGTTATGTAATTCATATGAGATTTATTCAGAGTCCTACTGGTAAAGTAAATGGCATATGGTAGCTTATCTTTTCTCTAACCCAACACAACTCCTATGGCATAGTCAGAAGGGTCATACATGAGCTCAAATGGTAGAGACTAATCTGGCAGATGAATAATCGGGGCTGATGAAAGTTTAGTATGCAACTCCTCAAAGGCATGAGGCACTCTTTGTCAAAGACAAAAGTTGCGTCTTTATCCAATAAGTGGCATAATGGCCGGCAATTTTGCTGAAATCTTTAATAAACCTTTGGTAAAACCCGGCGTGGCCTAGAAAAGAGCGTATATGTTTAACAGATATCGGAGGAGGCAGTTTTGAAATTAATTCAAATTTTGTTTTATCTACCTCTATCCCTGGCTTAGATACAATATGGTCCAGTACTATCCCCTCTTGAACCATAAAATGGCCATTTTCCTGACTTAGGATCATATTCGTCTCCTTGTATCTCTTAAGTACCAGTTCTAGATGTTTTAAACAGTCTTTAGAGGTTTCCCCAAAAACTGAGAAGTCATCCATTAACACTTCAAGAAATTTCTCTACCATGTCAGAGAAGATAGACATCATACACCGTTGGAATGTTGTTAGTGCATTACACAAACCAAACGGCATTCGTCTGTAAGCAAACGGGTTATGTGGACAAGTAAAAATGGTTTTCTCCTGATCAACAGGATCAATCGCCACCTGATTGTAGCCGGAATACCCTCCAGAAAGCAGTAATAGCTCTGCCCGGGTAACCTCTCCAGGATTTGATTAATAAATGGTAATGGAAAATGATTATTCCTAGTGTTCATATTGAGCTTTCTGTAATTAATACACACACGCCACCATGTAGTCATGCCTTGTGGAATTAGCTCACCTTTTGAGTTTGGCACCACTGTGATGCTCGACTTCTTCGACATCACCTGAGTGGGACTTACCCATGTGCTATCAGAAATGGGGTAGATGATACCCTTATCTAGCAATTTTACCACTTTTGTGGAATATTTAAAACTATCAGAAATGGTTCAACCGGCTCCCGCTATGGTTGAGTATATAAAACAGTCTCCATCACAACCGACTCTTCATTTTACAGCTTCCAATATGTTTCCCAATCAGCAACTTCCTCATCTGGCAATTTTCTAGTCGTAAATGACTCTAGCTCATCTTTCTCCAGGATTTGAGTTGAAAAATCTGTTATAATATCATCTAGTTCATCGCACTCATTAATCTAGAAACATTCCCTAGATTCAGGCAATTGGTGGCTTCCTTCGAACACATTCGTCCTGACCTTCATATTTCCAAAGGTCAGATCCATGGCTTTGGTTTTGCAATTGATACATGCATTTGCCATAGCTAAGAATAGGTCATCCCAGTATTACTGGAATGTGTTTCTTTGAGTCAAGGAAGGGTTTTGTATCCAGGACTACAAAATCAACAAAAAAATAAAACTTGTTCACTTGAACAATGATATCTTCAAGCACTCTTCTTGCCTATTTGATTGATCAATCGGTGAAGTGCAATACAACCTCAGTGGGACTGAGCTCACCTAACCTTAGCTATTGGTAGACTAAATAAGGAAACAAGTTAATACTCGCACCTAGATCAAGAAAAGCTCTACCAATTTCCTAGTCACCAATGACACATGGAATAGTGGGAGCACCAGGATCTTTCCTCTTAGTTGGAGTATCGCTTAAAAGCAATGAACTCACTTGCTCAGTCAAGGGTATTTTTTTTGGATTCTTCCTTCTGCTCTTTCGCTTCTGGGTGCAAAGATCCTTGAAAAACTCAGCGTAAGGCGGTATTTGGGTGATTACATCTAAGAGAGGTAAATTAATCTTGATTTGTTAGAATGTTTCCAATATATCAGATTCTTTCAACTTTTCGTACTTTGTCGGCTCTCTAAGACGCTGAGGAAATGGTGTTGCCTCCTTGTAACTTGCCCTGTTTGGCTCTTCATGTAATGTATGATCGACATTGTCTCCTACTGATGGTTGGTCTTTTTGCACTTTTTTAGCCTCTTTCCTTGCAGCCTCCTTCCTCTGCTCTTCTTCAGCTTCCTTCTTCTACTCTTATTCTGCCTCTATTCTTCTTTGCAATCTCTTTTCATGCTCTGCCTCAGCTCGACTCTTCACTTCCCTTCCACGTCTCAGAGTCGTAATTGCTTTAAACGTTTCTTTAGGTTCATTGACAAATGACCCGAGATCTAGTGTTTGTTATAACCTTGGGTTAGAGACCGGCTGGCTAGGTAATCTCCCTGGCTCTCATACATTCATCTCATTAGCCATTTGGCCCATCTTCATATGTCGTTGTGCCAATTATTGGGTATAAAGACCTAGCTTGTTATGTATGTCCAATATAACTTGTTCTAACCTATTAGTTTAGAAACTGGGTGGAGGAGTTTGGCTTCTTGGAGGCTGGGTCTAGTAGTTAGATGGCTACACAGCTTGATTGTTATTGAATAACTAAACATCTTAGGAATTATTGAAGCGCTTGGGAATTATTAGATGTTCTAGGTTGGTAGTTGGACTGAGAATTTCTAGCCATGATTGTTGTTTATGAGTCGAATGATTGTTGACTTTGTTGGAACCTTGGTTGTTGGTTATATGATTGTTGTCTCTCAGTGAACCTTGGTTGTGGGTTATATAACTGTTGTCTATCTGTGAATCTTGGCTATTGATTGGATGATTGGCTTTGTTGGAATTTTGGTGGTGGATTATCTAAATTAGTAGATCTGTAAGACATAAGTGGATGATTTTTGGCATTGGAGGTGTATGAATAGGTTAAATGAGCATTATTGGAATAGTTCCACGATGCATTGGCATCAGCAGCCATTATCTCCTGACACTCATTTTGGGAATACTCAGCTTCAACTTCAAACGTCTTTTTAGGAGGGGAATGATTTCGCTGCATAAAATTTTCAATTCTCTCTAACTTCTCTCCAAACAATGCCATGGTATCTCTCACATCATCATGCTCTACAACATAAGATTTCTCAGATCTCCTATTCTATTATCCACCTCTAGACCTCAACTCAGATTGATATTGAATTGTGTTTTCACTGATATTATCGAATATCTCAAAAAGTTCTTTGGTTGGCTTCCAGATAAACTGACCTTGTGTTCCCGCATCTATCAAATTCTTATGAGCCTTTCCAAGTCCCATATAGAAATGTTTAGCAATATTTGGTTCATAAAACCTATGATGGGGACATTTATATAAAATTTCATTATATCTTTTCCATGCATCATGAAAATGTTCACCAGGTAACTGCCTAAAGCTTTTGATTGTATCTTATGCTTCTGAGGTCTTTCCTATGGGATAATGCTATTCTATGAATTCTCTTTTAAGGGCTTCCCAATCAATTTTAATTTCTTTTGCTAATTTGATGTACCATCTTTTAGCTCTCTCTTTCAATGACCAAGGGAATAACCTTACTCGCAAGTCATTTTTGGGCAAATTATCATACCTAACAGTAGAGGCTACCTCTAGGAAATCATTGATGTGCTGGTATGGGTCCTCTAGACTAAGACCTGAAAATTTTGGAAGCATATTAATCATGCTTGTTTTAATCTCGAAGTGTTTTGCTCTTTCTTCCTCCAAAAAATTAGCATAGAAGTCATACGCATCGGGCGCGTAATATCCTTTCAGTGATGTCTCTGGTGCCCTTTGTTGGTAGGCTATTTGGTTAGCCATTGCTTCTTTTTGCAGACAATAACGCTCTTAAATAGATCAATGTAAACGACGGAAAGTTATTTTGATCTCAAGATCGTAGTCGACTAACGCAATGCTTAAATTAGAACGGGTCAGTTTATTGGTCATACGCTACTCAAACAACTATTTTTTTTTATTTTTTGAAATTTTTGTGAAACAAAAATTAACTACTTCTAAATTACAGAAAATAAAGCAAGAATTAATATGCGAAAATCTACGTAACTAAAACTCACAAAAGTTCCAGACGTAACTTTAGAAGCTCCGTTTTTCCCTTTTATGCTCTTCAGAGTACCTGTCAATCACACAAAAATTTAACTTTAGCTAAAGCTACATAATGCAATGCAAATAAACTACTAAAGCTATTGAACAATGCTCAGTCCCCGACAGCAGCGCAAAAAAGTTGTTGCGACGTCAGGTGTATAAAAATATATGGTTAAAAATGACACCTTAACGACTCTAGATTTTACACTACGCAAGCACACGTATCAATTATAGAATAACAAATTGCTTGAGTAAGGGATATCGATCCCACAAAGACTAAGATTGTTCACTTTAGCAATTCAAAAATACTGAATTATATTTTTTGAAAATTTGTTTGTTTTGGGTGGTCAATGACCAAATTATCTATTTTAACTAATAATTATCTAGAAAACAAATTAAATTGGTTGTGATTCAAATGATTTTCAAATTGGTCATTATTTTCAATTGTAAAGAGGGGAAATTGTTGACCATACTGTGATGATTATAGTAGTTATGAGACCTTACTGATTTACAGTATAAAATTCTATGTTTGTTCTAAATTCTTATCTTAGATGGAATGAATGTATTATTTTACACAACTATGATTATTCAATATGAGCAGGAACTCGGATGCTTAATTATGGTTTTTTTAACATAATGGTGGTAATGAAACTTGAACCCTAGGTTGACACAGGCCATGCCTTGGCGATTTAATATAGACATGCTTTAGTTTATTTTCATGCATTAGGAGTATATTAGAGTAATATAATTGGCATGTACTAGTTTGGTCAGTCATGAGACGGGTTGTCGCTATCCGGTTGATGATTCTCCTTTTTGGGGTCATATTTCGCTATTTGTGGTACGACCTGATTCACAGTTATGGATCACTCTCTTACAATTGATACAATGAGGAACTATATTATGCGGTTAGTGGTGGAGTGATGAAAAACCTAGTTTTCTCTCTCATCTGAATCACAACCAATTTACTTTTCTTTCTAGATAATTATTAGTTAAAATAGATAAGTTGGTCTTCGACCACCCAAACAAACAATTTTCATAAAATATAATTCAGTGTTTTTGAACTATTAAAGTAGAAAATCACAGTTTCTGTGGGATCGATATCCCTTACTCAAGCCATTTGCTATTCTACAATTGATACTTGCGTTTGCGTAGGGTAAAACCTAGAGTCATTAAGGTGTTATTTTTAATCACATATTTTTACACACCTAACGTCACATCACCTAACCCCTTCACCTATCCTAAAATCCCTGTCCTTCGGGTATGCCTGATAGCCACCCCATTAGGAAACTCAAGCTTTTTTAGAACTACGTCTACCCTTTTTTCAGATGGTAAGGGATCAACAGTAATTTGTGTTCCAGATCTCCTAACAGCTTGACCCCCAATCGGAACAGGGACAACAGGGGCCCCACCAGTACTGACACGTTCAGTGACCTCCAGGGGGCTAGATCTAACAGTTCTGATCACCTCAATAGATGGGAAACTCAACGAAGCATCAGGATCAACGGAGGAAAGATGAAGATCACTGACAGATCGGGTATCGTCACTCTCAGACATGATGACAGAAAGGTATAAGGGGCAGAAGGAAAACTTACAGTAAAATGAACTCCGGGAAGATTCCTACAAGGGTGTATGAGTTTTCCAACGAGAATTTGTAGTTTCCGGCCAAAATGATTGGAAAGATGATTTCCAGAGAATTCCTTTTTGCTAAGAAAATCAAAATCACAAAATGAGGAGCTTGTAAGAAGCATGGAGTGTAGCTATTTATAAGGGGTTAAAATGAGAATTAAATACCTTTTGCACAAGTAACGGAGCACCGAGCTGCCCTTTTAGCCACCCACACAATAATCTAGGCCACGAGAGCCATGAACTTGAATTCAAATGATGAGATACAATTAGTTCCATTTAATGACTCTGCCACATCACCCAACAGGGGTAATGTATGCGTATCTCATACATTCTTCTCAATCATGGGCCTGATGCAATTAAAAGGCCCATAACCAAGAAGGGGCATGTGTACGTGTGAAAATAGTAATAAGGCCCATCAAGCACCTAGGCCCGCAAAGATCACCGATCCACTATAAGCAATCTGAGCCCGAGAGTTTGGGGCCCATCTCAGGCCCATCAACCAGTATCTTTTAGAACAAACTTGAGGAACAAGTTAGTGACATGGCAAAAAGATAAAAATACTGATGTGTAAGGGAATGTTGCCCTAATGGGCTCAAAGCCCAAAAAGAATATGTATATAAACAGAAAGAAATCATCAATAAACGGGATATTTTTGTGTTATGGAATTTTTACCATCTACAAATACCAAATAATGGAATGTTAAGACATAACAATAGCGAGTTAGGGGCCTAAAATATACAACATTTGACACCTATCATCAACCACGTATGCCAACTTCAGTGGGGCGGGTCCAAGGCTTTACCCAGTAGCCCCATACCCTAAAGAAGACCCCTCTACGAGTCTAGAACACCCTAAAATAATACATATGCCTACATGGATGTATGTACAAATGGTTGCAAACCACATGGGAGGTAGCTAATAATTTTCAAACAATAGGGGAGGTCCTTAGCTTTTTCTCAAACCTCAGGTGAGGTCCCTATAAATTACCCTTTAAAGAAAGCTCACTGAATTGGATCAATTTAGTCCTTGTTCCATGAACTTTGGACCACCAACTCTTTGACGAAGACAGACATTTTTGGACAATAATTAGGTCATGTCCATGAAAACTAAGTTCGTCCTCCCCGATAATGTGGTCCAATACAAATTGGTCACGTGATCATAATCTTCTTCAAAAGGAATTGAGTTTGATTTGTGTATTTATGAATTTTATGTCCAACTTCCTTTTTAAAAAATGTTTAGCCATGTGTTCCAATTGTATTCGACCACATCATCGGGTATGACGAACTTGGTCCTCATGGGATAGGACCTACATATTGTCCAACATTTTTTATGCATTGTTCCATTTTGTCTCTGTATTTTATAGTTTCTTGCAAACTTTCTTGCAAGGGTCTTTTTGTAATTAACCCTTTAAAGAGTATTAAAACATAATTTATCAATATATTAAACAAACCAGTCAAAGAGATTTCTATACATTGTCCAACATATCCCAATTTAATTTTTGAAAAACCAAAAGGCAAAAGTGCAAGATCCTCACCGAACTATCCCCAAGTGTGCAAAATACTCCCCAATATTATAAAAGTGAGCAAATTAGTCCCTCAAGTTCTTAAAATTTAGCAAGTTGCCCCCCTGGACCCACTTTTTGAATGTTAAATTACCATTGTACCCATATATTAACCTTTCGTAAGAATATAAAAATAAGGATTAACTTCCTTTACACACCTGAGGTTTATTTTATCTTAAATCAATCCCCCTCAAATTTGACAAACTTCATTTACACCCCTTATTTTATCAAACCAACATCAATTATACCCCCTAACAAGGATTTAATTTCTTTATTACCCTGAAATTTTATTATCTCTATCCAACATTTTCTCACTTTTAAAATAATTATCTAGTTATATAAATTATTTGTTATATATACATTTTACTATAAATGATTTTGTTTTATACCTAAATAAAAAATTAATGTTGAAGTATTTTTTTATACTTCTTTATGCCGAAATGGACTATTCTCAATATATGAAGCCATGACTATATTGTTTGCCAGTTTGAGTCATTTCCACCGAAACAAAGAAATTTATTTTAAAATTATCAAATTTTAGGTATCAAATGTAGAAATTCGTTTATAGTTAAATATATATATATAATAATAATTGATATCACTAGATGATAATGTAGATTGAAAAATAATATATTTCGCCATTAATTTTTTATTTTGGTATATATCAAAAAATAAAAAAAAAATATATATATATATATATATAATTATTTATATAACTAGATAATAATGTTAAAAGTGGAAAAATATTGGATAGAGTTAATAAAATTTGAGGGTTAATAAAGAAATTGAATCCTTGTTTCCAAACGCCATCTATCTCACCATTGAGGGTAATTTAGGTATTAAGTGGCATTAACGGTTGTAAATGATGTGAGTTTGAAAAAGAAAATGGGTGTAAATGAAGTTTGTCAAATTTGAGGGAGTCTAATTGAAGATCAAACAAACTCCAAGTATGTAAATAAAGTTAACCATTATTTTTATATTTTATAAAATATTAATATATGGGTACAATGGTAATTTTTACATTTAAAAGTGGGTCTAGTGGGGCAACTTACTCAATTTTTAAAATTGGAGGGACTGATTAATTTGCTCACTTTATAGTGCACGGGGGTATTTTGCCCACTTAAAATAGTTGGGGTATTTTGCACTTTTTCCAAACCAATTATTGGCATTCCATTTAAGATTTCAAGAGAGCAGACGTTAGCAACAGAAACTTGTAAACAAAACGCATAAAAGGCACCTGAGGAGAAAGACTCTCTCTCTCTATATATATATATAGAGTCTATATATATATATTCACAATAAAAAGATACTGTTTCTTTATTTTTACCCTATCCATCTACAAATGTACCAATAACACGAAAAAAGATATCCATCTACAAATGTACCAACAACACGAAAAAGAGAAAAAAGAAAACGGCTATGATACAAAAAGATTTGCAGCTCAAATATACAATCTCTACAGGTAGTAGCCCTTCTTTTCCCAAGACAAAAGCCGATAACCAGTCCTCAACATTCCAGCAAGGAATATAACAGAATCTTGGTGCAGGGTCTTTTCATCACAGTGTAATAGGACAAAATTGGGCTCACCAAAGTCCCCCCAAAAAAACCCTGTATAGTAACAAATACAATTACTAATAAGTTCATAGAACGCGTTTGGTTTGGAAAACCTGTTTTTTGTATTTGTTTTCTATTTTCAAATAAAAAAATTGTTTTTGTATTTATTTTTATTTTTTTCAGCAAAAAACTAAAAATAAAAAAGCGCTTGGATCAAAATTTGTATTGGAAAATAAAATGGTATTGGTGGGCGGCGATGGTGGCCAGCGATGACCGGCGGCGGCGGGAGCGGTGGTGGTGGGTGACTGGCAATGGTGGGGCCCGGCGGCGACCGGAGGTGGTGGGGGCCGGCGGCAGCGACCGGTGGTGGTGGCGATGGGGGCGGTGGCGGAGGTGGTACCCTATATAGTGAAAAAACTCAAAAAATAACTAAAAGTTGTATTTGGTGTTTTCACCACTTTTATCCACTATTCACAGAAAACAGTTTTTTTGGGAAAGAAAAAATTGAACAGTAAACGCTTTTGTCAAACGTGTTTTTATTTTTCAAATGGGTGAACAGTAAAAAAATAAAACAGTTTTCTCCCTTCCCAAACGGACTCATAGAGTTGTTCAAAAAATTAATATTAATAATAATAATAATACACAAATGAAATAAAAGTAAACTTCATATAGTTTATACTAAAGATTATTTATGTCACAGTAATATCTCCTCTTGTACCATGTTCTTAGAATTGATCTACTAAGCAATTGTTATTAAGAATCAGAATTTCAATAATTTTGGCCACAAATATCAGCTTAAATTAAGATTAACTGAATAAATTGATCAAGGAATTACCACATTAAAATACTCTTTCATGAATGCACTTGAAAGTTGAACTCTATATCAGTCTTCAAATATTAAAAGAAGAAATAAAGAAATAATCAGTGCCTGGAATCTTACTTGGCAATGGATGATGCAATGAGAGGGGAAAAGAAAAGAAAAGAGAAGAAACCTACAAAAAGCTGTTGTAAATGCTATGCAATTAAAAATTATTTTAACCATCATAAAACAAGTCGATGGAGTGAAGGAGAACCGGGCAAGGCCCGTGAACTTGAAGCTCACATGGCCCATTTTTATCATTGGAGATGTGGGAAAGAGAAATTACAATAAGGATATTTTATTACTATATTTATTTGTCTTTTGAATTATATTTCTTATTACTTTTATTAGGGTTTGAGTTGTCTATAAAAAGCTTGATGTAACAAGCATCATTAATTTTTGAAGAATATTGATTATATCTCTCTCTTGGTTTCTCTTCTTGTTCCTGCTCTTCTTATCCCAAGTTCTATGTCTCATTTCTCTCTTTGTCTTCTATTTCTTTTCTATCTCTATTTTCTTCTGTTTCTTCTCTATCTCTCTCTTCTATTTCTTTTTATGTGTTCTACATCAAGTGGTATCAGAGTTTTCTTCTAGGGTTAATTTCATTTACACACTCTCAGGTATGTCTTAACTTCAATCACACTACCTCACATTTGAGTATCTTCAATAACATCCCTTTTGGTTTGAGATTCTCATCATTTACACCCTCTGACCACTTTTGGGACTAAAATGCCCTTACCCAAACACCCACTACCCCTATTCCTAAAAGTAGTCCTATTCCCAAAAACCTACTATCCCAATTCCTAAAAATATATATAAAATTCGAAAATAATATATAAAATTCGAAATATATATATAAAATTCAAAATTAATATATAAAAGTCGAAAAATATATATATAATTCGAAAAAAATATAAAATTTCAAAATAATATATAAAATTCGAAATATATATATAATTCAAAAATAATATATAAAATTCAAAAATAATATATAAAATTCAAAAATAGGAGATATCATGTTAATCTCGGGGAGACGTGATGAAAATATAGGAAGAGAATTTGGAGAAAGAGTATCTGGCTTTCGAAAATAAAATATAAAATTCAAAAAATATATAAAATTCAAAAATAATATATAAAATTTAAAAATAATATATAAAATTCGAAAAATATATATATAATTCAAAAATAATATATAAAATTAAAAAACAATATATAAAATTCAAAAATAATATATATAATTCAAAAAATATATATAAAATTTGAAAACAAATATCAAATTCGAAATATATATATAAAATTCAAAAATAATATATAAAATTCAAAAAATATATACAACTCGAAAAAAATATATAAAACTCGAAAAAAAAAACATAAAATTTGAAAATAATATATAAAATTCGAAAACAATATATAAAATTCGAAAATAATAAATAAAATTTGAAATATATATAATTCAAAAAATATATATAAAAAATTAATTTTGAAAAAATAAATGGTGAGGATATACAAGACACAATAGATAAAGGAAGTGTGAGACTACAACACTTAAGTTCCAACCAATGGTGTCAGGTGGTGTGTTTTAAAATATTACTCGCAAGTGCACGAATCAATTGTAGTTTAGGTTATGCAAGAACGAGGTCGAACCCAATGGAATGTTTTAAAGAGAACTTAATTAAACTCAAATTAATCTAAAACTAACATAGTTTCTCAAAGTTTGTTTGTTAAAGTGATTTTTATACTAAACATGCACTATCGAAATACAAATAATTAAAGCGAGAATAATAGGGAGAAAATACTAAGGTATCGGAATCCACCACCACTAATCCATAAACTTCTAATTATTCATTTATCAATTCCAATTTTAGAGTAGTAATTTAGAAATCAATCTTATTACTTTCTCAAGATTTAACAATAACGCACTAATGAAATAAATTTTCATGAAATAAATTTTCCTTCGCTTTAAAGTGTAAAATTCTAAGCATCCTAAGTGTAAAATTAGAATTTTCCTTCGCTTTAAAGTGTAAAATTAAACTGTAAATATATCTAATTTTCATGAAATCAATATATTTTCATGAAATAAATTTTCCTTCGATTTTAATGAATCACATAAGATCAAAGATTTTTACTTATAAACTTATCAAATCCAAGCTTGATTAATTGTGATAAGAATTCTTAACTACTATAAATACATGATATTTATAGTGAAAGGAATTTAAAACAATTAATACTATGAAGCAAAAATCATAAGTATTTAAACCATACATATGGAAATTGATAAAAGACTAAAATGAATTTATTTCATAAATGGTGGTTTCCTCCTCAACCTTAATTGAGAATTTAGTTACACATGCTTAAAAAGAAAATAATAAAGTAAGAACAATAAAACCCGGAATTGAAGATAAATTATTCTCCTCTTTGGTGTCCTTCTTGCTCTCCTTCTTCTTCTATACTTTTCTTCCTCCTTTCTTCTTCAAGATGTATCCATATTTATAGAGAAATATTGGAATCAAATTACAACTTGTAAAGAGAAATGAAATTTTCTTTTCTTTTCTTTTTCATAACTTTCCATCACATTTTGTTCTTTTTCCATGTGCATTTGAATCTTCCAACTTTTATCCATGTACATTTGATTCATCCAACTTTCATCCATGTGCATTTGATTCATTTCTCACTTTACACCTATAAATGAAAGACATAAATGTAGATGTAATTGAATGTCATTGAAAATGATTTATTCAACAATTTATTATATAAATTAAGTTTTGTGCATTTATCATTATTACACTTCTAAATTAATTAAAATAAATAGTTTTACCTACTAACAAATATACATTTGGGGATAAAATATGTATGTAAAATGGACTTATCAAATACCCCCAAACCTATATTTTGCTAGTCCTCGAGCAAAACAAAAAGAAATAAAATTCTAACTACACCATTTTCGCTGGTTGTCTCGATTACATTTAACATATGCAATAAGCCTTTGAACCCCTATGTTTTCCCTAGTGGATGAGTTATAGTCTCGTGAGGGTTTCCAGTGATGATATCCACAAACATCGATTCTAGCGAGGGTTGGATATACTACCAACAACTTCTCCATTTTTTATAATCACGCATTCATGCATTTACATACTCATCAACCAAGTCATGATACAATGCACAAGATATTATGGATGCAAATACTTCCATTCACTACCGAACAATAACTAATCTCGAGATTCGTGTCATGAATGGTTCCCACAAAAGTAAATGATTTCGTTACTTTCTACTCCCAATCCAGACAACCCTCCGTGTTTTTGTGAACATTCTACTATGGTATTTCAATCTTTCTTTTTCTACTTCATTGATCACATTTTGCCAAAAAATTATTCCTTCCATCATTCCACTTTTCATCCCATTTTATCTTTCTAAGCTCCGGACTTTCCAGCGAGGATTTTTAATCCCAATCAACTGGGCCCTAACTTCTTTTTTGGGATTTATGCTCATTAGTTTTCTCCCCTTTTTACGCGAACAATGATATTGGTGATACCAAGGTCCGGTTACTCAGATCGAAGAACTACTTTTTGCATTTTATTTTTCAAAATAAATTTTCAAAATTTTCTCCATTTCATCTATATCAACTCCCCATCTCCCATTTTATTCTGCCAAAATTAATTTCTCAACTACATAGTCAAAGATCAATTGTTTTTCCCATAGTGAATGTGTGCTTGTGCTTATAGGTCAAAGTCGTCCTTTTCGGTTTCAATTTTACTAATCTATTAACTCATGTAAAACCATATCACTTCACTTAGCTCGATCTAATCATTACTTTCATGAACGGGAATATCGCATCACATACTACTCACACATCATAAACACAAACTCAATCAACTTGTAATGCAAAACATTCATGCGTGAAAACAAATTTTTTTTTTTTTTTTTTTTAAATTTCAATTTTTTTTTTTTTTAAGACTAATGAATTACAAAACAAAAATTAGACACCATACCCCCAAACCTAAACTCAACATTGTCCCTAATGTTGGACAAACTCACACTTTGTAAACAAAAAGACAAGAGTGAAAAGGTATCACCTGACTCATGGTAGGTTGATTTGGTCAAACTTGCTATCAAACAACAATGAGTTGTTAGAATTCAAAACAAAAATTAAAAATAAAGTAAAAAAATCCTAAAATAGATATGTACAACAAGACCACATAGGTCAATCCTGATAAACATGATCACTAAGAGAGATCTTCTCCCCTTCTTGAGAAAGTAACTCTAAAAATGGTTTCAAACGCTGACCGTTAACTTTGAACACATCACCATTTTTTGGATTTTCAATCTCAATGGCTCCATATGGATAACAATTCGAACAATGAACGGACCAGACCATCGAGATCTCAACTTTCCTGGAAACAAATGTAACCGAGAATTATAAAGCAAGACTCTTTGACCAGGTGTGAAAGTTTTCCTAAGAATACTTTTGTCATGCCTTATTTTCATTTGCTCTTTATAGATTTTGTACTCTGGTAAGCATCATTCCTAATTTCCTCCAACTCATTCAACTGAAGCTTCCTATGGACTCCTACTCTATCAAGGTTAAAGTTGAGTTGTTTAATAGCCCAAAAGGCTCTATGCTCTAACTCAACTGGGAGATGACAAGCTTTTCCATACACCATTCGGTAAGGAGACATTCCAATGGGGTTCTTAAATGCAGTACGGTATGCCCACAGTGCATCACTAAGTCTCAAGGACCAGTCTTTCCTATTTGGGTTAGCCATTTTCTCCAAAATGTGCTTCATCTCTCTATTGGATAACTCAACTTGACCGCTAGTCTGAGGATGATAAGCAAGTGCAATTTTGTGGGTTACACAATATTTTCTCGTTAATGCTTCGAAAACCCTATTGCAAAAATGTTTCCCCCCATCACTAATAATAGCACGGGGTGTACCAAAACGTGAAAAGATATTATCTTTTAAAAACTTGACTACCACCTTGTGATCATTAGTTTTACATGCAATTGCCTCAATCCATTTAGACACATAATCAACTGCGACAAGGATGTACAAATTTCCAAATGAATTAGGAAATGGTCCCATGAAATCAATGCCCCAAACATCGAAAACTTCAATAATCAAAATTAGGTTTAAAGGCATCATATTTTGACGTGAAATACTCCCTAACTTTTGACATCGCTCACATGCTAAGCAATAAGAATGACAATCTTTAAAGATTGAGGGCCAGTAAAATCCATATTGCAATATCTTTGCAGAGGTTCTCTTTGAACTAAAATGACCTCCACATGCATGATCATGACCAAAGGAGATTACACTAGTTTGGTCACAATTGGGGACACATCTTCGAATAATCTGATCAGGACAATACTTGAATAAGTACAAATCATCCCAAAAGAAGTGACGGACGTCAGATAAGAATTTGGATTTATCTTGCTTAGTCCAATGTGAAGGCATTTGACCTGTGACAAGATAGTTCACAATGTCGGCAAACCAAGGTGACTCAGATACAACAAAGAGTTGTTCATTAGGGAAAGACTCAAGAATAGGCATGGAGTCTAAGGATGTCTGAAGAATGAGCCTAGACAAGTGATCAGCTACTACATTTTCAGACCCTTTCTTATCTTGAATTTCTATATCAAACTCTTGTAGCAATAGGATCCATCGAATTAAGCACGGCTTAGCATCTTTTTTAAAGAAGAGATACCTAAGTGCAGTATGATCTGAAAAAATGAGGACTTTAGACCCTAACAGATATGACCTAAACTTGTCTAATGCAAACACAACTGCTAACAATTCTTTTTCAGTGGTAGAGTAATTCAGTTGTGCCTCATTTAATGTCTTACTTGCATAATAGATCACATGGGGTAGCCTATTCACACGTTGCCCTAACACAGCTCCAACTGCATAATCAGATGCATCGCACATAATCTCAAAAGGCGCATCCCAACTCAGTGGCTTCATGATAGGTGTTGTGGTCAACAATGTTTTGAGCTTCTCAAAGGCTTTTAGGCATTCATCATCAAAGACAAAAACAACATCTTTAGCAAGTAAATTGCAAAGGGGTCTGGAAATGTTGTTAAAGTTTTTAATGAATCGACGATAAAATCCAACATGACCTAAGAATGACCTAATCTCTTTGATCGTACGTGGTGGTGGAAGATTGGAAATTAGATCAACCTTAGCTTTGTCAACCTCTATACTCTTCTTTGAAATAACATGCCCAAGACAATTCCTTTTTTCACTATAAAATGGCATTTCTCCCAATTTAAGACCAGATTTTTCTCCTCACAACGTGTTAGCACGAGTTTCAAATGAATGAGACATTCATCAAAGGATGAGCCAAACACGGAGAAGTCATCCATAAACACCTCAAGAAAATGTTCTACCATATCAGAAAATATGCTGAGCATACACCGCTGAAAAGTAGTAGGTGCATTGCATAATCCAAATGGCATACGTCTATAGGCAAATGTTCCAAAAGGACAAGTGAATGTGGTTTTCTCCTGATCCTCAGGTGCAATAGGAATTTGGTTATATCCAGAATAACCATCTAGGAAACAGTAGTACTCATGACCGGCTAATCTCTCAAGCATCTGATCGATAAAAGGAAGTGGAAAATGATCTTTCCTAGTGACATAGTTCAACTTCCTATAATCAATGCACACTCGCCATCCAGTGGTCATTCGGGTCGGTACTAACTCATTGGCATCATTTGTGACTACCGTGATACCTGATTTCTTATGACCTGAACAGGACTTACCCAAGAACTATCGAAAATAGGATATATGATCCCCACATCTAACAACTTCAAGACTTCTGCCCTAACGACCTCTTTCATGTTGGGGTTAAGCCGTCTTTGCATTTCACGCGAAGTTTTAGCATTTTCCTCAAGATGGATATGATGCATGCACACGGATGGAGATATACCCTTAATGTCTGCTATAGTCCACCCAATAGCCGATTTATGCTCCCTAAGGACATTTAAGAGTTTTTCCTCATGTTCTTTATTTAACTCAGAAACAATGATGACAGGAACACTCTAATCTGGACCTAAGTAGGCATATTTCAGTTCAGAAGGTAAAACTTTTAGATCCAATTTTAGAGGTGACTCAACAGATGAGACATGTTTAGATTCAATTGGTGAAAAAGGTTCTACCTTGGCTTTCCAATTCTAAATGTCCATAAAAGGGACAGAATGTAACAAGGTATTCACTTCTTCACAAGCACTATTCAGATCAAAATCACACCCAAAGTGATTTAGACATGCCTCTAAAGGATCATCAAAACTTGAATGTTCAAAAGTCTCTTGTACTAAGCTCTCTATTAGATTCACATCACTTATATCCTCAGAGTCTGATGGTTGTCGGCTCACATTAAAAACATTAAGCTCAACAGACATGTTTCCAAATGAAAGTTTTATGACACCATTCCTACAATTGATTAAAGCATTTGAAGTGGCTAGGAATGGTCGACCAAGGATAACAGGAATTTGGCTATTGGGATTAGCCACAGGTTGAGTGTCTAAGACTATGAAGTCTACTGGAAAGAAGAATTTGTCAACCTGAATTAAAACATCCTCAATGATACCTCGAGGTACCTTAACTGAACGATCTGCCAACTGTAGCACTACCTTTGTGGGTTTCAAATCACCAAGACCGAGTTGCTCATACACAGAGTATGGCAACAAATTTACACTCGCACCCAAATCAAGCAAAGCTTGCTCAATTATCTAGTTACCTATTGTACATGAGATTGTAGGACAACCGGGATCCTTGAATTTAGGTGGTGTTCGGTGCTGGATAATTGAGCTTACTTGCTCTGTAAGGAAGATTTTTTTATACACATTCAATCCACGTTTAACCGTACACAAATATTTCAAAAACTTAGCATAAGAGGGGACCTGTTGAATTGCATCTAGAAATGGAATATTGATTTTGACTTGTTTGAATATTTCCATAATCTCTTTGTAATGATGCCCCTTCTTAGGCTTTTGGAGTCTTTGAGGAAATGGTGCAGTAGGAACAAAGTTCCTAACTGAAGGTTCTACTAGAGAATTGGGGACAAGATCGGGAATTTTGACTTTTGGGTCAACTTGAGATTCCATTTTGTTTTCCTTTTCTGGTTCATGGTTACCTTTCACAGTTTCCCTTCTTGGAATTTTGACTTGATTGTCAACTTGTTTGCCTGACCTTAGGGTTATGATTGACTGGACTTGATCAGTTGGACCAAAGGTCGACTGTTCACTCGCATGATATTGACCCTTTGGGTTGGGCACAGGTTGACTAGGGAATTTTCCTTTTTCCCTTTCTCCTACAGCAGTAGCTAACTGGCTAATCTGTGTTTCTAATTTAGAAATTGATTGACTAGTTTGCTGCATGAACTGCTGTAATGTATCTTCCAGTGTTGGTTTCCTTGGTTGTTGGGGGACATATGGATGAGAATTTTGGGACATGGAAGGATATGATGCTGGTGGTTGCCCTTGGGATTGCATATTTTGCATATCCGAGTTGTTCCGGGGCTGATTTTGACTCCATGAGAAATTAGGATGATTTCTCCAATTGGGGTTGTATCTGTCAAAATAGGGACTACCAAATGGTTTCTTATAGCCATTTAGTGCATTAGCTTGTTCAGTTATACACTCATGGAATGATATTATAGAGGGACACGTCTGAGCAGTATGAGATGGACTCTCACAAAGTTGACATGTCTCACTAATAACATGGACTGGAGAACTTTTTATATTTTTCATCTCTATAGCCTCCACTTTTCTGGTGAGACTAGCTATCCTTGCACTCAAATCAGTTCCCTCACTAACCTCATAGACTCCTTCCTTTTTGGTATCCATAGACATTGGTAAACTTCTTCTCTCAACCCTCCCTGAGTATTCCCAATGTTGGGAACTCTCGGCTAACGCATCTAAAAATTTCCAAGCCTCATTCTCATTCTTAGACATGAAATCTACCCCACCTCGTGACTCAATTAGTTGACGATTTTGAGCTGATAATCCATCATAAAAGAATTCAACTAAACGCCATTTTTCAAAACCATGGTGGGGACACTTAAGTAGCAAATCATTGAATGTTTCCCAACACATGTAAAACTGTTCACCTTCTTTTTGAGCAAATTCCATGATATTTCGGCGAAGGGAATTAGTTCTATGTCTAGGGAAGAATTTGGTGAGGAATTTTTCACAGAGTTCATCCCAAGATTTGATTGATTCTGGTTCCAATGAATATAACCAAGACTTGGCTTTCTCTTTCAAAAAGAATGGGAATAACCTCATCTTAATTGACTCTTCGGGAATATTCTGAAAATTCAAAGTGGAGCAAATCTCTAAAAATTCCTTAACATGAAGGTATGGGTCTTCAAAGTTCGAACCTCTAAAAGTTGGCAGTAAATTGATTACTGCTGCCCGTATCTCCAAATGGGCATGTTGTGTAGCAGACAAAACAATACAAGATGGGTTTGTGATGTGTGCAGGAGTATAATAATCCTTAAGGGCTTCACTTCATTATGTTCTCCCTCCATCTTGACTTCAATGATCTTTCCAACACTAGAATTCCTTACACCTTCTCTAAAAGTTCTCTCAATTTCTAGATCTAAAGGTGGCAACTTTGATTTCAGAGATCGCCGACCTAACATGCACTAGGAAGACTCCATGACTCAACAAATACACTACCAAAACAAGTATTTTCTTTATCTGAAATTTAATTCAAGGGTAGTGATTTCTATTTTTTTTTTTTTAATTTCCTATATAAGAGATTATTATGACTAATTCCAAAATAATCTTCACCTAGTTAGACAACTCCTACTCCCTTTCAGAAAAAACTAGTGGATGATCAGTTAAGGACCATCAAACTAACAACGAAGTAGTTCCCAGGAAAGTGTGGCGAGGCACTAGGCCTACTTAATGCCGCGTCAGCCACACTTCTAGACAGAACTGTCCTACCGTTTATCAATTTGATAGTGACTCACTGGAGTTACCAAAATTTTAACAGTGTCCAAGAGGATCCTATAAGCTATATGAAAACCTATTGGCCAACGTCTACTTGATTTTAAATTAAACTAAATTTAGCCAAGGGTACACGAATGCAAGGAGATTTTTAACCTAATGGGTAAGGAATTGGTGATGAAATCCAATCATTATCTTGTTAGAGGGTTAATGCACTTACTAAAAGATTTATGCAAAATGCTAAATTAAAAATGCACATACAAGCAAGTTAATAAAAATAAAAGTAAAGGGAGTGAGTGTGTGAACTTTCTTCTTTTTTTTTTTTTTCTTTTTTTATAAATAAATAAAGAAATAAATAAACGGAATAAAATAAAATAAATAACAAAAATAAATTTGAAGAAAGTGTGTACCAAAAGGTTATTTCTAGTATTATTCTATCCTAAATGTAACATGCAAAATTTCATCTATATAAAAACTATGTTCACCTAATCTAAAATAAAAAAAATACTATTTATATTTACTAAAGATAGGGGTACTTACCTGGATTCCGCAGTAATGCTAGTAAAGTTGGCACAAAGAAATCCAAGTATTTGCTTATCCAATGCAATCTCAAGAAAAATATTACCTACAAAATTCAAGAAGTATCAATTACTTAAAAACAAAAATAAAAATTATAAACTTAAGCAAACAAACACTAATTCTATACTTAAGCTAAGAATAAAGAAAATAAAAATTAAATTAAATAATTAAAAAAAATTAAATTTTTTTATTTTTTATTTTTTTATATTTTCTAATTTATTATCACTAATAAAATACTAATCTCTAAATTCAAAAGTGAAGAAACACTACAGTACTATCACAATTAGAAAGAAATTTTTATTTTAATTTTTTTTACTAAACAAAGCAGTAGCTTATCACAAATGAAATTTTTTTTTTTTTTATTTTAAAAAAAAAACACTAGTGGCCTAGATTGGACTGAGCTTTAAAGCAAATACACAAAGGTTGCTTCAAACATTAACAGTAGCTTCTAACTTAAATAGCAAAGTTTACAAACAGTAGCTTCTAACCAAATCAAATTTTTATTTATTTATGTATTTATTGTTTATTTTTTAATTTTATTTTTCGAAAGAGTAGATTGAAGCAAAACAGTAGCTTCTAAATTCTGTTTTTTTTTTTTTTTTTTTTTTTGCTACAGTAGCCGAAAAGCTACAGTAGTTCGAAATAAAATTTATAAAATATTTTTATTTTTTTTTACTGTTTTTGTTTTGCTACAGTAGATTGCGAAATTTTTTTTTTTAAAAAAAAAAAATACAGTAGCTTATCAAAAATCAAATACCAAAAAAATTTATTTATTTTTATTTTTTATTTTTAACAACTAGTAGAAGAATTAAATCAACTTAAATTTAATTAGTTTCTTGTTGCGATTCCCCGGTAACGGCGCCAAAAATTTGGTATGTTTTAAAATATTACTCGCAAGTGCACGAATCAATTGTAGTTTAGGTTATGCAAGAACGAGGTCAAACCCAATGGAATGCTTTAAAGAGAACTTAATTAAACTCAAATTAATCTAAAACTAACCTAGTTTCTCAAAGTTTGTTTGTTGAAGTGATTTTTATACTAAACATGCACTATCGAAATACAAATAATTAAAGCGAGAATAATAGGGAGAAAATACTAAGGTATCGGAATCCACTACCACTAATCCATAAACTTCTAATTATTCCTTTATCAATTCCAATTTTAGAGTAGTAATTTAGAAATCAATCTTATTACTTTCTCAAGATTTAACAATAACGCACTAATGAAATATATTTTTATGAAATAAATTTTCCTTCCCTTTAAAGTGTAAAATTCTAAGCATTCTATGTATGCAATTTAATAAATCACATTAGATCAAAGATTTTTACTTATAAACTCATCAAATCCAAGCTTGATTAATTGTGATAAGAATTCTTAACTACTATAAATACATGATATTTATAGTGAAAGGAATTTAAAACAATTAATACTATGAAGCAAAAATCATAAACATTTAAACCATACATATGGAAATTGATAAAAGACTAAAATGAATTTATTTCATAAATGGTGGTTTCATCCTCAACCTTAGTTGAGAATTTAGTTACACATGCTTAAAAAGAAAGTAATAAAGTAAGAACAATAAAACCCGGAATTGAAGATAAATTATTCTCCTCTTTGGTGTCCTTCTTGCTCTCCTCCTTCTTCTCTTCTTTTCTTCCTCCTTTCTTCTTCAAGATGTATCCATATTTATAGAGAAATATTGGAATCAAATTACAACTTGTAAAGAGAAATGAAATTTTCTTTTCTTTTCTTTTTCATAACTTTCCATCACATTTTGTTCTTTTTCCATGTGCATTTGAATCTTCCAACTTTTATCCATGTGCATTTGATTCATCCAACTTTCATCCATGTGCATTTGATTCATTTCATTTCTCACTTTACACCTATAAATGAAAGACATAAATGTAGATGTAATTTAATGTCATTGAAAATGATTTATTCAACAATTTTATTATATAAATTAAGTTTTGTGCATTTATCATTATTACACTTCTAAATTAATTAAAATAAATAGTTTTACCTACTAACAAATATACATTTGGGGATAAAATATGTATGTAAAATGGACTTATCATCAGGTGCACATATAAACCATAGAGACTTTGATTCTTTGAAGACAAATGATGTAGTTGTCCCTCAACTACCTTTATTTCAGTACAACACTAAGCAAACACATAAAATATATTAGCAATCTAAGTGATCTAGATTGAACTTCTCAAGTGACTCCATCATATGCTTCCCCATGATCCCCATGATGGCTTGAAAAAATAAAAGTTATATAAAATTGTTCGAATTTTATATATATATATTTTTGAATTATATATATTATTTTTGAATTTTATATATTTTTTGAATTTTATATATTGTTTTCGAATTTTATATATTACTTTCGAATTTTATATATTTTAAACAATTATATATATATATATATATATATATATATATTGAATTTTATATATTATTCTCGAATTTTATTTATATTTTTCGAGTTGTATATAGTTTTCAAATTTTATATATTTTAAACAATTTTTTATATATATATTTCAAATTTTATATATTATTTTCAAATTTTATATATTTTAAACAATTATATATATATATATATATATGTATATATATACATTGAGTTTTATATATTATTTTTGAATTTTATATATTATTTTTGAATTATATATATATTTGAATTTTATATATTTTTTTTGAGTTGTATATATTTTTTGAATTTTATATATTATTTTCAAATTTTATTTATTTTTCGAATTATATATATATTTTTGAATTATATATATATATTTCAAATTTTATAGTTTTTTTTCAAATTTTATATATATATATATATATATATATTTTTAATTTAATATATATTTCAAATTTTATATTTATATTTCGAATTTTCTATATATTTTTAGGAATAGGGGTAGTGGATGTTTAACGAATAGAGATAGTGGGTGTTTGGGTAAGGACATTTTAGTCCCAAAAGTGGTCAGGGGTGTAAATGAAAAGAATCTCAAATCATAAGAAGTGTTATTGAAGATACTCAAATATAAGAGGGTGTGATTAAAATTAGAACATACATGAGAAATGTAAATGAAATTAAACCTTTCTTCTATCGTGTCCTCCGTCAAGGAGTAATCAGCCATAGTGAGTACTTAAAAGGGTATAACACGAACCTTTGAGATCAATACATATATCGGATGGATGAAACCATAAATTGACTTACAAAAATTATTCTTTCATCATTTTCTGGCCTATTCCCTTCAACGCAGTCGCTGTAGCAGCAGAAGAAATCCTACCTTCAAGGGTCACAATACACATGATAAAATAATAAGGAAAATTTAAAAGATGGAAGCAACATAATACCATTGTTAGAAGAGGTCTTGACTAACTGAGACCATACTAGAAACAAGAAGCATATTAGTTTTGCAAAGCTTCTTTGCGTGATATCTGGCAAGTTTCAAAAGCATCAGTATTTAGTAAAATATCCATTACATAATGGTTAATACAGAAGACTGCTCACTACAGTCATTACTACAACAGTACAGCATCAGTATTTAGTATTTAGTAGAATATTGTGAATTTATTATTTTATTAACGACAACAAACACTAAGACATAATAAAGATCGTCAAAGAAATGGAAAGCCAAATCCATCACCCGAAATACAACATCTCCAGCGACCTCCACAGCTTCTTTCCTGCATTCATGGTGCATTCTAGAATGCCTTTCCCTCCAAATAGCACACAGTAGGATAGCCAAAAACAGAGCAAATTTTTCGGATGATTCAGTTTTCTGATCACACCAATCCAACCAAATAGCAGAAGAAATGAAGGTCGTATTACACCCGAAGGCCGGGCAGAACACAACCAATCACATACTTCTCTAGCAAAAAAAAAAAAGGTTCTCTTTGCTGTCAACACCCTGCCTGCAATAAAAAAGAAATATATGCCAAGCTAATTCCTCTTTTCTGCAATGCCTCACCATTGCACCAAGGTTCGAGGCAGAAACTATAAGTTATTGCCATCTGCAATATAAAAGGTAATACCTGCTGCATATAATCTCTTAACAGATGGGTACTTGACTAGTATCCCAGAATGAGAGTAATCCACCTCAATACATAAATTTGATCAAATTGGGAATTGAATCGGATTTACCGCTTTCTGTAAGAACATCCTTGATCAGGAGACATATAATTATCACTATATATAAGAACCATAATTCCAACACTAATAATTAATATTGACATAATAGAAGTAAGTGGATCAATTAAGTAGCCATTCCCCTACATCTGACTATTGGCTATATTCTAAATCACTAAAAAAAGAAACCAAAGAACCTCCCGACTCTATTTATTTTAGAATATTTATTCTATTTGTATAGAAATAGAATCAAAATAGATTTCAATTAGCGGATGATATATATATGGGTCCACGATGCATTGCCACTCAAAATCAAGATATTGGAATTGGACTTATGATTCATAACCTTTCGATCACAACCAATATTTATTCGAACTCCCTTCACTTGTAGGAGTAAATATTCCTAGAGATATAAAAAAATAAAAAAAAATAAAGAATATGATTGTTATGTGATTTTTCAAAAAAATATATATTTTGCTATTCCCTACAATATCTGGAAGAAAGAATAATTTGTACTGATTGGTATCTTTATTTCTCATTCGAGATTTTCCTTGGGAGATATCGGGAAGGAATTGGAATGTCATAATATCGATTCATACATAAGAAAATGTTCTCTATTCATTCAAACTAGGGGTAGAGAATGGACAAAGTCAGGGAAACCTCTGAAATTATTTCAATATTGGACCTTGGACATATAATAGTTCCGAATCGAGACCCGAATCCATTAGTATGAAACATTTTCTTTTCCAAGTGAAATCCCCTAATATATGAAAGAGTGAAAAAGTTCTTTCGTTGTTGTGGAATAAGAAGCCTTCGTATCTTAATGTACGTATTTAATTTATTCGGAGCTATTAGAGCGGGATCCACTTTTGGGGGAATAGTAAAGACTCCATTTTTTCCTCTTTCCGGATGGTAAATATTTCTTAGAACATGGAGTCTGAATCAAACCCATGTTTGAATTGAAATTGAGATACTAATGCAAACCTCGAAGACAATCTTATCTCGACGAGCTTTCACTCATAAGATGAAAGACTTTCATCGTACTGTGTTCTCTAAAGAGTAACTCTTCTCAAAATATCACTCAAAAGGTGTTGAGTTGGAATCACATTCTAACTAAGGATTCTCGTGGTTCCGGAGAACTAGGAACGGAGAGCTTTGCCCCCTTTCCGCCCGACTCTTTGGTCTTAAGAACGAGTTATATATGAACTAAAGATATATCTAATTTGCCCTACCACTGTAAATTTAGATGGGGATCCCAATATCCAATAGCAATCCTTTCATCTCGTTTGTGACTGTTCAAGCTTCCACCAAGGGTGATATCACTGAGCCGGAAGAGGAGGAACAAGATGAGGACATTGCACTTATCACTCAAAATTTAAGAGATTTATTCAACGAAAGAAAGCCAATGGTGGGATATTCGTTAGAAGAAATGAACTAAAAGGCGATTCAAGCAAGAGAGAGCATCCGACTTGTTTCAATTGTGGAAAGCCGGGGCACTATTGACATTGAAAATGTTATGATTTTTTTATATATTTTTTTGCAAAAAAAATAAAACAAAAATTGATAAAAGAAGATAACAAATAGGATAATGTTGTGAAGCATGTATAACTTGAGTACCTCAGCGATTTTCAATGCCATCATTGAAACAATCAGGGGGATTCAATGCCATCATGAATGATTTTTTGTCACTCCATGTTCATGATATTTTCCCATTGAGCCATATGTGGCGGATCGAGGAAATGATGGGCCAATCTTGGCCTTTCTTCTTTTGGCAACGTGCTTTCATCAATGGACAGTTGTTTATGTGCAGGAAAGAGAGGGAGTTGGGAAGCCCCTCTTGTGGCAAGGACTGGAGCTTAGGCCATCCCCAGATGAATAATGTTTGAAGAAAGGAGAGGTGTTGAAGGCCCTTGTAGTTCATTGATTTCAGATTTGGAACATTTTAAATCCAAAGCTCTGTAAGAGTGGTGGGCAATAGCCACTCCTCCGGAAATGACTCCAACGTTTCTTCCGAATATTCACCACCAAGCTTGATTGTTATAAGAGATGGGAGTGTTTGCAAACCCCACCCCATCTGGCCCTTCATCATTTTCTCGCAATCAAAGATCTCCAAGGAATGCAGGTTGGATGGCAAACCTCCTGTGTCTGAAAATGATTCAATTTCTGGACAGTATCCTATGGTCAATGATTGAAGAGATGGAAGTCGGATGTCCATCCGTTGCGGCAGCCACTTTAGATTATTGCAACTCCAGATCCACAATTCCTTCAGATTGGGAGCAGAGAGTAATCCTCCTCCATCTCCACCGCCAAACAATTCCATTTTATGACAATCTCGTATTCTAAGATTCACCATATTATGAAGCCCTTCCTTCGGAAATGAAAACTTTTCAAAATTTATACACCCATTGATACGTAGATCACGAAGCTTTGGGAATAAGGCTAAGGACAGCGATTTGAGAAGATGACAGCTATTGCTTATACTCAAAACTTCAACGGATGTGTGGTAAATATGGTCTGTCACCTCCGGCACAGAAAACTCTAAACTTCTACATTCGTAGGTATCAAGTAGTTTTAGTGTAGGAGGAGGTAGATCGTTATACAAATTGGGGAAAGACACCTCAAGAAGAGATGAACAATCATAGATACGCAATTCTTCAAGGCAAATATACGTTCCCTCTGCTGCTGATGATGATGCTAGTCTTAGACACTTTAGAGCTACACATTTCTTGATCTCCAGAGCCTTGAGCATTGGCGGAAACCACATATCCGGAAATGACACCAGGCTTGGGCATTCCTCTATCTTCAACCTTTCAAGTTTTATAAGTCTGTATAATTCGAGAGGCAATTCATTCAAGTTTGGCATCCCACTAATCTCTAATTCCAGAAGCGAAGACAAATGTTGCAGCTGCTGTGGCAATTTCGTTAACTTTGACATCTTCAATTCTTCAAGAGAATGCAGGCCTTGCAGCAACAATCCAATTTGATTTGACACGAGCTTATGACATTCGAAAATTTTAAGTTTCCGTAGAGATGGGAAATGGTTGGGTAATTCACCAATCAACTTAGGACAATCGACAATAGAAAGCTTTAGAAGACGAGAGAACTCTCCAGCCCCCAATGCAAGCCATTCCTTCCACTCTGACATTTTATGGAAGTGTAGTTTCTCTAAACACTGAAATGGTTTGATCGCAGAAGAAGAAGAGGTGAGATCCTCATAGAACTCACGACCCACCTCAATTATTTCTTTCATCCCTTCAATTCTTAGATGTTTCAAAGAGGGTAGCTTCCCAATTTAGGGCAAGAAAAAACAATTTGAACAGATTATAAGTTCTAAGGACACCATGCTACGGAACGAATGAGCTCTGCCCAACCAATGTGGAAATTTGGTGCCCCCATAGTTGAAGATGTTGACAGACTTCACCCCTGCATGAGGCTCTAGTTTGTCAAGTACATCATTTTCCTTTGTTGAATCATTTACAGCACCACGCCATATCAACACTAATCCTTCTAGATGTTTCTTATCTTTCATCTTGGCCTCTGATGCTACCTGACCACTTATTACATTTTCCAGCCCTGAAATACAAAGTTCCCCACTAAGATGGCAAAGCTCCTTCAATTCACTAATCTTGAGCCATTTTTCTTGCCAACTACAAAACTCATTAAATATCGGAGTTCATTTAGCTTGCTCATCTGTACCGGCATCTCAGTCAGCATAGTTCCTTGGATATCAAGGTGGCGCAAGTTGATTAATTTTGCCATATCCACAGGTAACTTAGTGAGGAACCGACAAATCTAAATGTGGAAGTTCTTTCAGCTTGCTTATTTGTGTCGGCATTTCAGTCAATCCAGTTCCTTTGATATCAAGACGGCACAAGTTGATTAATTTTTCAATATCCACAAGTAACTTTTTGAGGAACTGGCAATTTGACAAATCTAACCTCAGTAAATTGCACAAGCTTATTACTGAATTGGGTAATTGTTTGATTCTTGTCCAAGAGATATCCAAATAGCGTAAATGAATCAAATTTTCAATTGATTCAGGCAATTCAGAAATCTCATAATTTGACAGAGATAGAACCCTTAATCATCTTTGGATTGGCAAAATATCATGTATTACCTTATTGCCTGAGTAACAACCTCCAAATTCGTGTTTTGAATACGATGAACGTCCTTAAACGCTTAACCTCATTAACAAACTTGAAATTCTCAAACCCATCGTACTCAATCCGAACATATGAGAAATGGCAAACTTTTTCCGAGATATGAACAAGTGGCTGGGCATAATCTAGCCTATAACAAAAGCCATTAGATATATCTTGTGCTAAATCTGGACCAAGTCATGCATTACAAAATGAGAATTGTTGTCATGAATTAACCTTTGAAAGAAAGATCTTGACAACAATTGATCAAAGTAGTCATTACCTTCCTCTTCTACTGAGTTGCCGCTTTCGGGTTGCCGCACAAAATCTAAGGTTATCCATAACCACACTAGCTTTTTCATTTCAAATACGTAATCCTTAGGAAACACCGAACAGTAGGCAGAACATTGCTTTAAATGCAAAGGAAGATCATAGAAACTGATTCTTAAAGCAGCAAAAATGTTGCGATTAAAATCCCATATCTTGTATTTTGATATATTCTCCTAGTCCAAAATTTTCGATTTCGAACCCAACAGACTTCCGAGAAATTTTGCTACTACAGGCAGTCCTCCACACTTGTTCACAACCTCTTTACCAATGCTCTGTTAGGGTTTTTACACCCGCCAAAGAACACTGTTAGAAGTCGTGTGTACCTGTAAATCAGAAAATGCACACAAACACACACGAAACAATGGAGACAAGGATTTATAGTGGTTCAGCCAAAATAAGCCTACGTTCACTGAGAGCACCGTTTCACTATAATCAAAGAGAAGATTACAAGGGGTTGATCAGCAGATCAAACACACGCACACACACAATGTATACTCACGCCTATATCACCGGAATAATATAAGTTTATACTATTCCTAACTCTCACCAAGAAGAATACTAGCATGTATCTCTTCTATTCTCTATCTCTATTTGTGCACACAATATAATAGGAGAGGCCCTATATTTAAAGGGAATGATATAGATGTAGTTTTTCCTTTTAGTCGATGTGGGACAACTTTTAAAATAAAGTAGTCACCCTTTATATATAATATGCTCCCACTTGACGACTTTGCCACCATCAATCAACTCCATCAATGATCAGTGCAGTACAGTGCCCTCATTTCTGTCTTCAAGCTTGAAAACCCACTGAAGTTGCGCAAACTTCAATTTCTCTGTTGTCACCACTTAGGTCAACATGTCGGCCGGATTTTTGCTTCCTTGAATCTTCTCAAGAGTCAAAACTTCATCCTCTAATAGAGATCTGATAAATGGATAACGAAGATCTATATGTTTCGTCATCGAATGAAATGTTGAGTTCTTCGCCAGATGTATGGCATTCTGACTATCACTGTGCAAAACACTCTTCACTTGCTTAAATCCCAACTCTGCCAACAATCCCTGTAACCAAATCATTTCTTTGCTAGCCTCTGTCACGACTACATACTCAACCTTTGTAGTAGATAACGCTACGATCTTCTATAACTGCAAAATCCAACTGACTGCTATAGTACCTACTGTGAAGACATAACCAGTAGTGCTTCTTCTGCGGTCTATCTCACCAGCAAAATCTGAATCTACATAGCTATGTAAATTCACTTTTCCTTTACCAAAACAAAGGCATCTGTCTATGGTACCTCGTAGATATTGCAATATCCACTTCACTGCTTCCCAGTGAGTCTTCTCTGGATTGGACATGAACCTGCTGACTACTCCCACTACATATGCTATATCTGGTCTTGTACAAACCATCGCATACATCAAGCTACCAATGGTTGAAGCGTATGGAACATTGGCCATATTGTTCTTCCCTGCTTCTGACTTAGGATAATGTTCTTTGGATAATCGGAAGTGACTAGCCAAAGGTGTGCTAACCGGCTTAGCATCACTCATGTTGAACCTCTTCAGAACCCGTTCAACGTAGTCAGCCTGAGACAACTGTAAAGTTCCCTTCTGTTTGTCTCTGTTGATTCTCATACCAAGAATCTGCTTCGCTGCGCCTAAGTCCTTCATCTCGAACTCATTTGCCAACTGCTTATTCAACTTTCTGCAAAATCAGACCCAGCTACTAACCTGTCGTCAACATAAAGTAAGAGAATGATGTAACTCGTGTTAAACCTCTTGAAGTAGCAACAATGGTCAGCGTTGCACTTGTTGTAACCATGTCTCTGCATAAATCCATCGAACTTCTTGTACCACTATCTTAGAGCTTGTTTCAAACCATACAAGCTCTTTTCCAACTTACGCACAAGTTTCTCTTTACCTTTCACTGAGAAACCTTCCAGCTGCTACATATAGATCTCTTCCTCTAGGTGCAAACCATCTACTGCAATAATGCTAAGAACTGAACGAATGGTATTCAGTTTCACAACTGTAGAAAATATGTCGGTGTAGTCGATTCCTGCTTTCTGCTGAAAGCCTTTTACTACGAGTCTCGCCTTGTACCTCTTAGAACCATAATGTTCTTTTTTTACCCTATAGACCCATTTTTTATGGAGAGCTTTCTTTCCCACCAGGAGCTTGGTTAGCTTCCATGTCTTGTTGGAGATAAGTAACTTCATCTCATCTTCCATCGCAAGCTCCCACTGGCTCGCATCTGCTACACTGCATGCTTCATCATAGTATTTTGGTTCACCTCCATCTGTGAGCAACAAATAATTCATATATCTCATGTTCAACACATGTGGTCGTGAAGTCCTCCTAGATACAGGAATAGGAGTCGGAGACTGCGGTGTATCATCATGTTGAGTAGTGTCATCTTCAATCTAATCTTCTGACTTAGTACTCTCACTGTCTTGAACATCATCTAACTCAACATGCACAGGATCACTCTGTGTTGTAGGCTCTGAGGTAGTTGTGTGCCTATCCTTGTACATCACTTTTTCATTGAACACTACATCTCTGCTTCGGATCACCTTTCGGTTTTGATCATCCCATATGCGGTAGCCATACTCATCACCGCCGTAGCCAATGAAAGTACATTTCTGTGACTTGGGATCAAGCTTATCCCTCACATTATCACTAACATGTGCATATGCAACACAACCAAAAACTTTTAAAGGTGAAAGTGTTACCTCTTTACCGCTCCATACCTCTTCTGCTATTCTGTGTTCCAATGGTACTGATGAACCTCGGTTGATAAGATACACTACTATACTGACTGCTTCTGCCCAGAACTGTTTCGGCAACCCTGCCTGAATGCGCATGCTTCTGGCTTTCTCAGTCAATGTCTGGTTCATACCTTCTGCTATGCCATTCTGCTGTGGTGTACGTGGAACAATCTTTTCTAATCTGATATCGTTTTCATAGAAAAAGTTTTTGAACCCGGTGTCCTGATATTCTACACCATTATCGGATCATAACCTCTTTATCTTCAAATTTGTCTCATTCTCTATCATAGCCTTCCATTTCTTGAACGTGTCGTATACCTCAGATTTATGTTTCAAGAAATAAACCCATACCTTCCTGGAATGGTCGTCAATGAAGGTGACGAAATAGGACTTTTCGCCAATAGATGAGACATTTGTTGGCCCCTAGACATCAGTGTGAACTAGCTCAAGCTTCTCCTTTCTGAGATATCTGCCGCTTTTCTGAAAATTAACTCTCTTCTGCTTACCGAATACGCAATCCTCACAAAATTGATATTAATCGAATTTAGGCCTGGTAGCTTTCCCTTTGTGAGCATAACTTTGAGCCCCTTTTCACTCATGTGACCTAGCCTCTGGTGCCACAAATTGTAATCCTCATTGCTTTCTCCAACTGATATCAACGTGCTAGCTTTGGTGGTAGTGTACAGCGTAGCGCTCTTCTTTCCTCGTGCTATAGTCATAGTCCCTCTGGAAACTTTCCAATCTCCTTCACTAAAAGTGGTCACATAACCTTCACTCGCCAATTAGCCTACTGAGATCAGGTTCTTCCTCAAGTCTGGAATGTGTCTGACATCCTTCAACTTCCATATCGATCCGTTAAGTCTGATATGTACTTCACCCTTGCCAACTACACTGCAGGGCTGATCATCACCTAGATAAACCTTGCCAAGGTTTCCATGTGAATAGCAATCGAAGAGTTCTCGACTTGAGGTGGCATGAATGATGCTCCAAAATCGAAGACCCAAAACTCTATTTTGCTCTCCAAAGAGCATATCAATGCATCATTAGCTTCTTCTAAGACAAGGTTGCCTCAGTCTTGTTATCCGCTACCTTCTGCGGGGATCTGCACTGGTTTTTAAGGTGACCAGTTTTGCCACAATTCCAACACTCAATCTCTTTGGAATTTCTAGGACCTCGAGACTGTGATCTTCCATGTGGTTTTCCCTGTCTCGACTTGGAATGGCCACGCCTTTGGTTTCATCCTTTCTTCCTGTTCGAACCTCTACCTCTGGTGTCGACATTCAATGTTGAGCCACTGTTAGAAGAGCCTGACTCACTCTGTCTTCTGATCTCTTCTGTGAGTATCATACTCACTACGGAATCATATTGTAACGGTTCCACCCCTGAACAGTTACTAATTGCAGCTTTTATAGCGCTCTAACTCTCTAGCAATTGGCTTATAAGAAAAACCGCTTTCATTTTGCTAGTGATTAGCATTTCAACTGATTCCAACTGCTCAACAATTTCATTAAGAACACTGATGTGTTCATTAACCTTCCCATTCTCGGACATCTTCAGATTTGCCAATCTAGTGATGAGATGTACCGCATTTGCTCCAGACGATTGTTCGTACATTTTTTAAAGAGAATCCATGAGAGACTTTGTTGTCTTCTCATTCTTTATGTTGAAGGCGACGGACTTTAACAATGTCAGTCTGATCGTACCAAGAGCCTTTCGATATAGGATTGTCCAATCCTCGTCTTTTATCGATTCTGGCTTCTTTTTTTCAAATGGCAAGAACAAATTCTTCTGGAAGAACACATCCTCAATTTGCATCTTCCAATAGGCAAAGTTTGTACCATCAAACTTGTCGATCATTGCTGCATTTTCTTCTCCCATAACTCCCGCTAAGCATATTCGAGGTGTTCGGAGTCAATTAATGCAAAACCGATCACACGGTTGCATCTGGAATGTTCCAAAACCTTCAGAACGCCATTGACCGCGTCAAAAATGGGTAAAAAATGACTCCAAACGGGCCAAAACAAATTTTAGCACTAAAAGACAAAATAGCTGATGAAGTGGCACTGTTTGCTGACGTGGCGATGACATCACCTGATGACGTGGCAACCTTCTTCTCCAAATTTTCAGTCGCCGAACTGGTTTTTCAGGTAGTTTTTTCTAGCCGCGCGTGGGGGGGTGTGCAAACTCCGATGGGGCTAATTTTTACACCGAAACGTCCGTCTTCGAAAGAGATTTTCGTTGATATATTATACGCCTCGGTGCGATCAAAGATGTTCTGCGAAACAGCCCCAAAACGAAACTGTTGTGCTTTGGAACCAAAAAATCTGACCAGAACTTGCGGTGGTGCGTGGCGGCACGTGGGGGTTCTTCTTGCGACGCGCTTTTCAATCCCAGCCTCGTCTCGTCGAGGCGAAGCTCCTGGTGTGGTCAATTTCTAATTTCGTGCAACTTGTTCGTCCAAATCTGGACCAGAACGTACGGCTTTAGGATTTTCTCCAACCTGGAGCTCTGATACCACTTGTTAGGGTTTTTATACCCATCCAAGAAAACTATTAGAAGTCGTGTATACTTGCAAATCAAAAAACGCACACAAACACACACCAAACAATGGACACAAAGATTTATAGTGGTTCGCCAAAATAAACACACGTCAACTGATAGTACCGTTTCACTATAATCAAAGAGAGGATTACAAGGGGTTGATCAACAGATCAAACACACGCACACACGCAGTATATACTCACGCATGTATCACCGGAATATAAGCTTATATTATTCCTAACTCTCACCAAGAAGAATACTAGCGTGTATTTCTTCTATTCTCTCTCTATTTGTGTACACAATATAATAGGAAAAACCCTATATTTATAAGGAATGATATAGAGGTGGTTTTGCCTTTTAGTCGATGTGGGACAATTTTTAATACAAAGTAGTCACCCTTTATATATAACATGCTCTCTAGCTCTGGATTAACCATATAATCTCCATTCACAAAAGCGTGTTTTGCAAATAATGACCAACAATCTTCTACCGGCAGTGGCTTCAAGCGATTTATGACCAACAATCTTCTACCGGAGTCGACTAAGACACTCTGCAATCAACTAAACCCAGCCTGGTAGTAGACTGAACCATACTTGTAGTCAACTAAAGCAAGTCGATGAATTAGGATCGTTTGAAAAGAAAGTTGTAGTCGACTAAGGCTCTCTATGTAGTCGATTGAATGCACTGTTTTCATAATTAAATGTAATCTTCACAAAAGATTTTGCCCATCACTTTGATCCAACTTTTTCAACCTTTTTCAAACGGCTCATGTCTCCTCTTTAAGAATGAGATCCAATCTCAAAATCCTAATGCTTCCATTTAATTAGAAAGAGATGTGGGTTTGCAAAAGACAAGTTCTAGAGTGAGAAAAAAAAAATCTTCATCTTCTTCTCTACCACTCTTTGAAAAGCCATTGAAGGCAAGAAGGAAAAAGCTTGATATTCAACTCAAATATTTGAAGCTTTAAACTCTAGCTTATCTTCTTATTCTCTCAAACTTATTCATTGAATTCATCATTTAAGAATATATATCTAGAGTTGTTGAAATATCACCAAAAACACTTGAGTTTATATTGATTTATCTTCCATAAAAACCTTAGGGTTTTTGAGTGTTTTTCTTCTTGAGTGATACAATTGATTACATACTATTTTTGTGATCTTGAGCAAGTGAAGCCCAACATTTTCAAGAGAGGATTCTTCTCTTGATTGAGAGACGAGCTTGTGAGCTCGTATGTAAAGGTTTTCCATTCCACCTGTGAAAGAAGGACCGTAGTGAAAGGATCGAGAAAAGTCTCAAGAAGGGGTTCTTGAGCCGAGGAGTAGGAGTTACCGAACCTCAAAAAAATCGTGGTGTCAATCTTTCTATCTCTATCTCTTTATTTCAATATCTTGCATGCTATTATAATCTTGTGATAATTTGCTAGATCAATTAACTTAAATTTGTCATTGAAATATTTAATTGTTTCTTGAAGTAGTTGTCATTTTGATATAGCTTGTTTGAATTTCCGAAAAGATTTAAAAAAGATTTTTGAACACCCTATTCACCCCCCCCCCCCCCCCCCCCCTCTTTAGGGTCAATTGGTAACTAACAATAACCTAATTATGTTTACACTTAATTATCTTAATATATTTTTATTGGCAGAGAATTTAAACTTATCCAATTGTATTTTGGAGTCACTTTAGTCAAATAAAATTCTACTTTAATTAAAATTTTACATAAAAAAAATAAATTATTTCCCACTCAAATATTATGAAGTGTCTTCTTGTATGCATGTACCATCATATTATATTCAATCTTTAATTGGATAATATTAACTATTGGAGTAGTTAATTTCATATATGCAAAAAAGTTATATATATATATATATATTGTTTTAATTATACAGTATCTAAAAGGAACCTATTATAAAATCAAATGGGGGCTAAAAATAGATAATATTAAAGTAGTAGATTTAATTTGTAGAAATGGAATTTAACTCATCAATTATTTAGTATTTATAAATATATAATTATCTAATGTTTAAAAAAATAAAAACCTAATTATGTTTACACTTTATAAGATAATTATCCCATTGTACTTAATTATCTTAATATATTTTTATTGACAAAGAATTTAAACTTGTATTGTAACGCCCTGCATTTTTCTTTCTCCTCTCTGGAATTATTTTCCAAGTGTTAACATTTTATGACGTCACTTATTTACGACGTCTTGTGTATTCTTGGTACGTGTAAATTTTTCGCATTTATGTTTTGAACTTAGCGAGACGATGTCGTGGACTTTCATTTCCGGCTTCGGGATTCATTGTTCGTTGGTGACTACGTGGGTTCATGCAACGTTTTCTCGTTGGAGTTTCGGCAATCGTATTGCATTCCCGAACATGTTACCCTAGTTTATTGTAGACGTTCCGGGGTAGCACTCATGTGAATTTATTGTTATATTTTCATTTTGTAATTAATGAAAATTGTTGAAAACGATTTCGGGAAATAAATGACCGGAGGGTAACTGAGTATTTTCATATTTAGAGCACTTAGTAGAAAGTGTAGAGATTTGGCTAAGTGTTGGGGTATGAATGGCATAGTGGTAAATAGAGAGGATGACAAGGGGTAGAAGTGTAATTAAGAGGTATGATGACACTCTTGTAATTAACCCTAAGTTGAGAAGTTATTGGTCATTTCCCACTTTTGGGGTGTTGTCTCACTTCTAGCCATTGATCTTCTTCTCTCATCTTTGTTCTAAACCCTTGAATCATAGGGCCTTGTTTGGTTGGCACTTGAATGCAAGAATGCATTATTGTTAGTCTTTCACTTAGCAAGACTTCATGTCAACCCTTGGATGGTTTATTCATTTTCATTGCCTTATTCTTAACCCTTGGATGTTAAGGCCTTGTTTGGAAAATTAATGAGTTTTGTGTGGTGCATTTAGTCTTTCATTGCAAGACTACTTTGTGGCTCTTGAATTAATTCATCATTTGTTAGCTTGAAGTTTGGCCATTGGATGGAGAAAGGGGTGAGTGGGGAATCTCTACACATGTATGAGTGTAGGTCTTTCATTGCAAGACTTCATCTATTCTTCTCCATTTTCTCTCATTTTTTTCCTCTTGGTTCTTCTTCACTTATGGGTTGATTCCATCACCCTAAGTTGGGAGTTTGATGTGGCCATCAACATGGAAGATGTGCATGGTGTCCTTCTCTTTAGTTTGAGCTAAAGATTGGTAAGTGTTCTTCCTTCCTTGTGTGTTTTCTATTCAAACCCTAGTTTTGAGTTTCTTGTTAAATCACTTCATGACTCTTGCTCTCCTCTTGTGTTGGAGCTTGATTCGTTGTTAGGAGACTTGGTGAAGCTTTCCACCGGATTGCTCCATTGATTTCAGTGTTGGGGAAGAGCTAGGGTTTCTTTGGCCTTACTTAGTGGTTTGTGTTGCTCTTCACTTGAGGTAAGGGAAGACTTCTTAACTAGCTCATCTTATGATTGTGTAGGTATGCGAATTTGATTCTATGATTTCTAGCCTTAGATGAAATTGCTAAATGTATCCTTGAAAATGTGAAGTTATGATCTAAACATGTTTATGTAAATTAACCCTTGTGTATGGATTACATGGCAATGATATTGATAGGGCGATGATGCATGAAAGTTGTGTGGTTGTTCTTGAGATTTCCCATATTCAAGTGTGCTTGTATGCCTATATATGTGTATATGTATATGGGTATCGTTATGTATATGTGTAAGTGTAATTATACATATAAGTATGTGGGTGTTAGGGATGTAACCTTTGTAGTGAGATTATGTTAGTTCCTTTGGTTAGCACCTTTGAGGTACTTTGAGAATTGATGTTATGGTTGAGATGTGAATTGTGGTAAAGTTGTTTTAATTGAACTAAAAGCGTGTTTAAAAGAATGAAATTGCATCATTGTGATTTAAATGCTTTAATTGAGATCTAAGCATGTTAAATGGATGAAAATGTTATCCTTGTGTATTAAAGGATAATTTGATGAATTGGAACATGAATGGTGCATGAGAAAACATACTTGTTGATTATTGCTTTAATGAGATATAAAAGCATGTTGTATGATTAATGGCATTCATGTTGACATTTTGGGAATGTTATTCATAAATATGATGTGATACATATTTGTGTTGGTATATGATACATTGAGACATAGTGCATATGGTGTTCATCTTTTGTATTGAGAATTCAATTGGTGTTGGTCTATGTCCGTTTGTGAAATTATGCGTGAGTAAACTTGTTCTGGATCATCGTAACAACTGGCCAAGGAGTGCTTCTTGCTCCCACGGAACTAATCTTTCGAGAAACGCAGACGATAGGGGGAGAACTTGTCCAAATCCTATTCCACGGCCGCGTCGTGTTTGACGTCTTCCTTGTTAAAAGTGAAAGTGTCAAAAATTACTTGGGAAGAACTGTACGATAAATCTACCTTCATTCATGAGAAAAAAAGTGAAGTGTTAGAGAATGATCTCGTTGAGCCTTCGAGTTAGGATGTGTGTATCATGAGGTGTGTGAGTCACATTGCATTGAGTTTCCGTTATGTGATTTATGTTTGCATGTAGATCATGATATTATTTAATATGATTGAGGAGCATGTTAATGTGAATTTTAAGATATAATTCATATGTTATTAAAATGCTCAAGTGAAATTGGATAATGTGATAATATGATTTGCATGTCATGTTTTAAAGTATAATGTAATATGAATGATTATACTTGTTGTTATGTGCTTATATGCCCTTAGGTGGTGTTATAAGTTAGTTTAATGGTTTTCTTCTGATAAGTAAAGTCGGTAGTAGATTATAGGGTCGATTGTGAAATGAGACCTTAGAGAAACGGGTGTTAGCTTGGTGACCTTGGTTGGTAGTGTGGTATTGATCACTTGAGGTTTTTGCACATTTGTGGGGTGTATCATCCTTCATGATTTTGGTGATCTTGGTTGGTGATGTAGTGATGGCCATTTAATACTTCTTTTGCATTTGAGGAAAGTATCATTGATTATACTTTGAGGTTTGGAGTGTGATTAGGTGAGATGATGATTGATCCTAATTACTTGTGTGGTAACGGTTTTTTTATTCCGTTAGTAGTATAAGGGAATTTGATGTTACTTGTGAATTGAGATTTGAATGGATCGGAAGTGGTTTGGATTAAACATAGTTAGTTTCCGAGTATTAGCTACTAGGTCTTCATTTTCATATTCTAAGAACAGGAGTGTTCTTGAAGCTGTTTCCTTAAACGCTTGGGGTGGTTGAGATGAGTCGTTTTGAGAGTGAATTGAGTTCACGGGTGGGAATAGAGTTGTGGATCGTTCTTTCCCGTTTGTTTTTTTTGAAGTGTTGTCATGATTGGACTTCCTTCTTCATTCTTCGTTCTTCTTGGTTCATATCGGATGTTGAGTCACTCCGCATGGTGTTATAGATGTTTCGGGTTGTTTCCCTGAAAACAAATTTTTCATAAGACTTACATTTGAGGAAAAACCCGTTTTTGCTCACCCCCGTAACCCCGACTAAAATCTTGAGTTTTGAAATGCTTTAAATTCATTTTATAAAATATTTAGACATTTGAAAGTCGGAGGTGTACAAAACGGAGACCGGGGGCAAGACGGAAAACTTTAAGAGATTTTAAAGAATCACTTTTATCCAAAGTTTGCGTTTTATGCGTTTTCCGAGATCTTGGTGACTATTTTTGAAGTTCGTAATGAAAAACTCACTTTTATAATATTTGTAATTTTTCGGGATTGAAAACGTCAAAATTGGACACCGTATGAGAAAAATACAATTTTTAGAAAATTTTGGGGTTCTTGGGCGAATACCCATTCCTGCTGGGGGACATCTCCCAAAAAGGGAGATGTCGCAACCAGCAAGTGGGAGTTGCCCATTCTTTCCGGGCAACATGTCTAAGCCAGTACTCGGTTGCGCAGGCCAATTTTCAAAGCTTCGTAATTTCCATTTCGCACCTTTGAATTGTGTCCCGTTTGTTTCTTTGAGTTGTCCTATATCCAAATATTTGATATAAAATTTGAAATCATTTATTTGCACTTGAAATTATTGTTTACCCTTGGTGAAAGAGAGGTACTTCAGCTTTCTGTTTTGGTCGGCGTAGTTCGACACCGTTTTCAAAAATTCATATGTATCGTCTTGTGGCTTTGATTTAGGTTCTGTTTGTTTATAGGGTCTTTCCTATGTCCAAATATTTGATACAAAATTTAAAATAATTTATTTTCAGTTGAAATGACTGTTTTACCCTTGGTGAAAGAGGGGTACTTTAACTTTCTATTTGGGTCGGCGTTATCCGATGTCATTTTCAAAAATTCATATCTCTCGTGTCAGAGCCTTGAATTCGGTTCCATTTGTTTATATGATTTAACCTATGTCCAAATAGGTGGGGTAACCTTTGAAAGTACATTTTTGCCCTTGAAATGACCATTTTACCATTGGGCGAACATGTAACCTTTTAATGGTCGGTGTGATGGGTTATTCAATCCATTTCACTTCCTTTTGTTGTTTGGCAACCTTTATGACTTCCCTTAGGTTGAAGTGACTGTTTTAACCCTGTGTTGGGTTTAAGGATGGTGGGTAGTACCATGTGAGGTGACTGGTAGTATGAGTTGATACTGATTCGAGATTTTGGAGCTCGATATGCTCATAATCTAGGAAGGGTGAGTGTTATTATTCCTGGAGTGTTATGATTAGGAGTATTGCTCCCGTGATTTGGTGACATGTGTTGTGTGGATTGTCAGTGTGGGACTGGTGGGTATGAGTCGTAGTGATCTATGAGGTGATTTGTACTACGTGGCTTGTATTGGTTGTATAACTCTCTCTCTCTCTCTCTCTCTCTATATATATATATATATATATACGTACATATATATGTAGGTGTGCGTTTATTATATATTGTTATGCTATGGTTTCACTACATTTTAGTTGCCATATTTGTTGATGTATGGTAGAAGACTAGAGGGATGTGTTTCCGGGGTCTCGTATTGGCGTAAGGGCCATGTGGGACGTTTGACCGGCCTAGGGTAGATGTATGTACACGGGTTGGTTCACACTAGACTTGGACGGTTGAAGGATGTGACGATTACGATTTTATTTCTCCTACGGGGCTCGATGAGCTCACCCCAACGTTGGTTTGCCCTGGTGGTCTACACCAGTTTGCAGGTAATGTTTCGGCTACGGACAGCTAGGAGTGCATAATGGCTCATGGCACGGATGTTGTTGCGGGATTCGGGACGTTCGTACGTAGTGTTGTTCCATTTTAGTTTCCTTTGCATGTCCCCTGTATTGGGACCGTTATTGTTGTATTTCTTGGAAACCAGTCTGTTGGCGCATCCCTTCCTTGTAGTTGGTATCGTTACATCGTTGTAGAGATGTATTCTTTCGGCGCCTAGATGTGCCTTGTGTATCATTTGGTTTAGCTTCCGCTTGGTTATGTATGAAATTATTGTTATTAATAATATTCCATTCGTTTTATTATTATTTATGATCTTAGTGGGTCGCTCTTTGTATGGATTACACCCGGATTTCTCAGATGTCCCGGTTCGGGAGTCTTTGGAATTTAGTGGCGTGACATATATAAATGGAATTTAACTATAATTATGTTTAGAATTAAATTATAATTTAAAATTAAAAAATAGGACTTAAACTCGTCATGTATTTAGTATTTTATCTAATGTTTAAAAAAGATCAAAATCTAATTATGTTTACATTTTATAAGATAATTATCCCATTGTACTTAATTATCTTAATATATTTTTATAAGATAAATATCCCATTGTACTTAATTATCTTAATATATTTTTATTGACAAAGAATTTAAACTTATCAAAAAATATTATAGATATAAATTTGTATTTCATAGGTGTTTGAAAATTTTATTTTAATTGATCCAAATAGAATCCTAGTTCAATTTAGAGTTAGAATAAAATTTTAAATATAAATAGTGAAACACTGAAATACTGATTGAAGTACTGAAATTCTTTATATTTTTAATAGTAGTATAGATATATCAATACAGAAAGGGGGGAAATCTGTATGCCCTAAAGCTTCAATGAGTTTGTGAATAAAATAATATGAAATTTCAACTCAAAATAAGTAGTTTAGAGACCACACCTAAACTTTAATCTTAAAGGTCCCAACAAAGAACAAAACAAAAAAGAGAGGGAAAAGAAAAATCTTTATTTTTCCTAGTTTATATTAAAAATTACCCGAAGGAATTAATCGTGAGTGATGGGAAGGAAAATGGGTGAAACTATTTGGAAGAAAATAAATTTGATGGAACTAATATTTCCAGCTGTAATTCATGAAAATTTCACAACTTAGGGCGTCTATTTAATTGGGTATTTAGTATCATCTCTAATTTTCTACAAAATTAGTACAGAAAGCACACAAATTCATCAAATGTTGAAGGTGGAACATAGACACATCTAGACCCCAAATAATGCTGTCCATGGAGCCAACAAAAGCAGAGGGAGGACAAAAGCATATAAATGTTTGAAATAAATGTATTACATCATTGACTGAATGGTAGGTGTTTGAATTAATGTACCTTGGATTATGTATCAGTAGTATCAACTGTTGTGCCACGATGACTTTCTGAATTCTGTCAGTCTCTCTTCCCATTTTGGAAAAGAGTTTGTATTCCTAATTGATGATCATATATATATATATAATATGTATGAGCTTTGTCGGTCGTGATTCAGTAGGGTGTATATGCATCAGCAAACAATAGCATATTTTGGTGTGGAGATTTGGATGGTGAGAGGTTGAGAATCTTCATATAGGGCGTTTTGAGTAGGGATGACAATTTTTACCCATCCCGTACCTTTATTCAAGGAATGTTTTTAAATTTTGTAGAGCCGGACATGGTATTAAAAATTGAATCCGTCATGAGTTATGGAGCGAATACAAATTTTAATAAATATTCGTCCCGCCTCACCTCATTTATATAAGGGGTTATTATCAGAAAACCCAACCTCCTGTGGTTTCAAAAATAATCAACTAACCTCCCTCTAGTTCAGAAAATTCCCCTATAATTTTTAATTTGATTAAATTATCCCCCTCCCTCCAATTTCCGTCCATTTCTGTTAGTTGAAAGGCATGTGTCTGTCATGTGACCTTTAAAGTTCAAAATTTATGACAAAAATATCCCTCAATGCACATAGAATTCACATGACAACTGAAAGTCTTCTTTGATGACCAAATTACCCTTGTGGGTCCTCTTTTATATTTGAGTTTAGAATTTTGTCATACCCAAAACAAGAGTTTGTTTGTTATTTTTTTTATAAATTTAAAAAATTCAAAAATTAATTGGCATGAATAAAAAAAAGCAAAAAAGATTAATTAATTGGCATAAATAAAAATAATAATAAGCAAATTGCGTAATGCACTAGAAATTTAGTAAGACCTGTAGATCAGTTGCTTGGTGCTTGGGTTGTTTGGCATCTCATGGGTAATGCCGCCCTCCGTTCACAACGTTCTGGATGGATGGTGAGATTGTTTTGTGAGGCTTCAAACTCGATCTTTTTGGAGAATTACGCCCCTTTGTATTTGATGAATTATTTGGCTAGAACGTAATAAACGGTGTTTTAAGGGGATTGAATCCCCGGTAGATTTTTTTAAGAATTCTTTTGTTTCTCTATTGTTTTAATGTTTTGCAGGGCTTCAAGATCGATCTTTTTGGAGAATTACATGCATTTTTTAAGATTGATTTCTTGAGTTCACTTAGTGCTTATGGCGCTCTTTGTTCTTTGGGACGCACTCCCTATTGAGTGCCTTTTAATACCATTACACTCACTTATCAAAAAAAAAGTTCTTGGCAACAAGTATGTGGTGACATAGAATCTGTTAAATAAATATTTAATGGTGTGTAAATATGTAAAAAGAAATTTAATAATGCTAATAATTAGTGTTCAGACAAATTCTTGGCTTAATGGCCACCATCTCTCGTCCTTAACAAAACGTTTTTGCTTCCAGTGCTAATCATATGGTGATGCTAGATCAAACTCAGCAGTTTGTTGTCATTATCTATTTGCACGTACCTGGATAATATGATATTTACCTTTCTTTCATGCAGAATATAGACTGGACTAACTAAAGATCATCAAGAAGGTGAATTCACCTGAATGAACGTCTTTGTGTCATAACAAGGCTCTGATATAATTCGCAGTAATGTGCAAAACTCTGATCTTTCCTTTCAGTATATAAATAGCTCATCGAAAATTTCAGCCTTTAATCTTTATTACCATCTTTTTCCCCGTTTTAGAAATTTGAAGGTTGAGGTTTATAATCAGTCAGAATCGAGCTGCAGCTTAGAGTAGTGGATTGAATAGGTGAATAAAGTTGCTGTTTTTATTTTTATTTGTTTTAACTTTTGTGTCTTAGAGATGACACTAACATGTCTCAAGTATCCAGAGCCTCTTTGTAAGGTTTACGAGTAACTGTATCATCAGGTTAATCTTTAGATAGTGAAGGTGAGCTATTTTCTGTACATAGAGAAAGAAAAAAAAAAACAAGAAGAAAAGAAGCTGGTTTTTGAGGACTTTGCTAATGTGATGGAATTTATTGGTAAGTTGTATGAGTATGATATGAAGTGAATATTTGGTATGAAGCTGAAATATATGTATATAGAAAAATCAGGTTATTGGGGAGATTGATAGTATTATGACAGATTATTGGTTGATTGTATGTCTATGGTGTGTACTTCAGACTTTGCTCTAGCCGATTCCACTATAGCGTGACTTGCTGAATTCATAATAGCATATGCATGTTGAGTGTGTTAGATGTGTCTTGCATGAACCAATGGGTTATTGTCGACAATGCGAAAAATACACATTTGCATTGCCATGCAAATGCTCTGGTTTTTACCTTCTGCCGTATGAAAACTCCCTAATATTATCACTATAGCATTCTGTCTCGGCATGAGTCTACCAGAACAAGTGTTTATGCTGCAAATAACATTCAACACCTTACAGTACAGTTTCACCATTTTATATGTAGTTTCAACGGCAAAACTGCCCTCTCCTCTCCCAATATGATCATTGTAACCCAAACCCACCTCTCATTTACAGAGGACGTGCCATGTTTGCTTAACCGGGAGCAGTGATGCCATTTTTTTCCTCGACGAATAGATATATTACATAAATGTGTTGTGTTTATGTATCTTTCTGTGTGTTCCTTCTTGTGCCTATTCCTATGTCATTTTCACCTTTGGACTATAATTTCTTTTGGAATGTCCAATTTGCAGGTTGTATCTTAATGCAGTCAGGCATTAAAAGTATCTATTTGGATTAAACTATCTTATAAAATTGTCAAGTCCATCATGACTTCATGAGGTCACTCTTCACCTTGTGTTCATGTCCTCAACCATTGACTTGAGAAATGTGAGTGTCCTTGGGACAGCTTTTCCTTTATAGTGCATCTGCTCCTTGATGGCTCTTCTCAATCTACGTGTTTTTCAGTTGGATTTTACAGGTAAAAGCTGCGGCTTTATCTATATTTACGGCTTTATTTGTAGAGGGATATTTTCGCCCTTAACTAATTGCGTAACTCTATTATTTGATTCTTAGAGTTTGGTTACTGAAGCGTATTGGACTTGCTTTGTAGATTTATTTACTGATTTTGTGGTGGATTCTAAAATATGACAGACAAATCTGGTTGACCACACAAAGAAGAGTGATGTATGACAATGCAGTGACTGGTAGTATGTTGGACTGCAGAAGATTGATTTAGAACTGGAATGACATATGAAACACAAGGCTCAAAAGCTTGGAAATGCAACCATGAGCAAGAATTCAAGGGGCAAAATGGATTTAAAGCCCTGCTGGTTGCTCTATTTTTCGATAAAATTTTCTCAAATTAAGAAACGCCCTGTACTACTGAATCTAATCAACTAACCCCGCCTAGTTTTAAATTGTCCCTGCAGTTTTCAATTTGATCATATTGCCCCCTCTTCGTTACTTTTCCGTCAGATTGGTTAGATTTTGAGGAAGAATGGAACTTAAAGGGTATGATAGTCCATAAAACTTATATAAAGGGGTATTTCAGACATTATTTATAAATATAATACTCACGTGGCTTGTGACCATAAAACTAATCAATTTGACGGAAAAATAATGCAAAGGGGGGCAATGTGATTAAATTGGAAACTGCAGGGGCAATTTGAAACTAGAAGGGGTTAGTTGAAAAAAATAAAGAAAAAAGAAAAACTTGTATAGGAAAAAATGCAGCAAATATGAGCTGCATTCTATCGATAAACAAACATTTACAATCCCTGTTCTTCAATCTGATACATAACCTTGAGAGCTAAATAAAAGATGGAAGAAGTTCACAAATAACTTGTAAGAATAGAGATAACTTTGATACATTAAAAAAAGTAATCTGATAACAACATAGACATCAATTTCCTTATGTATCATGTTACGAAAGAGAGAGTGAGAGTTGTCTCCAGCATTTTTCAAATCAAACAGCATCACTACATAGCAGAATACTCCCCGGGTGTGGTAATGCAGTCGTTTCTTGGCCTTTTTCAGCTAACTTGATCTGATTATGATTAGTTTTTTCATGTTTAGGCAGAATAACGCTCGAATTGTAAGCAAATCAAAATTCCCTTATCAGTCTGAAATACCGATTTGATCTTCCAAAAAACACTTCCATAGAAAGATTCAGTTTTCCAATACTACTCTTTTGTTACCCGAAAAAAAACAAAAACATATAATCTTAGCAACGTGATTGTTTCACAATAACAAATTGAACAACCTCGGAATCAATATATACTTATATAGATATTTTAAATTTCTTTCATAATTCAGGAAAATCAACAATTTTCCTTTTGATTCTCAATCATGCAGCTCAATGCTACATAGAGGCCTAACCGAGGGATTCTGAAACCTTGTTGGATGGCTTTTAACTTCACATTATGAGATTTTTTCTTCTCTGTAATATCCGTAGTTGTCAGAATCCCGATTCTAACTGGTAAAATCTTACGATTCTACGATTCAGCTACAATTCTATACGAGTCTGTACAATTTTACGATTTTACCACGATTCTACTACATTAAAATAATGGTTGGATGGTTAAGCCCTCCATGTGAAATGCCTAAAAGTTTAATGATTTAGATCCTGTTTGGATTGACTTTTCAAACGTCGTTTTTGGCTTCCTGGATGGAAAAGCTTCTTTGAAGAGTGTTTGGCAAAAATTTTAGAAAAGTTTTTAGGCCTTGAAAGAGTGTTTTAAAGAAGCTGGGGGTACCAACTTCTCAAAACAGCTTATGTTTATCTTTTTCTTCTAAGAAAAGTCAGAAACAGAAGTTTTGTCAAACAGGGCCTTAGTCCAATATCCCAATATATGGCCTAAATTTATGAGAAAACATTTAAAGGCCTAATGTATTAGAAAATTTTGAAAATTATGATTTAGACTTTTAAATTAAATATTTAATATTTTTTAAAAAAATTAATACGTTTAGGTAGAATCTTATGATTCTACAATTCCGATTCTACGGACCCCAAAACGATTCTACCTAAACTCGCGATTCTGACTAATATCTCATTATACATGACTTATTATTTTTTCATGTTTTGTACACATTGGAAGGTCCCTTTATCTGCAAAAATTGAACAGTTTCAACCCTATTTAACTGGATTTTATATCAACCCGACCATAGTAAGTAACTCTTCCTAACCTGACGTCTTCTTTGCCACAAGCTTGGGCTACATTGCTTGTAGTACAAATCAAGCAGGGATTGACTCCTGATACTAACCCGAGTTGCACTCCCGATGCTAAGGGCCAAAGATTTGACTAGATAGAGAAGACGGTTCCCATCAAGAGGATCATGAGTAAGGGTATCGTGATAGTGTTGGACACTGATACAGGGCACAACTTGAACACGTGTCAAATATGGCTAGAAACGTCTATAAATTTGAATATTAATTTTTTTGGTTGAACCCATTTTAGTAAAATGACACATTTCAAACACATTCAGGACTATGAGGAATGTTTTTGTAATTTTAAATATATATATTTTTGTTAAGAAGAAGAAGAGAAATGGACTAATTCAGAAATCAACATAAAATTAGAGAAACAAAATATCAAACATTTACTTCTAAACTCTACATTAGTCTTTTTTCTCTCTCTTTTTCTTTTTCTTTTTTTTTTTTTTTTTTTTGAGATTTGCCATATATCTATCATGCATGTATCTGCTTCATGCTACTTAGATGATGACATACTTTAATAAAGACGAAAATGAGTTTTTTTAAGAAATTATTCAAGAATTCTAAAACATAAGGCACTTGATAGATCAGCTTAATTAGAATAATATGCAGGGTTTTTTAAACTCTTTGGTCCACTTTTCCTGGTTGGGGAAATTTGATTGCAATGGACCATATAGTGTAAGAAAATCTAATAATTTCTGGATTTATATATCATGCTATGTCTTCTCCAAGACACTACAAAATTGTCAGTCAACGAAGTAATTGATTCTTCAGCTATTACTAGATACACTATTGAAGGTTAAATTTCATCCTCAATATTCTTTAAACGAGGATATCAATATGCTTTTGGATTGTTTCACAGCCAAAATAAAAATTTAATATTCCAAGGAACTTCTAAACATATTTGTTCAATAGCATTGTATGAGTGAGAAATGGACATCGAATCCAATAAAATATCAGTCAAAATATGTCAGATCAGGAGGCAAAGAGCGGCAAGAAAAAAATCATAAAACTCATCTAACATGAATGGAAGAACACAGTTACCAGTAATCCCCACAAGAGCAAGCACCTTCCTTGAAGTGATGAAATCGATTTGCATCACGAACAACAATCACTCTCTGTGTAATTGCAGAAACAAGTTTACTAAACGTGTGACAATCGCCACAAACCCGAAGATTCTTAGTTATCCTGATAGGGCTCCCGGGAGGTGTGGCGATAAGGCCAAATGCAATTGCCAACTTCTCACTATGTGTGTACAAGATTCCTAACTTAAGTTCCTCATCCACATCATGTAACACGAAATTTGTATCCGGAATATAACCAGCTAACTCGAGCTCAGTACTCATACTTTTCAACTTCTCATAAATTTCTGCGGACCGAGGATGAGTACCGTCTCCAACACTAAATTGATGGATCGTGTTATCCACCTCAATCCAAGTCCAACCCGGAATTTTCTTCAATCTCCTATGGTTCATTAGCTCCCGAGTCTTGGCCACGTCTTCCCATCGACCTGCCTTGGCATAAATATTTGAAAGCAACACATAGTGCCCAGGATTCCGAGGCTGCAATTCAAGCAGGCTTTTTGCTGCCTTTTCTGCAAGCTCTATATGACCATGAATCCTACAAGCCCCAAGCAACGCACCCCAGAGCCCCGCATCCTTTTCCACATTTCTCATATCCTCAATGAGCTCCAACGCCTCATCGAGTCTACCGGCACGACCCAACAGATCAACCATACAAGTATAGTGCTTCACATCAGGGCTCACAGAGTACTCCTCCCACATGGAATTGAAAAACCTACGACCCTCCACAACCAAACCCGCATGACTGCAAGCATATAGCAAAGAAACAAAAGTGATCCTATTTGGCAAAACTCCACTACTTAACATCACAGGGAACAAATCAAGCGCTTCCCGGCCTCGTCCATGGTACCCGTAAGCTGCAATCATAGCACTCCAAGTGATCACATTCCTTCGTTCCATTCCATCGAAAATCTCCTTCGCAGAATCAACACTACCACACTTGGCATACATGTCGATCATCGCCGTCCCCAAAATAACATCCAAGGAGTACCTGTTCCGCCGTATATAATCATCTAAAACTCTAGCATGATTCATAGCACCCAATTTTGCACAAGCATTGACAACAGTAACCATGGCAACCTTATCAGGCACAACACCTTCCTGTCTCATGCGGTCAAACAACACGAACGACTCCCTAACATCCCCACACTCCGCACAAGCCCCTATCATGACTGTCCACGTTACAAGGTCCCTCTGTAGCATTTTGTCAAACAGTTGCTGGGCGTCCTCAATAACGCGGCACCTTGCATACATGTCCACTAGTGAAGCCGCCACGAATGTATCGAAATACAGCCCACATTTGTAAATAACTTGATGAATTAGTCTACCCATTTGGAGGTCCATTGTGTCCCTACACGCCCTCACAACAAAAGGCACTGTATAATTATCAAGCTCCTTCCCGGATCGAATATACTCCCTAAATGTCCCAAAACACTTTATATAATCACCCATTTTCGCAAACCCACCAACCATTACACTCCACGATTTTGAGTCTTTTTCCTCCATCTTGCAAAACAAGGAATACGCATCCTCAAAATATTTATATTGTGTATATACATATAGAAGCTTGTTTGCAACTATAAGGTCTTGAAGCATACTGTTTACAGCCACTTGGGCATGAACTTGTCTGATTTGGGAAACATTTTTGCAGCTGATTAGTGTGGAAAGGAAGTGTTTTGGGTTCAGTTGGGATTGTCTCAATTGATAGTTTGGTGTTTCTGAGATGTGGGTGGTGGTGTTGTGATTGGAGGACGAGCTACTTTCTTCACAATTTTGATGATGGGTTATGTACTCCACCATGGATGAAACTGAGAGGAAATGAAGCCTATCATTGTTTGGAACAAGTAAGCTTTTGTGTTTGAATTTGAACATCACATCTGCAATTGCACCAACATACTAATGCTAATGGTGAAAAGGAGTTGCAAATAAACAAATTAATAGAAAGAGAAAAATGTAAAATAGTCGAATATAATTTTTGATTTTTTCTATAACCATATATGGATTCAAAGATAGAAAAATAGTTTTAGATGTAGTTGGCCCCTCAAAAAAAAATTTATAAGGCCCAATAAAGGTAATAGCGCCACTAATTTAGTAAGTAAAAAATTGAGATTAAAATATGTATTTTTGTAACTCTAAGTCTCTAATAAAAAAATAAGAAGCTAAGATTATATCACAAATAAAGATATGATAAGGTTTTGACTATTAATTTACTTCCATTCTAATCTCTTGATAATAAATTGAATTCCAATTTTAATATCATTCCAATTTTTATTTACCAAAAAAAAAACGGTACTTCTTTTTATCGTGTTTCTTTATTTTTTATTTTTCTATTTTTATTTTAGACATCATGTGGGTCATATATTCATAAATGTCGATTTGAATACTATTGATGAAGTTGAGACTTGTAAAGGAGCTAATCAAATTCGTCCATGGAATTTTTTAAATAACATTTTTTATGATGAAGCTTTTCAAAACACAAATTGGTTGGAAGAGAAAATTAAGACAAGTTTGTCTTGGAGATTACTTGGGTATAACTAATGGAAATGAAACTTTTTAAACTTTTAGTTAAGATTCAATAGATAATGATTTTTATTCTTTAAAAAATATTCGAATTCAAATTTGATGGTACATTTTGGATTATTTTTTATTTATTTATTTTGGCAATGATCAAATAGAGGCTGTATTTTTTTTTACATAAAAAGTAAATTGATCAACATTTTAGCTAGTTAGCAAACTTATATTCCATATAATAAAAGTTTTACTTTTTTTTTATTTAAAATATGTTTATATTATTTGAATAAAAAAATTAATAATTTGCCCCCCTACTTCGAAATCCTGGCTCTGCCCCTGCATATATATATATGTAGTAAAATATAGAAAAATTTGCACATTTTTTTCATTTATATGAAAAAACAATGCATAAATACCGATCAAAAGTGCTCTTTGGCCAAGGTACCTAAGGCAGCATTCGATGTTATGACATTATGATAGAAGCGGTCCTCAAAGGAGAGAACGAGCTTTTTAACAATGCAGTGGTCGATAACGTCAATGTTGTGCTCGAATTTCTTAATGACTTTAAAGAAGAAGAGGTCAACATTGTCGTTTAAGACAACTAATTGTCACGGACTTGGTGTTTCCAAGGAACCGTGCGGCCTTAGTCACTTCTGCGGCTTCGAAAAGTGCTAAGTAAGCCTATGTCAAACTCTAGCTTAGTGGCAACTAAAGTTAGGTGAGTGCGGAATGTGAGAAGTGAGTGTATAACAAGAGAAGGGAAAGCCAAGAGAGCTAG